>OY776278.1:30201603-30704103 GCA_963675445.1 Linnaemya vulpina
TTTTGAAAATAACTAAAAGAGGTCCAGATGCATTTGAAAAATTGCGGCAAATTTTTAACGATTTGAAATATAAGGAAGCTTCAAAATTACTGTTTGGAATAGATGAACGTATGATTTCAATAAGCTCGAGTAAAGAGAAGGGAGAGCCCACGTCTGGCAACGATGACATAACTCAAAGATCTAGTGATAACAATAATGTTGATGATAGAGATGGAATGAGTAGACAGGTAAATATTTATAATTTAAGATTGGAATCAATAAATTAGAAAGAATTCTTAAAATATTCTCGGATGTATATTGTTATGACTGAATATAATTTTCTCAACGATACCGGATTAACTTTCGAATGTGCTGTCCACTTTTGATAGTTAATTCGTTAACGAAGTATCGAAATAATTACAAAATATAAATAAACCTTAAAGCTTAAAGGTTGAAACATAGATACAAGAATAAAATTTCATATTCTGTCCATAAAATATCAAAAAGGAATCTTACCAATATTATAAACAAAGATTTTTTTTTTAAGTTGCACCATACTGTTCAAATTTAACGAAATATTGCAGCTACTATATTTTTAGTTTTCATCCTTCTGTCTATGTTTTCCTTATAGCTTTCACGATCACTTTCAAATGATAAAGACATAAGTCTTCACATATATGAAGATGCGATTCGACCCAAGAAAAATGTAAATGTACGCAGGGCAAAAGGTATTACTAAACATGCCAGTATTGATACGTATCCCATGGAGAGCAGAAACAATCGTGGTGTTTTCTTCATGGTCAATATAGTGGATTTTCCAACGGACGAGCCTCGACTAGGAGCGGATGAAGATGCTCATTCACTTTTGTCGCTATTTAAACAACTTAACTTTAAATTATATGCTTACAAAAATCTTTCGCAAAGGAAATTTTTTGAATTACTTGATGAACTATTGAGATTGGATGAAGTAAAAGACACCGAATGTTTTGTCATGGCTTTAATGACACACGGCATATTGGTAGATGGTGTTCAACTAATTACTTTCACAGACGGTTCTGTTGTAAAAGTGGATGAAATTGAAAAACGCTTTTATCACGAAAACTGTACTCAGCTAGTTGGTAAGCCGAAAATTTTCATTTATCCATATTGTCGCGGTGAAATATCAGATAAGGGCGTTACAGTTATGAACAAAACTCAGACCGAAAGTATTGGAGCTTTAAAGCGGTCAATAAACAATATTGCTCAATTGTCAGACGTCATAAAGTGTTATGCTACAACAGCCGGTTTCGTGGCTCATCGCGATGTCGAAGATGGCTCTTGGTATATTCAGAGTTTTGTTGACATCATGGCTGAACACGCGCATAACACATCTTTTGAAGAGATGCTTAAAATTATTCAAGCTGGGATAGCAAAACTTCGCACTAATAGTGGCGAACTACAAACAGCAAGTTATGTTAATATTGGATTTAATAAAATTCTTTATTTCAATCCAGGCGTACATACATCTTAGTTAGTATACATATTCATGTTCTTCCACTTCTGGTGCTGCCAAAAGATATAACATATTTATAATTCCAATTTATTTTAGTTTATTAAGGTCCGAGTAAATGCATATATTGTCTTCTTTACAGTTAAATTTATATTACTTTTATTTCAAAATGAACTGATTATATATCATTATAGAAGTAATTATACTATTAAGTTAAACTAAGAAAATTATATGATTAAATATATATAGAAATTTACAATATTTTTGTTGTATAAAAAAACTATAACTGTTTGCAACTAAATTCCTCCAACACTAAAGTTCATTACTGAAAATGAATTAAACCATGTTAACAAATAATACTACTACTTTTATGTATTTCGGCGGGATATTGAAGCATACAAAACTGTAAACTGCTTCCTATTCGACCTTCCTACGTGTGTCAACACATTATTGTTCTGTCTACTATCGGCATAAAGAATATAAATTCTTTAGGTTTTGTGCAAAAAAATTCCAAAGTCAAATAAAAAACTTGATATCTCTAGAGGACTTAAAATTATTAACAGCTTTTGTTTCAAAACAATTTTATTTATAGAATTTGAGCTATTTTTTATTACAATTTTTCCTTTTTTACTTTGACAAGGTATTTCTTCAAATCTTCAGTATTTGTGTTTAAGGGATCCAGATCACACGATTTTTCATCAACTGTACGAAGGAGAGTTTTATCAATTTTTTCTTTCATATTTCTTACATCATTATCACCTTCGTCAGTATTGGCCTCGTCTATGAGATCCTACATAAAAAGTATTTGGCGTATTATCAAAAAAAAAGAATAACAAATTAATTTATAATATCAAGCGTACCTGGAATTCATTGGATAGAAATGTGGCCGATTCTATATCTAGTTGTTTCTGCGGCAAACCCATTAGAGCATTACTTAGAAATTTATAAATTGCTCTGAAAGGAAACGGTTTATCAGTATATTTATAGAATTCGAAACCATTACACAAATATCTATTAAATTTTCCGCTTCTTACATGAAAACGAAGAGTTCTTACTTCATTATGGGATATATGATATGCAATATATCCTATACTATGCAAAAAAAAAAAATATATATATATATATATATATATATATGTATGTATAGATGTATATATATATATATATATATATATATATATATATATATATATATATATATATATGTATGTATAGATGTATATATATATATATATATATATATATATATATACATTCATGTACATATGTATATGATTTACAATTTTCCTACATTTGTCCACCTACATAAAACTTACTTTAAATCAACACCACCCGTTGAAGCAGGTTCAGATTTGATCTCATTGTTGGCTATAGCATTTAACACAATAGCTATTTCATAGTTACATTGTTCTTGACGTCCCGTTGATTTAAAATATTTTAGCCATTCTGTAATATTATTAAAGCTTAAAGAATCACATTCTTGATACACGTAGTTCTCTGCGTCCTTGGCAATGTTGTCGATATATTCTACAATTACAGTCAATTGAATTTAATATAGAAAACATTTAAATGGTGTACTACATACATATTTGCGTACATATTCATAAGTATCGTTTACATATCACTATGGGATTCACTAACTTTATACCAAAAGCGGGTTTAAATAGAAGCAAACATCGTAACGGTTAGATATACCAGCAGAAACGAAAGACTACACAATTTAAGAAACTTTAGCACTTAATTTTTTTTTTACAAGGGAGAGTATATTTACAAGACTTATGAACTGAAATTTAATTTTCGAGACACGGGAGACTTTGTGTCGTGAAAAGTTATTAAACATAGACTCCGAAGCATTGGAAGATATTCTTTGATACAACGATATATAGGTTAAAACATGGTTATATATCAAACAACGTCCATGTAAGCTTTACGTTTCGCGCACCAATCATATGTACACAAGTATGTATGTACTTATGGAGATTATATATGTATATTTACATACCACTTGCTGCATCGACATTGAATGTATAGGTTTTCAAACACTTCTTAAGTATTTCTTTTGAACATCCTTCCTTTTGGAAGACTTTAAGACACATTTGTCTCGAATGCGAACCGAATTCGTTAACCTTGCATTCAGCAGCACTTTCATCAAGTTGATGAAATACTTTCCCATTGTTTACTGTTTGTCCTAAACTTCTGTCCACTATATACGTTTCAGATATGTTAGGAATGCTTTCCTCATCACGAAATTCACAGGATTGAGTATCCGAATCATTAAAATTATCGGGTTCTGATTTAATAAACCCCTCCATGTCACATATATTTAATTATTCTGCAATATAAAAGCCGACAGTTTTGTGTATACGTTTTTGTTTATTGTAATCTGTAATTTCAATGCACTTGGAAAATCACCCAATAAAAAGTGTTACCAAAAGAAAAAAACTCGATAACATCATACTGTCAGGGGGCTTTCTTATAATATAACATAATAGTAATAATACTTGATTTGTACAAGGAATTATTTCAAAGTTTATAGTCGACTAAGTTGTTTGTATTCTGTAAGCAGCACATATTCCCTAGGATAAAAGTTGTAACCACTCCTCATGTGCTTATTCATATTGGAAATAAGTCGATTCCGATATTGCACATGCGGTAATCGCTGCCATATTTTACTCATTTCGTATTAATTGATATGCTGTTCTTAACGAACGATTTCGTTTTACTACAAAATTGCTTCAGTTTTATATTAAAATTTGTAGTGCTTTCGCATTTGCGTGAAAATCTAAACTAACCTAAGAAACTGATTTAGTATTCACAAGAATAATAGCTTCAGAGTCCAAAACACACAAGTACAACAACTTTCTTCTAAGTAAGTTAAGTCTCTAATGTAATTGGCATGCTATGTAGCGCTCTAGAACAGAATTTGTTTTGATAATTAATATTTCAAAATTATGGAACAACATTTACATGCAGAAGGGAACCGTTTCAGCTATAAATTTATTCTATATTGCTTCTCCTAAGAATAAGTCTGATTATATGTTTTAGAAAAAAAATTACGCTATCATATTTTGTCATATACTATATATATATATATATATATATATATATATATATATATATATATCCGCGATTTTGGGAACTTTTTTCCGTATAATTTATTAGGAAGGTCGTGGCATCTCTGCTTATGACATATCTGTGCACGATGTACCAAATTTTCCAACTGTGGACATTAAATTATTTCACAATATGGTAAACTGTAGTTACTTTCTATTAAGTGGTTTATTTATAAAGTTTTGTCGTTACGAATATCTTGAGCACGATAAAATAATTTGTATTGCTGAAGCAAACTATATCAAAATAGTTTATGGTAATATTTACCAAAGCGAATAACGACTTCATTCAATTAAAAATTTAAATATTTTGTAAGAAAATAAATTTATGAGCGCAAAACCATGAATTGTATACCTTAAGTACAAAAGAGCACACGTTGTATTTTGAAAAGAAAACTTGAAACTTTCTAAGTATTACAGACGCACGATTATATATAAAACCGAAATAAAGCTCGAATTCAGATTTTTTTTTTGCAGAACTCAGCATAAAGACATATGTGTACGTCATCGATAGCACACACGCACAATATTTCACAATGAACGTTAATCAACGTAATAGGATTTTACTAAATATCGATTCTTTAATCGATTTAACAGACTTTGATGAATTATGTCAGGCCTGCTATCAAAATCACTTGTTAAGTGCTACAATGATTAAAAATATATGCATTGTTGATTCGCAGAATATTTCGGAAGATCTTTGCAATGAATATGCGACCAAGAAAGACCTCCACAAAAAACTACTTACAAAGATAACGAAAAGAGGACCGGATGCTTTCGAAAAATTACGTCGAATTTTCGTCGCCTTACAGTATAATGAGGCTTTAAATATCTTATTTGGGAATGAAAGCATGATTTCGATAAGCACTAGCAAACAATTGGGTGTACCTTCATCACGAACAGAAGAAATATATAAAATCAATAGTACTGATAATATCGAATTGGAGAGACAGGTAATTCAATTGAAAAATTTTGATTAAGCAATAATTTAAAATAACGATTCTATTTCAATCAGAACTGCCATATTATTATAAGAGGGTAAAGTTATATATATATATATATATATATATATATATATATATATATATGAGTGAATTGGAATCGATTTAACAATGTATAATATAAAAATAAACAAAGTCAATAAAATTCTCATATAACATTAAACAATTTTTAGATTTCATCAACACGCACAAATAACGATAGTAACGTATTTCTGCACGAGTATGAGGGTACGATTCTACCTAAGAAAAACATATCAGTTCGTATAGCAAAGAGAATTATTATCGACCCTTATATCGGAACATATCTCATGGAAAGTAAAAATAATCGCGGCATTTTTTTTATGGTCAGCAGTGGCGAAGAACATCAAGATGAAGACGTATTTTCGCTTCTGTGTCTCTTCGAACAACTTGGCTTTAAATTATATGCCTACAGAAATATTACGTTGAAAAAATTTTTGGATTTACTCGATGAACTATTGAAATCTGACAAAATTGCTAATATAGGATGCTTTGTCTTGGTCGTAAAGGCAGGTTGTGGAATGATTAATGGCGCCCAATGCATTACATTTATTGACGGTTCTGTGTTAAAGGTGGAACAAATTCAGAGATATTTTTGTCAACGGAATTGCAAAGAGTTGGTAGGAAAGCCAAAAATATTCATTTATCCTTGTCGTGATAACAAAGAACTTATTATTAATGAAAAAAATATTCAAACTGGCAGCATACAATATGGAGGCGATTTTAAAAATGTTGCTCAGGTGTCAGATGTTATCAACTGTTACGCCATTTCCAATGCATTTATGGATGATAGAGACAATGAAAACTATTCACGTTATATTCAAGTTCTTGTTGATGTCATAGCACAACATGCTTGTAATATAAATTTCGAGAATATGCTGAAGATAATACAAGATCATGTTGAAACACTCAGTATTGCTAGTTGTAACCTACAAACGCCTAGTTATGATAATATAAGTTTCAACAAAGTTCTCTATTTTAATCCAGGATTAGGTATATAATGTTAAATTTCATATTCAATTATATAAAACAATTATATTTTAAAATCTTATAAAATTAAATCAAAAATTTTTCAACACTTTCACTATATGATGGGTTTAGTTTCCCTGTTAGATCATCTTTCGATAGCCATGCAAATTTTTTGTTTAAAGCTTTGTCAACATTTCCGAATTTTAAGGATGCTCTAAAGAAAAAAATTTTCGCCCCCACACTTTCTTCACGAACAGATGATGGGTACTTGTACTTGTAGAATCCACACGGTACATTTCCGAAAAATTTAACATTAATGTTCTCTCCACACTTTTCACGAAGTACACGTTCAGCTGCTTGTCTCATGGATTCTCCATCCTGCCGGCGACCCTGTGGCAGCAATAAATGAGATTTGGAGCCTAACTTATCTTCAAGCAGCAAATATAGCGTTTCGTCCAAACACCGATTAGTTGAATCGAGATTTTTACCATTATCATCAGCTGTAGTACGAGGAGCAAATTGAAATTTATTTAGTTCGTCGACATAGGCATCTTTAAGATCTTGGGCTGTTTGCTTTACAACCGTTTCATGTTCAAAATCCGCATCACCTTTTTTCAGAAGTTTCAGTTGGTCTTGTTCATGTTGTATCTCATGATTGGACTTGAGTGATTTTTCAAACTCCACGCGGGACAGGTATTGCTGGAATTCTTTTTCGAGTTCATTTAACTCTTTAGACACAATTGGTGGTCTTTCTACAAGTACACCAGCATACAGATCCCACTTCTCCTTCTTTACAGCAGTAGAAATAGAAGAAAATGTCCTAGTAATTTTGTTGTTTTTAGGACTCACTTGCTTTGCAACTAATATTGAAAACCGACCTAGCATTTTATTTGCTTTTATTAAAGATATGGACAGGTATATTAAATAACAACATAATAAGTGCTACACAAAACTTTGGAGCAAAATATTATAACCTAAAATATTTTACAAAGTTGGAAAAAAGTGTATTAACAATATATATTTTTATATAAGATTTCCATGAAATTTTGTTTTTAAATTAAATTTTTATGAAAACAATAATAATTATTGTTAAAATTTATATATCAATTAAAAGTTGATATATGTGTATGTTAAAAGCTTTTTTTAATATTACATGCAACTAAGAGATTGACATACTACTTTTTTAGTTCAGCAAAAGCTATCACTTTAGAAGGAATGCCAAGAAATATGATTTTAGTTGTCATATAAAGATTTCGCGTGTGCGGTGATTTCTTGTAAATTTTTTTAATATAATTAATTACATCGAGAATTTAAAGAACTTGTTTCATAACTTCAAGAAAGGTTTGTTGCGCCACATTTTAAAGCTGGATATTGTCAGGAGCAGATGCTTCCCGTTAACAAGCTTTAGGCAGTTTTGTTTTGCGAGCTTCCAAATGCAAGCATCTTGATACCCATCCATACATGCCTGTGTAGATATATACACAGCAGCATGAATTAGGACTTGTATATACAGTACATATATATTTATATTCCTTTTAAGTTTGGTGCAGATTTTATTAAATAAAGTTGGAGGTAATCCTCACGAATTTGCTGTAGTTCCGGCATGAAAATTTTGTAGAAATTGCGTCAGTGTTACCAGTAAGCATTCTCATACATGGTCATGTGGGAACGATATTGAGCACACATGCTTTTTACCATACCATAATATCAATCTCAACAATTTCCGACAATTTCAATATCTTACAGTGTAAGTGAATATTTCAGGAGTGAGATTTCTTAAAGAGTGAAAGTGGAAGCGTTCAATATGAATAAGTCGTTTTATTAAATTTCAGAAATGAAATTTCTTAAAGAGTGAAAGTGGAAGCGTTTAATATGAATAAGTAGTTTTATTAAATTGTTTGATCAAACAAGAAATTCTGAGACAATTGGATTTCTTTCTCAATGTTTAATGTAGACTTTGTTTTGGACATTTGTAAACTGATTGACGATAAGCTTAAATTAACAACTGTTTTCGTAAAAATTCACTTTTTGCTATAGCCGATAATGCATTTTGTAGTGATTTGTATGTAGTATTGTGATGTATATATTCTGTGAAGTTTGTGCCAAAGAACTATGTAGCGAACTTATTTAATTATCGAGTTAAGCTGATTTTAGCTGGCTCGGTGTCATAAATTTCATTTGTCAGTTTTCTTCCTCACTGTTTTTTTTGTTACTTTGATTGCTATCATTCCGTGCGAATGTCACTGATAAATATGTGCCCTTATAAGCAGCTGTTTGATGTTTTTGCACTGTGATGTTATATTTGTTGCGTGTTAAAAAGTTGTGGATGTTTCACATTAATTTTTTATGCTTTCTATTTTAATTTATTGAATTTTTTCATATGAATTGAAAATAAGTAAAAACAGTTTGTGTCATAATCAGTGCATGACAATTTTGTTTAAGTTTTTTTTCGTTTTTCTATTTTATGACGTCCTTAGAAATAACTTTAAATCAAACTTAATGCAATTATGTCAGTCATCTCGACAATTGCTCTGATTTTTACTGTCTTGGCTTCAGTTTGCATAGTTTCAGTTATTATATTGTTGGGTAAGCACTGAATATAAATATTTTACTAACATTGCCACTGATAAATCATATTTCAGTATTTGTTATGAAACAAATATTGAAAAATTTTAAAAGTGACTACATTAATTATATCATGCGTGGTAATTGTTTGACTGGTCTTTGAGTTATCTTTTTTTTAAACTAATTATTAAAAACCTTTGAATAGGTACATGAACTTTTTATATACATTAAATACAATTAATTGCTATGAAAATATTAAATATGTACTACAATTGATATCATTGAAAAACGAACTGCTCATTGTTCTGCACTTTGTTCCATGCCATTCGAATTTAGACATGAAATAAAATATTTTCTACATATGCATCGGATGTTTTAAATTTAGTAAATCTAAAAATGAATTAGTAACAGGATGATATCTCCTCCGTCACATTAAATGGTCTATGAAATTAAAATTATAAAAATTTTTCTTTTTTAGGCTGGTTCCTGATTTGGAAAACATTTTTATCTAAATTCCGTTTGGTACGAGAACTTCTGGGACAAACAAACGCCGACGGAACACCCTATACAAATCTAGAAACGTCAAGTTTCTCAAGTGGATCTTTTAATACACAAAATAAATTTAAAAAAGTACGAAAAGACTGAGACTGAAAACTTGGCTCTCGCAGATCGTCTAAGTAGTTAAATAATTATAATATAAATCTTTTCAATATGAATATACGTTGCGCTAAACCGGAAGATTTAATGGCAATGCAGCATTGCAATTTGTTGTGCCTGCCAGAAAATTATCAAATGAAATACTATTTCTATCATGGTCTCACCTGGCCCCAACTCAGTTATGTTGCTGCCGACGATAAGGGTAACATTGTTGGTTATGTTCTTGCCAAAATGGAAGAACCCGAATCCGGTGAGGATAGTAAACGTGGTCATATTACTTCGCTAGCGGTTAAACGTTCCTATCGGCGTTTGGGCTTAGCACAAAAGCTAATGAATCAGGCATCTAAAGCTATGGTAGAATGTTTCGATGCCCAATATGTATCTTTGCATGTACGTAAAAGCAATCGTGCTGCCTTAAATCTTTATACAAATACATTAAAATTTAAAATAATCGAAATCGAACCAAAATACTATGCTGATGGAGAGGATGCCTACGCAATGAGACGTGATTTATGTGAATTTGTTTCTCCAAATGCTAAACAGGCTACAGATAGTGACGAACAAGAAAATAAGGAAAATAAAATTCATTATCGTGAAACATTGGGTCCAGATAATCACCATCATAGCAATCATGACGGTCATTGTTGCTAAATATTTAATGGATGCTTAAGGGATGACACTGCATTTTTGAAGAATCCAGTTAATATTTTTACATACTTATACATAAACTAAATACATTTTTTTTTATTTGTGGTACACTTCTTAATGTAAAATGCAAAAATTCTTTAATAAAGAATTTTTAACGATAATATTGTAACAAATTAGTTCTTTAATTGTTTTTAAGAGCTTATGGATTCCCTGTATACAAATCTATAGGTTAATGCAGGTTTTTTTTTCAAATCAATAACTACGAATAAATTGAAGTATGATAGCTCTTCCAACTCTTAATTTCAAATAACGTGTATTTAACATCATCTTTTCATAGCTTTTACTAAAAGTTATAATATATCAGAATAGCAAATGTTTGCTTAAATAAATATTGCGGGTTATAAGAGTCCGCTACATTGAAAGAAAATCTATCAGAATAACTAATTTCCATTCAGTTAGGCATGCGCATAATCAACAATAAGTAACAAGGCGAAATTAAAATTTAAATGTTTACACTTAAATTTCCCTATTCTGATAGCAGTAGTGCAAAGCTTTAAAGCATAGTATAAAAATCGTTACCACCAAGTGTATGTAACAGGCTAATTTTAGCATTCGCTTAAATTCTTTACAAATTTATATATCTTTTATTGAAACAATTTTTGGCCCGATTTAAAAATATTCATTTCATCAACACTAAAAACACATACGAGTACGTATTTAATACACTTTTAAATCTTTTCTTACTCGTTTTATTTCCCTATTTTTTAAAGCGATTTTATTTTCTTCTTTACTCGACTGTAGTTTCTTTAATGCTGTAATATTTTACCCTTCATTTTGTGTTTCAATTTCAGGATTTTTTTATGCTTCAGAACATTTTTCATTACAGAAAATAAAATAAAAATGCAGAAATATTCTACAATTACTTCGATTTTTTCTACACTTTAATTTGAGCCAAAAGAAAGACTGTGCTGATTAATTGTGTTGTTTTTATGCGTGCATGTTCGCTTGGAACGCCCGTCTGTTTGATGTAGTAGCACTTTGTTTCAAACATTGTACGTCATTACATACAACATTCCAAGCGATTTACAATAATGAAAAACGAAAATAAAGAAAAATATTAGTCGTTCAATTATTAATTTCAAATGTATTTTAAGCGGCTGCAGAAGCAAGTGTTGGAAAAATTTTATTTTCAGAATTTGCAAACTAATTTATTGCTAATAATATTTGTGTGCATATTGCATATGTATGCATGATTGAAATTCATTTCATTTAAATATAGTTCATCGTAAAAACTTTCTTCAATGCTATTAAAAATAATGGCATCAAACGAGATTGAAAGTTATAGTTATCTGTTATCATAAATATAGTTTTTAATTTTTGTTAAGGTTAGAATATTAAAGTAAAAATTTCGACCAAAAAATAACTCCAACAATTGATGTCAATTCATCTAGTAAAATTAATTTATTGAGTCACAAATACGTGCCAAAAATAAAGGCGTGAGCACTAAATACGACGAAACATACATACTTCGATTCAGATACGTGTTTATAAAGTAAAATAGTTTCACATATTTTAGATGGATAGTGTCGTAGAATTCAACAACATTGGAAATTGTTAAACTTTCTATGGAAACTTTTAATATTTTATGAATACGGCCGGCGGTTAGTAATCAAAAGTATGCATGTTTTTTAAGTATTAACCTGAATTGTACTATAATTATGGTACGATATGGTATTTTATTTTAGATATAATTATTTTAGTTTTTATGGCAACAGTTTCAAAAGAATAATAACAGTATTTTTCTTATATTTACTAAGTTCATGCTTTCCAATGCTATAATTATGCTATTAAATATATGCTGCTATAAAGAATCGTTGTGATAAATCACCGTGTACTATAAAAAGCTCCACCAGAGCACAGCGTGACATTTTCAAAATTGGCGACTATAAAAGAGCAGAATTTTGACTATAAACGAGAGCTGAGGAACAATAACAGAGAGTTTTTCCAACAAACAGAATTACTGCGCTTTTTGCTATAATAAATGACAGCAACAACAGCAGAACAACAAATACAACAAATATTCACACAGAAAATTAAAGGAAAGCAAAGTTTATAGTAAAAAACTGTCATGTAAACGAGAAACATGCTGGAGTTTTGACAAGTAAACAATTGTTTTAAGGTCAGTACATAAATCGCTGAATGCAGGCAATTTACAGATGAACGGATGTGCGCACTTTTATGCACACGACTACGTCGAAAAAGTGAAATAAAAACAACGAACGTTTAAAGAAAATAAATATATATTTTACAAAAACAAATAACGCAATAATTAAATAGATACTTCTACAACAACTAAGAAGCTTTAATGATGACGTGAACAAAAAATATATAATAATTTCCAACAAAATAAATTTTGTGCATCTTAAGCTTATTTAAAAAAAATTTCATTTAATCCTAATCTACGCGCTGTGTTTGTTCATCCAACTGAAAATTTTAAATGGTGCGTAATACTCTTAAGATGTTGTTATTGTAAAATTGAAAATTACCAAAATTTCTGTTATTGCTGTTGTTGCCAAAATCACTGGTCGTAACGCACGCGAGGCAAGGAAGCATATTCGTAAGTATATGAGAAAATGAATTTCAAAAGTTATATATGAGCGTATATGTGTGTATTGTATTTATGCGATATAAAAAAAATGAAGTCAATAAAGTTTTTTGCGATTCCGTGCCAGGGGTGCAAATAGCGGTAGCCGCGTAAAAACAGTTTTAACGCAAAGAATGCATAAAATCTATGTGGTTATATAAACAAATTAAGCGTACAAAGTACAAAATAAGACAATGAAAAATAGATATTCATATGATTAAAATGAATTAAAAATAAAAAGACTTTAACAGCACAAAAAGAAATTCAAACCAAAAGGGAGCAAAAATGCAAATATTAGGGTACGAAGAAAATAACCAAACGGCAACACAGAACGGGATACAACTGTTCCATAATATTTCACAATTAAATTTATATACATATTTAATTTTTTTTTTCACATTTATTGCAATCGAATTACTCGTTTAGAAACTGCAGACTTATTAAATGCTTTTTTTCCAATGTCCCCACTGTGCAAGCCTGATTTTTCTAGGGCTCTTTTCATAAGTAATATGCTATTGCGAAAGTCATGATAAATAATCTAAGAATCAATACACCAATTTAATTTCCATCTCATACAGCAGAGTACAACACCGCTGTTTTCGAAAGCCGCCACACTTTCCCATCAGCATTCATGTGTAGTTGCTTATTACCACTGATTAGGTGGCTTAATTGTATGTAAAAACAGTTCGCCTTTATAAACATTTTTGTGAGAAAATTTCATATGGAAACTGTTTTAATACGAAACTGATATGGATACCCTGTGCCTCGTTTTTGTAACTGAAGTGACAACTTGTCGCATCGAAAAAGTTGTCCGCACTCTGTGGAACACAGGATGAGTCAGAATATATTTCTTAATGCATTTAAAATTTTATTGGTTTTTTTGTAATAATAAATATATTATTCTATGGGGAGATAGAACTTCTCACATCAGTTACAGAAACGAGGCACTGCATCGAATCCCCGCGAAGAAGGTGATAATTTTTTATTACTTATAATTTACAACAAAATTGAAATATATCGTACAATATATTGACCCACTTAGACAAGAACAGTGGGCAAATAATTTACTTTATTTTTCTATGTAGAAAAAAACTGCTAACATTATGTTCACCACTGTAAGTTTTATAAAAAAAAAACAGTTATGACTACTTTACGTTTTGCCTATTCTTCTAAACATTTAGAGCTGCTCTAATTCCAGCAGCATGTAAAACTTTAGTTGAACATACAATTCAACTTGTTCCAGCATTCTTATTCTAACTTCACGCCATTCCATTATATAATTTCAAATTCAAAGTTTACTGTAGCTTTTAATTCGTAGCGCATAAATTACTAATTGCATTTGAATGTCATAAATAAAATTTCAAATGCTGTAAAACAAGTTGGAAGCAGAAAAGCCTTAATGAATCTCCTCTGTGTGTGTTGCACAACATCATCCACTACAACAACGTCATTAATCGCGCCAGCACCAGTTGTTCAAATGTGAATGTGTGCCTAAAAGTATGCATATTAAAAAAAAAAAAAAACAAAAAAAAAATGTGTGCCTACTAATAAGCTCGTCTGTCGCCCCACCATTAAAGTGCTTTGAAGAGCATTTCAACGAGATACACTAATTTGCATGCTTCTACACTGAAGGTGGCAGGTACATGTTGTCACTAGCAGACAAAAATAACAAATAAAAATAAAAAAAAAGAATCGCTCAATATCAAATTACACTCGAGAGTGTGCAGTTGGTAAATAATAAAGCGCTGCACAAGCACAAGAAAAATGACTTAAAAGTATTCGCAGCAAAATCAAATAGAGTGTGTGTGTGTGTGTATTATTCTCTCATTGCAAACGAAATACTTACAAAAACACTCGTTTTGTTTTACAATAAAAATGTCGAAGAAGAGAATAAAACTTTACTAAAACAATAACGAAGTAATAAGAGGATGAATCAAAATGCATATGAAAACATCCAAACAGGTTTGAATTTTTTTGTTGCAGCACACATACAGACGATGTCAGATGAAAAAGCAGAAACAACAACAAAAATTATTATGAATGATTTGCTGTTTCTTTACTTCATTGTTATTTTTTTTTCGATGATATTCTATTTGTTTTGCAAACACAAACACTAACAAAAATGTTTCGAATGATGCTTTTGATTTGTTTTAGTGAGAGTTGTGTTTTTTGTTGTATTTGTTTTGTTATTTAAGTTTACAATGAATTTATTGTGATTGTAAGTAGATATAGTGCAACACAAACATTTTTAAATATATTGAGCAGCTCTTTATAGTTCTCTTACATTAACGTGGTTTTGATAAATTCTGGTTTTAACGTTAAAACGAACTGTTAAAACCTGGTTTAGCTGAATAATATTTCATTTTAAACCCAACTTAAAACAATATTTTATTTAGTTCTAAGTAGGTTTTATGTACGAGGATGCATGTTTGTGCCTGTTTTTTTCTGTGCTAAGTTGAGTGCTGCCAAGTTGTATATTGGAAATATCTGATGGTGTGTAAAGAATGAACAGAAAAGTTCATTATATTTGCTTATTTTTCTGCAGAATTTGCTTTATTTTATATGAAATATGTGTTTCTAAAGCATTTATTCGCTTTATATAAGTATTTCCATAATTTTAAAATATTTATATGCAAAATAAAAATCAATTCCTATTTTAATATGCAATTAAAACGTTTTTTATTACATTGAGATAATTTTTAAATTTATTTTTAATACGTACAAAAACCACTGCAGTACAGTTTGTCCATTAATTATTATAAAATGTAGGGGAAAATGTAAAAAACATGTACACCAATTTGTATTTATTGTATTCAAATTTATTTAATGTGTGTCTTAAAATCTGAATTTATAAAATCTGCAGTATGAAGGCAAAATACCCTGATTATGGTTTTAATGCTAAAATCAATTTTTCATTCTCAGTGTGAAAACGCCATTAGCCAACTATAAATTTTGATTATAAATAACGCTGAAGGCGTATACGTAATATAACGATAGAGTAACAAGTACGTATACGCCGTGACTGCTGCCATCAGCCATGATGCCAGCTGAATCCTTTAAATTCCAAATAAAATGATAAAATCCGCTTGAAATTAGCAAACATTTTTAAGGAGACCCTGGAAGTGGATTAACGTCCCCTGGATCGTAAGAAATTTGTATTCAGTGCCTCGTGTCTGTAATTGAAGTGAGAACTTCTCGCATCGAAAAAATTGTCGCCACTCTGTGAAACACGGGATGAGTCAGAATATATTTCTTAATGCATTTAAAATTTTGTTGGTCTTTTATATATTTAATTAATATATTATTCTATGGATAACCCTACAATAAAAAGCGTGACAACCATAATTATTTTGTTTTTCGATGTGAGAACTTCTCACATCAGTTACAGAAACGAGGCACTGCTTCGACTGAAATTGTATTTTAAAACGTAAATTTTGGTTTGCCAAAAGCTTTTTATTTATTCATTTATTTTCTTTGTAAATTACAAATATAGATATTTGATATGTAAAAGTAAAAGTATAAGAAGATTTGTGATTTTTTTGTAATTGAAAGCTGATATAAATAAAGTCTTGAAAATTTACACTATTTTCGTTTCGAGTGAAATACAGGGCACAGCCCATAGACACAGTAGTGACTAGTGTAATTCTACACGTAAATGTGTGAGAGTGTACAACATTATTCGTGTTGACGCTGTGAAGTGTCTCCACTTTTGAATTTGCGAAATATTATAAAAATTTACTTGGGCAACTTTCAGACTCATTAAAGTGAAAAAAGAGAATAAAGGAAAAAAAATGTTTAATTTAAGAACGCCGAAATTAGTGTAACACTTAGGAAAGGTATGGCGAGAAGAATTTTTATACAAAATGCCTGCAAAAGTTTTTTTTTAATTTAAAAAACAACTAAAATTGCAAAAATCAACAGCCAAAATATGAAATGTTTAGTCTTGCTTTAAATTTCGGTGTTTAATAAACTTTTAAATAAAAATTTAAGAATTTCAAAGTATAGAAAATAACTTTAATAAAACGTAAGAAAATAAAAAAGGAAAAGCGGTCAGTGAGTTCTTGTTGTGACTTTCATAATGGTTTTAGACTTCTCACTTAATGACAGTGGCAGTTTGTAATAATTTCTCTAGTTATTCTAAGAAAAGTTTTGAAAAGGTTCCATGATGATCTGCATTAGCCCCAATGAAATGCGTATGGGGATTAGCTAAAACCCCTCAATTGATCACTTTGAATTTTTTAATAAGAGTTTGGTAAAAAAGAATCAGCACATAATTAAAATTAAAGAAAATAACTTAAATTTTTAAGCGACGAATCAATCACAGAAAATAATTATTAAAATCGTCCCTGATTTTTTCATTTATTTTATTCAAACAAATAAAAAGTGGAAATTAAAATCATTCATTATTATTTAAAGCATTTGAAAACTATTCGATATCAGCAAAATTTCTAAAGTGTTTTTATTATCAACCTTTTTTTTAATGAATTTTTTTCTCCTTTAGCAATATTATATATATATATATATATATATATATATAAGAGTGATTTTTTTGCTATTATCCTTTTGGCAACACTAGTTCTGACAGCTCGCGCACGTTTTGTATCTTGTGTCACTGTCAAACATCTTCAGTTTGGTCTATAATTTAATCATGAATCGTCTTACAAACGAACAACGCTTGCAAATTATTGAATTTTATTACCAAAATGCGTGCTCTGTTAAGAAAGTTCATCGCGCGCTTCTTCGATTTTATGGTCAGTTTAATCGACCTACTGAGGCTTCTATTCGGGCTATTGTAAAAAAATTTCGCACCAAATTTACATTGTTGGACATTAAACCACCAACACGCTTACGTAGAGTGCGAACTGAAGAAAATATCGCAGCCGTATCGGCCAGTGTTGGTGATGACCGTGAATTATCGATTCGGCGCCGTTCGCAGCAATTGGGCCTCTGTTACTCCACTACGTGGAAAATTTTGCGGAAGGATTTGGGTGTGAAGCCTTATAAGATACAGCTGGTGCAAGAATTGAAGCCAATGGTGAGCGCTACCGTGCGATGATAACAAACTTTTTTTTGCCCAAAATGGAAGAGCTTGACTTGCATGACATGTGGTTTCAACAAGACGGTGCCACATGCCACACAGCACGCGAAACAGTGGACCAATTGAGAGGCGAGTTCGGTGAACAGTTTATTTCACGCTTGGGACCAGTCAATTGGCCGCCCAGATCGTGCGATTTAACGCCACTAGACTATTTTTTGTGGGGCTATGTTAAGGCTAATGTCTATAGCGACAAGCCCGCTTCTATTGACGCACTGGAAGCCAACATTGCCAACATTATTTGTGAGATACCGGCCGAAATGTTGGAAAGAGTATGCCAAAATTGGACTAAGCGGATGGACCATTTGAGGCGCAGCCGCGGCCAACATTTGCATGAAATAATCTTCAAACATTAAATTATATCGACCCAACTATCAATCCAAATAAATATTTCATGCATTTTTCTGAATTTTGTGTGTTTTCTTTTTTTTTAATTTCCGATAGTTCTTATAAAATCACCCTATATATATATATATATATATATATATATATATATATATTTTGTTTAAAAGATAACTAACAAACGAAAACAGTATTTTAAATTAATTAATAAGTAACAATTGTGTGTTTTGGCCAGGGTTTGGCAACAACATTTTTATGTTGTCTCTGGAGAAACATGAAAAGTTTAATAAGCTGAAATGGCAAAAGTGAAATTTGTGCTTAAACAAACTCAAATTAGCGTCGTTAAAAAAGTTTTGTTTTGTTATATTTTCTGATAATAATTTTCTATACTTTCGTTTTGTTGCTGTAGTTGCCATGAGCTTTTTTTTTTGGAAAAACAACACGGCAATAGCTAAACATAATTAGAAAAGAAGAAGAAAAATTGATTTTAACCTTTTTTTTTACAACATGAAATTTTGTCTCCGTAAACAATAACAGCATGTTGCCTGTGGTTTTAGCACTGAAACGATAGACATGTGATTTTGCGTTCACACTGCAGATTTAATAAATTAGGGTTTTAACACACTGATTGCCCATTAAATTTGACCACAATAAAATAAAGTTCTAAAAGAACAGGAGGACTCGTTCTTATTTTCTCATTTTACAACACTTAATTAACAAACTGTATTGCAGCTGTTACACAACTTATTAATTGTTCTCTACACCTTAAAACTCTGTTATATTTTGCAAATTTTAATTTTAAAATTATGCAAATACTTAATTAAAGTGAATAATTGCTGGGAAATCGCATTATTTTATTTAAAAATCTTGCCAATCATGTCAGCCAAGAGTGCTGACATGATGGATTTTTCTATCTATTCTTTAAATATTATCAGCTGTTTTCAAATATATAACTTGGCAGCACTCAATGTGGCACACACAAAAATAGAAATTTTATTAAAAAAGTGGTTTTAATTGGGTTTTACTAAAATCTTTTTGTATAATAAAACCAGGTTTTAACAGTTGGTTTTAACGTTGAATTGAGAATTTAATGAAAACCAAGTCAGTGTAAAAGCCCTGTAAGTCTTTGTAGATTTAAAATGGAATTACCTACAACAAATTTTTGTTTTTTTTTTTAACTTTAATTTTTATTTACAACTATTTTATAACTCAAAGTTAATTAAATAGGTAATAAAAAAATTAAATAAAATTGAAACCTTTTTGTTACATAAAACTAACGTTGATGAAGGGTGTATACGATTCGTTACAGCCGAACACAGTAATTTTAAGTTCAAATAGTACGAAAATTTTTTTTAATAACGATAATAAAATTTGTTTGCTGATAAAAAATCGAAGAGTTTGTAATTGCAAACACGAGTTTTTTACTTCAAAGCAATTTTTTATATTTTTATTTGTACAAAAATTTAAATCAAGTCTTCAGCTTTTGTCTCAAACCGCTCAGATACACAAGCACTCATACATTCACACAAACAAGTTGAGAATGTTTTTCATTTTTCCATAATTTTTCCTTCAATTTCTTTTTTCTACCAAATGACTTTTTAAGTTTCTGCGTTTATATTTATTTTATTAGGTTTGTATTGTGTGCGTGTACGCAATTCCGTGTGTGCGTAAGTTCAAAAGTATCCGGGAGTATGTGGACACTTCTTCTTGTTATTTTGTTTCCTTATTGACAACTGATGACAAATTCGTTTCTTGTTGTTGTTGTTGTTGTTGTCTTTTGCAGAAAAGCTAATATTTGTTTATGTAATAAATATAACAAAAACTTTTTTATAAATAGGATGTTGGGATGGGCATGAAAATGATAGGGTCAGAGCACTTGTTGTGTTGTTATTTAATAAGAAAATAAATACAACATGAAATGAAAGTTATCAGGCGCACCTGGAGTCAAAGAGACAAGTCGTAGGGATAAAATTAATTTTGTAAGTCAAAGATCAATTTGTTTAGTTGTATTTTGGTTCGTTAGTGTTTTAAGTTTATTTGAAAATTCATATTTAATTTCTTCGATTTACAAAAACTCAATTTTTTTTTATTTTGAGTTTAATGTGCTTCAAAAGCGTGTGAAAATATTTATTCATTATGAGAGTGATAAGAACATAAACTACACCAATAAACTTGCACGAATTTAATGCGGCGTATGAGTAGCACTTTTAATAATATTAAGCATACGCGTGGAAGCAGAACACAAAACGAGAGTTACATACAAAGAAAAAGAGGTAACAAGAAGCGCAAAATATATAATTGAGGATTTCCTTGCTGAGAAAAAATATATTTAAAACGTAAGAAATAAATTAAATTACAGCCGAAAGTGAGATATTTTTCTACTCTTCTATGGGATCGACTTACACCAGAGCAACGCGTGCAAGTTGTGGAAATTTTTAATAAAAAAAAATGGTTCTGTTCGTCAAACTTATCGCGCACTTCGTCCATTAAAAATTTCATTTCCAGATGAAGCCCATTTTTGGTTGAATGGGTACGTAAATAAACAAAATTGTCGCATTTGGAGTGGGGAGAATCCACAAGCTTTTGTCGAAACTCGATTACATTCACAGAAAATTACTGTTTGGTGCACTTTATCGGCTGGCGAGGTCATTGGCCCCCATGTCTTTTAAAAATCGATGATGGGCGGAATGTTACTGTTTGTGAAAATTTGTGTTTCAGATTGCGCCTTGTACACGCCAGTTGTGGCGGCCACATGGCCGAAATCATATTTAAACATTCATGTCATAAAATTTTCTATCCAATAAAGACCGTTTCATTGATATAAAAAATATATTAATATGTTTTATTATGATTTAAACTTGTATCACTCTATAAAAAACACTCTTTACTAACAATTCGGGTTGGACATGGATAATCGAGACTTTTTGAAGTTATTTGCCAGTAATTTTCACTTCCTTAAAAGCTTTACCCAGGTCCGGTGCGTGATGTATATTAAAAAAAGGAAAAAATATTAAATTTAAAAAAAATCTTTCGAGTCTGAGCATTAAAAAAAATTCCTGAGGCCTTGAATATAATTAATTTAATTAGAGTGGTTGGGTTGGTTATAAGAACTACCGATTTGTTTTAATATTTCTAAAATGTTAGAAAGTATCCCAAACACTCATGTTATGAATTACTTCGTGTGAAAGTATTTATTTAATAATCGTCTTTATAGATTCTGTAGAGAACGGAAATGGTGTAGCTCTATATATGCCATTTCGGGGGAATTTAAAGTGGCCATATAATTATGTTCAAGACATACCGTAGAGTGAGACATGCAGCACTTCTGTTTAAATTTGGTACCAGGGATACCGTCTCTCGGCTCATAGCGGATATTCTTAGGGATCTTATGAAAGGTGGCATTCCATCAAACCGGGACAAAATAATTACAGGGACACCGACCGCAGCTATTCTTTCTCCTGCGCTATTTTTAATATTTTCCATTAGTACACATATATAAACAAACATCAAAGTCATAACATTAAAACAATTGTTAGTGGTTGTTGTTCTCTATTTCTCTAACAACTGCAATTAGAGTGGGCAAAAAACCAACCAGTTGTAGAATGAAAAGTAAGAAAATAAAAAAAGGAAAAGTGACCAGTGAGTTGTTGTTATGACTTTCATAATTGTTTTAGAATTCTCACTTAATTAAAGTGGAAGTTTGAAATAAATATCTTGAATTATTCTTAGAAATGTTGGGTAAAGCATCCCTGATGATCTCCATTTGCCCCAGTGAAATGCGCATGGGAAATAACTAAAACCCCTCAATTGACCACTTCGAATTTTTTTGCAAGATCTTGGGAAAAAAGAAACAGCACATAATTAAAATTGAAGAATTTTTTTTATTAAATTCATATTCTATTTCAAACTTTCATCGCCATCTACTTTTTCGCAGATATTCCCTGCAAGTAATTGTACACTGTCATTATCTGAGATCGAAAACAATAACTTTCCGATTTTTTAAAACTTTAAATTTTCCCAGCGTGAAGTTACAAAAAAAAAAAATCCTTTGAAACGACCTTATGCTTTTGACGCGTATCGCAAATACTAGAATTGTGATCAATGGCCTTATTTATGTGAGACAATTGAAAGAAAAAGCGCTTCTAACAATTCTTCATTATTTGCAAAGGATACTCGTATAAAAACATGCGAGTGTACATTCACGCGCACACATTTATTGTGTGTGACAAAGAGAATGTTGTTTTCTTATCGATACTTTTGAAAACTTTTAAATAACTAAAAACAATTTGCGAGTAGATGTAGGAAGTTGGGAAACTTTCGAACTTATTCACATAAAACTAAAGGAAATTATGTGATTGTGATTGTAAAAAATGTTATGAAATTAAAAATAAACAAGAAAACAAAAGAACAAAGAGCCCACGTCTTTGTGCTTGAAGGTGGAAACTGTCATACACGGGCAAACACACTTGGCCCAAAAGTTATATGATTGTTTTATTGCCGCACAAGAAATCAATGAATTTTCCATGTACAATTAAGTTACAAGCTTGTGCTTCATTTTTGTATTAAATTCTTTTCGAATGGGGCAGGGGGCAGGGGGGGTGGGAACTTATGACAGGAACAATCTGCAATTCAACTTTTTATGGCGTTTGTGCGTTAGTTAAAATCTACAAACTTGTTTCGCAGTATTTACCCGCAATAAAAACTTTACAAATAAATTTGTTTTTCTTCATCTCCATTCGTCAGATATTAAGTAATTGCCATATTATGGGGCATGGGATACTTAAAAGTATTTGTTCTGTTTAGTTAATTTTTTTTCCAATTTCACAAAAAGCTTCTTGTGTTTCGTTTTCTTCTCCTGCTGTTTGCAAGAACGCTGTTTGCGACAAGTCGTTGTTATTGAATGACACAATGACAACAACATGTTGAACAACGAACAATTAAAGATGATGAGTTTTTTTTTTTGGAAAATGTTTGATGTTGCAAGAAACTTTAACCAAAGACGACTATTAAAAAAAAAAGAAAAAAAAAAGAAACTTCTAAAGAGCCGATATAGACGACTATTTGCACTAGTGTAGCACAGTGTTTTATAAAAAATACAGCATGTGGGAAAAATTTATATAACTAAATTCTTGTAGTTAAGAAAAAAACTGAAAAAAGGCTTTTTAAGAAAATCGAACAAAAAAGGTTAATAAATAAATTTTAAAATGAGCTTAAAACAATAAAGAACCAGAGCCTCGTTTCTCGCATCGAAAAAATTGCCGCCACTCTGTAGAACACAGGATGAGTCAGAATATATTTCTTAATGCATTTAAAATTCTGTTGGTCTTTTATAATAATGAATATATTATTCTATGGATAAGCCTACAATAAAAGGCATGACAACCATAATTATTTAGTTTTTCGATGAAAGAAATTCTCACTTCAGTTACAGACACGACGCACAGAATTGAAGAATTATGGTAAAAAGCATGCCGGGCCCAGGTTTTTTTTTCACAATAATACTTGTGTTTTAGTTATGGCTTTTTCTTCTCTGGAGATAATGTAAGATTTTTTAATCTCTTTTCTAAAAAGTGGCAGTTCAAAGGCGTGTTAAAAAAGAAGTAGTTTTTCGTAGGGGATGTTAGATAAATTTCTAATAATCTTTATTTTCCAATGAGATTATGTTCCCATTTTCTGTTGAAAAGTGCAAGAAATGTTGCCCTCTGTTTTAGAAAAGAAAACAACATTAATTATTGTTTTAAGCTTATTTTGAAATTTATTTTTTCTCAAATAAGTCTTTTGCAGTTCTTCAAAAAATTAATTTAATTTTGATTTGTTAGTTTAATGGGCTTGGGAAGCGTGTAAAAATATATACCCATTATGAAGAGATAAGAACATAAAGCACACCAATAAACTTGTACGAGTTTGATGCGGCGTATGACTAACATTATCAATAATATTGAGTATACGCGTGGAAGCACAATACCAAAGGAGGGATACATACAGAAAATAAAAACAAAAGTGAAGCTAATAAAAAGCGTATTAAAAAGCAGTGTTACTCTTCAATCTTTGATTACACCGGTCAACAAAACAATTTTTTTCTGATGGGTTTTACTTAATATATTTTGTTTATATAGAGTGTTTTTATAGAGTGATACAACTTTAACTTGGCATCTCTGCTTTATTTGACCACCCATTTACGAACTGATAGTTGCTTTTTGTTTAGTTTGTGTTGACATTTCATTGTGGATCGACTTACACCAGAGCAACGCGTGCAAATTGTGGAAATTTTGAACCAAAATAATTGTTCTGTTCATCAAACTTATCATGCACTTCGTCTATTCAAAATTTTATATTCCGATGAAGCCCATTTTTGGTTGAATGGGTACGTAATGGTCACTTTTCCTTTTTTTATTTTCTTACTTTTCATTCTACAACTGGTTGGTTTTTTTGCCCACTCTAATTGCAGTTGTAAGAGAAATAGAGAACAACAACCACTAACAATTGTTTTAATGTTATGACTTTGATGTTTGTTTATATATGTGTACTAATGGAAAATATTGAAAATAGCGCAGGAGAAAGAATAGCTGCGGTCGGTGTTCCTGAAATTATTTTGTCCCAGTTTGATGGAATGCCATCTTTCACAAGATCCCTAAGAATATCCGCTATGAGCCGAGAGACGGTATCCCTGTTACCAAATTTAAACAGAAGTGCTGCATGTCTTGAACATAATTATTTGGCCACTTTAAATGCCCCCGAAATGGCATATATAGAGCTACACCATTTCCGTTCTCTACAGAATCTATAAAGACGATTATTAAATAAATACTTTCACACGAAGTAATTCATAACATGAGTGTTTGGGATACTTTCTAACATTTTAGAAATATTAAAACAAATCGGTAGTTCTTATAACCAACCCAACCACTCTAATTAAATTAATTATATTCAAGTCCTCAGGAATTTTTTTGAATGCTCAGACTCGAAAGATTTTTTTTAATATAATATTTTTTCCTTTTTTTAATATACATCACGCACCGGACCTGGGTAAAGCTTTTAAGGAAGTGAAAATTACTGGCAAATAACTTCAAAAAGTCTCGATTATCCATGTCCAACCCGAATTGTTAGTAAAGAGTGTTTTTTATAGAGTGATACAAGTTTAAATCATAATAAAACATATTAATATATTTTTTATATCAATGAAACGGTCTTTATTGGATAGAAAATTTTGTGACTTTAATGTTTAAATATGATTTTGGCCATGTGGCCGCCATGGCTGGCGCGTACAAGACGCAATCTGAAACACAAATTTTCACAAACAGTAACATTCTGACCATCATCGTTTTTTAAAAGACATGTGGGCCAATGACTGCGCCAGCCCAGTAATTTTCTGTGGATGGAATGGTGTTTCGACAAAAGCTTGTGGATTCTCCCCATTTCAAATGCGACCATTCTGTTTATTTACGCACCCATTCAACAAAAAATGGGCTTCATCGGAAAACAAAATTTTGAATGGACGAATTGCACGAGAAATTTGATGAACAGATTCATTATTTCGATTAAAAATTTCCACAATTTGCACTCGTTGCTGTAGTGTAAGTTGATTTTTAAGAAAATGTTAAAGCAAACTAAACAAAAAGCAACTACCGGCTCTTAAATGGGTGGTCAAATAAAGCAGTGATGCCAACTAAAAGTTATATCACTCTATAAAAAACACCTTATAAAAAACTCCTCTGGGCCAGATTTAGATCCATTAAGTATTCGCTTTTAATGTTTATTATTTTCAACTGCTTGTTTATTCTTTAAATTGTTATTTCCGTCTTAACTTCTGTTTGCTTATTTTACCTGCTTTATTTTATTTGTTATTCCTATTCCAGTGGGTTTAATGGTCTAAATTTTATTCTTAATATATTTTTTTATAATTTCCTCTGGCAGCAATAGTATGAAAAAGAATCCCTACACTTTCTCTAAATTAAGTTCAAATGGATGTTCCCGAGTTGTGTGTTGTAATTTTTATATGCCCCTTCTTGTCTTTTTGTATATGCGATTATTTTTAATACCCTCTTTCGTTTGAACACGTTTTTAAAGCTTCTTTTTTTATATGAATGAATGTATTAGTGGTACTAGTTGTTGTTGTTGTTGTTCTGCAGTTGTCCCCCAGTACTTTAAAGAGTTGCTGTAGCTGCTGGTTGTATTGTTTTGTTCCCTTTAGGAATTCTTTTTAGAGATGGACTTTATCTGAGTTGGACGTTTGTTAGCAGCTGAATATCCGCATTTTTCCAGAACATCAATATGCATCATTTAAGGTTTAGAATTTCAAATAGTGGAAGATTCTTATTTTGTTTGTTTAAAGAGGAGTGATTGTTGTATACAGAATTACAAAGTGATTGAATGTTTCTCGCATATTTGAAGTGATTGTGTAGAGGGACAAGATTTTTTATATTTCAGGATTTTCCATCCAAAGGATATATCGAATAAAAAGCAAATTTTTCATAGTGATAAAATATTTATAATATTCTCAAACTTAAATATTAAAAACTCATGTAAAGTAGCAGCTCATTTACAATCTGTTTACTTTCTTTAGAAGGAAACTAATTTCTTTAATAAAACAATTTTTTTTAAAATCAATAAAACAAAGAGGAATATCGTCATGAAAACCAGCAACTACAATAACATCAGTTACGATCGGAATTGATGTGAAAATTTCTTAACGATTTCTAGAATGTTTTTAGAAATATAAGGGTATACAGATCCACGTCATGGCTTCTTTTGGTATGCAACTCAAGAATTTCTAATTGGGGCAAGTCTGAACAGCCTAAAAATATGAATAGAACTATTTCAATCTTCAAAAATCACTTGCCATGTTCAGCAGATTTGTTCCGTATCCCATCGTTATAAATTCTTATAAATTGTATAAATCATTTTGTATCGTTTATCAAAACTGAAATTCTTCTACATAATTTCCTTTAGCGCCGCTTATTTAACTAAGACTTTAATGCCATTTTGAATGAAAATATGTTCTAAGGGTTGCTTTTGACTTTTCGTTGTCACAACTTTTTCTTTCCTGACACTCTTGCATTCCGTCACATCTTTTTGTAACAGAAAACTAATCCTTCATAGAAACGGGCTGATGAAATTCAGGGAGATAAATAAAATAACGTTTTATAAACTTTTACAATTCAGCGATTTTGATGACGGATTGTAGGCGAACAGTCATATTTTTAGTTTTTCTTTTCCAAAATTGCATTGAAGCGAAACTACAAATTGCTTTGGCTGCCGCTTCATTATATTCTGTTTCTTTTCACAGACTTGCAATGATTTAAAAAGAGAAGAAGAAAAAAGAAATTGATGGTCTTTCTGAGATAAGAAATAAATATAAATATAAAAAATTATGTGTACACTTTCGTTCTTAGGGAACGAAATTTTATATCAGTTTAAATGGCTGCCACACAAAAGATTAGGAATACAACAGCAATTCGATACGCACAATCAGGCACTTTTTTATTCACTACACTTTCAGTTATTATTTACAACAAAAGATATAGAAATTGATGGACAGAGATAACGAGATAAATAGAAATATTCGATTGGCATTGACATAAACAACTGCAAAACTTGGATTTCTAAATTAATTTTTATATTTATCTATTATAAATCCATAACAAATAGTAGACTCAAAACGCCTTATGATATTTAAAACTGCAATTACACCATGCAACAAAGATCTTAATATATCATGATATGTTATCATGTCTTTCTGAATTCAACAAATTTTTCGAACATAAAGCCTAAACAATTTAATGATATATAATTTTTCTTTCAATTATAATAAAAATGTTTGGAAACATTTTAGGAAAAAAGCTACAGCACAAATTAAAATTAAAGAGGATTTGTGACAAAGTGTTTTCAAATTCACTTTTATTTTATGAGTTTTATTAGAGTGTCGTTCACAAAAAATTTATTTAATGTGACTGCAACAACAACATTAACACGGACAACACTCTGGCTTGTTGTCGCAGTGAAAATAATGATTTTTCTTATAACTACAAATGGATTCTATTCCTGACAAACGGTAGCTTGCAGTGGGAAAGTGTTTAATGCATTAACATTGACATTTTTATTTTAAATTTAGAAAAAAAAAATTTTTTTTTGAGAAAAAAGATAAACACAAAATAAAAATTAAAGAGTTTTAAACCACAACATCCAACGTTTCTCAGAATACCTTTAACAATAACATTGTTCTAATATTGAAACAACTATTAGTTGTTGTTGTTCTTTATTTCTTTTACAACTACAATTAGAATCAGAAAAAGCCAACCGATTGTAGAATAAAGACGTAAGAAAATATAAAAGAAAGTGTGATCAGTGAATTCTTGTTATGACTTTCATAATTGTTTTAGACTTCTCACTTAGAGTGGAAGTTTGAAATAATATCAGTGAAATGCGCAAAAGAACTAGCTAAAACCCGTTTGCATTTTTAGTAACATCTTGGAGAAAAACGAATTAACATGGAATTAAAATTAAAGAAGTTTATGCAGCTTCTTTGAATAAACTTATGAAAATGTTCCATCGACAACTGTTTCCTAGTAAATATAGGGTGTTTTTTATAGAGTGATACAACTTTGAATTGGCATCACTGCTTTAATTGACCACCCTATTAACAGCTGATTGTTGCTTTTTGTTAAGTTTGCTTTGACATTTTATTATAAATCGACTTAAACCAGAGCAAAGAGTGCAAATTGTGGAAATTTTTAATCAAAATAATGGTTCTTTTCATCAAACGTATCGCGCATTTCGTCCATTCACAATTTTATTTTCCGATAAAGCCCGTTTTTGGTTGAATGGGTACGTAAATAAGCAGAAGTGTCGTATTTGGAGTGAAAAGAATCCACAAGCTTTTGTCGAAAGACCAGACATCCACAAAAAAATTACTGTTTGGTGATGGTCAGAATGTTACTGTTTGTGAAAATTGGTGTTCCAGATTGCGCCTTGTACACCCCAGCTGTGGCGGCCACATGGCCGAAATTATATTTAGACATTAATGTCATAAAATTTTCTATCCAACAAATACCGTTTTATTGATATAAAAAATATATTAATATGTTTTATTATGATTTAAACTTGTATCACTCTATAAAAAACACCCGATATTAAATGATCGGAGTTGATTGGAAATCTATGAAGAACATCTTTAACAGTTTTTTCTAGCAACAACTTCGATGAACACGTCAACATCTTTATTTTATACTTTTTGGCACTCTTCCATTCGTTGGTCCATTGGCATGACAGTACGTGAAATATTATTTCCTGACATGAATCAATGTCATGCTAAATATATCTTGACAATATATTTGACAGAATTTGGAAAAATCCCACATTTAAAAATCATGCATATTTTCCGCTGAAACTACATTTCTGGCAACATGAAGTTTTTGCTCCACATGAACTTGGAAGGCACTGGCTCCAGCCACTTTGCCCGGTAAACAAATTCGAACTGAAGTTTGGCCAAAATAAAATTTTTTAATAAAATCATTTTATATTTTTCACATAATTTGTTAATATCGATTACCAAATAGACTCGATAATAACGCAGGTAAAACTGCCACGAATCATTAAACTGATTTTTATACACCCGACTTATTCTACTCAACAATTTTTTCATTTCCATAACCGGCAATCAATAAGAATTTAATACAGTCAATGCACTGGCCGGCGGATATTTGTGCAGCACCGAAACGTATACTTGACGAGCAATTGATAATAAAAATCACTCGTACGTTAAGTGTCCCAATAGAAATTGTCAGCGACATCATCGATGGACGATGGAGGGATATAATTTGCGACTATAAATTCAAGTGTCTACAGTAAAAAAGTAACACATAAAAATTGAGTTCTGCTGCATGCGCAGTAGGGAAATTATAAAATGCCAGCCATTGACACACAAATTTCCACTGCGAAGATGCAAATAAATAAGATCATGTTTCTTTTTTTTTATAAATTAATGGCTGCTCATTCGCTAAGCAAATAATCATAAAAATGGAAACAGTAAATAAAAAATTGAGTTGTAAATATTTCGCGTGGGTTTTTAGTCCACAACATAGAAAAAAATAAAAAAGGAGATGAAATTTATATGAATGAATTAAACAGTAAAAGTGAAATTAAGTTAAGAGAATTGCAGGTCAAGCCGCCACTGCAATGGGGACTTGCAGTATCTCGCATTATACGATTGTTGAAAACGCAACGAAAATAAAAGAAATCGCTTCGGAAACTATTTGCAGTTGGTTGATGGCCCTCCACTATTTTAGCGGAAAATAAACATTTTTTGCGCACTTTTCGCCTCCTCTTCAATCAATGCCACACGACGGTCAATTCTTTCTAAGTTGTTTTCATTTTAAGATTTATTTTTTTTTTTTTTTTTACAGTCCATCATATATTTTTATTACAAAAGAGACGACGACTTTTGCTTTTTATTTAACAAGAAACTTTTATTATTTGCAAACAAATTTGTGCAGCTTTTTTGCCAGCATATTTTTGTTTGGCAATAAAATAGAGTGTTGGAAATAAATATTTTCTTAAAAGTTATAAAGAGGAATTTGCAAAACTATTTATTTACTAAAATTTTATTTAATAAAATTTTTAATAACTTTGGAGTTTTTGAGCTCAAATAATATGTTGTATTTATATACGAATTTAGTGGTTATTTAATTTAATTGGAATGGGACTTACCTTCAAGTCAGTGCAAACATGGACGCATCTGAAAAGACAACAAGAAAACAAAAAATTATTTATTTAAACCGGTTTTTAATTGTTATATTTTAAGGCTGATGATTTTTTTATTTCCAAATATTTTATTTAAAAATTTAAAGTGCTTAATTGAAGGATTTTAACCACATCGGCAGGGAGTCGTAAGCATTAAACACAATAACGACTGCAGACTACAGACTACAAATTGTCAAAAATAGAATCCTGGTGCGTATAAGAGAATGATTATTTTTACTACTACAGATAACATGGCTACGGGTTGTTGTCCATGCTGTTTTTGTGGTTGTAGTCAAGTTAAAATAATTTCTATTTTGGTGAACGACAATGAGTAGATGCAGTGTTGCCAGTATATTATAAATAAATTCAATTATTGAAAACTCAAAAATATATATTTTAATATTTCACAAAAATAAATAACAAACTATATTTCCCAGTTAATGAAATAAATTCATGGCATATACTGCGAACTTTTTATATGTATTCTATTGGAGTAACACTGTTTAAGAGTATCAAATATATGAAAGCGACTACACTGGCGTATGAAGAGAATTCTACTACAAACATGATTATTGATTTATTGGTGTTGTTCTAAAAATAATTAAGTAGCTGACTACGAGGCGAAAATTGTAGCCAACGACTTTTGTGGTCGGTGTTCGTGTAGCCTGCTGTCGTTATTGTGTTTAATGCTTTAAATCAAAATTTTTTTAAATAATTAAATACGTTTAATATTTCAGAAGTTTAAAAATATCGAAGTCATAACAAGAATTTATTTATCAGTTTTCATTTTTATTTTCATATATTTTTATTCCACAATTATATTAGCCAACTCTAATTGTGGTTGTAAGAGAAAAATATCCTTCTAAATTTCAGGACATCAACAAGTACTATTGTTAAAAAAAATATATATGGAAAATAGTAGAAGCTAAACTTCCAACTAATTTTAACTGCAAATCTATCGCAACCTGGTTTTGTGCTTTATATGCTTTTGGGCTCTTCGAGTTAAAACGCTATTATTTTAATTTTCAAATCAACCGATTACCGATTACTGATCAGATATATAATTTCGGAGATTTAAAATATAAAAACTTTTCTTGAATTATTTTATTCACAACATTTCACGAACGGATTATTCGATTTTGAGCCGGCTAAAGAGCTGATTAATTTGTAGAGTCGATTGATGAAGTCATTCTAAAAACAACAATTTTTTTTTACCGGTTTGAATCGGTTCAAATTCACAGCAAATCAAACGAACGTTCTTCAAATGAACGTTCTTCAAACGAACGTTGTTTCGATTTAGCCGTTTAAAAGTTATAAACAGGCCACATATTTATAAACACATACACACACAAACATACACAAAAACACACACAAACACATCCTTTCATACAGACATATTGACGGGCTCTCAGAATTAATTAGGGAAGTTTCCTACAACTTCAAAAGATATAGATCTGATGAGAACCCGTTTTTTTTCAAAACAAGGTAAAGTCAAGAGCTTTCCAATTTATGAAAATTTAATTAATTCCATTTCTAAAGTTTCAAAACTTTCGAGATATTATTTTTATTAAGACTAAATAAAAACTTTTCCTTTGTATTTTGTGGTCCCAGATAAAGGGTGTTTTTTATAGAGTGATACAAGTTTAAATCATAATAAAACATATTAATATATTTTTGATATCAATGAAACGGTCTTTATTGGATAGAAAATTTTATGACATAAATGTTTAAATATGATTTCGGCCATGTGGGCGCCACAGCTGGCGTGTACAAAGCACAATCTGGAACACCAATTTTCACAAACAGTAACATTCTGACCATAATCGTTTTTAAAGACGCATTCGGGCCATTGACTCCGCCAGCCCATAAAGTGCGCCAAAAAGTCATTTTCTGTGGACGTTCGACAAAAGCTTGTGGATTCTCCTCACTCCAAGTCTTTTTATTTACGTACCCATTCAACCAAAAATGGGCTTCATCGGAAAATAAAATTTTGAATAGACGAAGTGCACGATAAGTTTGACGAACAGAACCATTATTTTGATTAAAAATTTCCACAATTTGCACGCGTTGCTCTGGTGTAAGTCAATCCATAATAAAATGTCAAAGCAAATGAAACAAAAATCAACTATCAGCTATTAAATGGGTGGTGAAATAAGGCAGTGATGCACACTCAAAGTTGTATCACTCTAAAAAACACCCTAAATTTTCTTTAAAATGGCAGACAAATATTTTTTGTGCATGAGATGGTATTCAAATTTTCAATAAAAATAAATCCAACAAATTCGGCAAATCTATGAAAATTCGAACGACATAATTTTTTCTACGCAATAGAACGAAAGAGAGTCTCTCACAAAATTCCATACAAATCGCAGGATGTTGTGTCCTGCTTTTTGTCGCTTAAATATGGAATAGCCCAAATATATTTAATTTTTAAAACAAAACGTTTCTCTATTAATTTTTTTTAGTTACAAACTACAACTTAAAATAATAAGTTGCAGGTAAAAGTTTTGCGGTTTATTTCTGCAGTTTTTCTTTTATGATTTTTTATTTTATTTTTTTTTACAGCTGCCGAGCCAAGTTTTTGAACAAGCAAATGCATGTCGATTTGTTGTAACTGTAATTTATATTTTAAGAGCTGTTAGAGTTAAATTTTTGTTGTAAATTTGTTTATAAAGCATTTTTTATTTAAATTTATTTTTTTGTTGAATTGCTCTTTTTGTTGATGAGTTGTATTTTTCATCCTCGTCCGTTTTAATTATTTCACATAATAATTGTGCGATTGTTTGATTTATTTTTTGCAAAGATTTTTCAAAACTTATTTAATGGAATTACAGTCAAGGTCTGAACTTTTCTAAAATGAATCTTGCAAGCTATTTTGCCTTTAAATATTTTCGTTTATTCCAGCTTTTAGTGTTGGTTTAAAAGTTGCTATTTAAATAAATGATAAGCAGAGGCAAAAATTAACAAATATTTTTTCGGCTGAATTGCTTAACTTGTCTGTACTTCGTTTAAAAGCTTTAAGCAACGCAGAAATCTTTCACGAGATTTTTTCTTAAGCAAATTTACATAATTCTTATCAACGAATTTGAATTGTTTCTGTTCTACTCATTATTTCATAACTTCCTTCATCTTGTACAAAATTAAATAAGTCCTTGACAGAATGTTGGTCAAGAAATGGTCAGCAGCCATCACATCACGTTCAAGGACAAAAGGCGGAAAACGATAAAAATAAATTGAAAACTGTTACATTCAATAAAACGACTGCGATGCTGGAAGACAATGGAAGCGAAACGTGGATGTATATTTTAATAAGTGAACTTATAATAAAAATTGTATTGGATTAGACAGAAATATTTAAATAGAAAAATCACAAAATCAGCAAAGTTTAACTAAGAAATATTTGATAAATTTTTAAGTTTGTGCTCTAGAGGAAAATGTCAACAATATGAAACATTAAAGTGGGGGATTTCATTCGGCCAGAAATTTGCTTGTTTGACTGTTTATTTATTCGTATTCTATAAGAGATGAAATATCTCATCCGATCCTAAATTAATAAAAAAAATGTTAGTGAAAAATTTGGGGAATTGTCGTTTTAACCTCTTCAATTTTAATTATAGTTTGTTTATTTTTTCCCAAAAATTTACTAAAAACCTAAAATGATCAATTGAAATTGTTTTTATATTAAAACAATTATAAGTTGTTGTTGTTCTTTCTTTCTGTTACAACTACAATTAGAGTCGGCAAGGAACCAACCAGTTGTAGAATGAAATCGTTAGAAAATAAAAAAGGAAAAGTGATCAGTGAGTTTTTGGTATGACTTTCATAATTGTTTAAGACTTCTCACTTATTAAAGTGAAAGTTTGAAATAAATATCTTGAGTTATTCTAAAACATGTTGGGTAAAGTTTGCCTGATGATATGGAAATAGCTAAAACCCCTCAATTGATCACTTCGAATTTTTTAGTAAAAAAATATTTTGTTTTAAATTTAAACACTCGCTGTTTACAAATAGAATTTATAGTTTTTTGTCACTCATATTTTCCGTGTAGGATTAATCATGCGGTTAATTAATAAATAATTTATTTCTTTCTCATCATTATTTACAGATGAATTTATCAGGCGTGAAGCGGCTGATAACCTCTATCCAGACGTAATAATTGGTACCGCTGGGAGTAGTAGAGACCGCTGCTGATTGCTGCTGCTGTAATCGACTGCTGACTGATTTGAAAATTTTTGGTCTACTTTTCGGTTTTAAAAAGTGTCCCTTTAATTTATTTTTACTTTTTATGATTTAATCGTTAATATTTTTAATTATTTTATTATTATTTTTCCCAATTTTTGTCTGTTCACTTGTCTATCTCTTAGATGGGAGTTTTGCCAAGATATTTTTTTTAATGAATTTTGTTTCAATTGAGAATGATTTTCTGTCACTTGCAACTTATTTTGACAGCAGACTGGCTCTAGCCGCATCCACAGTATTATGTTTCCTAGAGATCCCGGTTAATTTACTAACTAACTGTGACTTAATTTTTAATAATTTCTTTATTTAATGCTTTTAATATATTCGGCAACACTATTTTTATCAGAGTTTTCAGTTTCAGGTTTCCTTTTCATTGAATTTTGATTTTATTATATTAATAAATAAATTTTTAAAGTAAATTATTATTACTTTTACAAATTTTATAAATATGAAAATAAAATTAAAGCATTAAACATAATAAAGACAGCAGGCCGACTACAAAAGTCGTTGGCTACAATCGTCGCCTTGTAGTCGGCTACTTAATTCTTTTTAAAACGACACCACTAAATCAATAACCATGTGTGTTTGTTTGTAGTAGAATTCTCTTCAAATGTCAGTGTGGCCGCTTTCATTTATTTTATTTAATACTCTTAAATAGTGCTATTACATATTTACAGTCCACAATATATGATAACATTTTATTACCTTAGAAATATAGTTTGTTTTTTCCTTTTGTGATATAAAATAATATGATTTCAAGACTAAAATAATTGAATTTATTTATATAATATTGGCAACACTGCATCCACTCATTGTCGCTCACCAAAATAGAAATTATTTTAATTTGACTACAATCACAAAAACAGCAGGGACAACAACCAGTAGCCGTGTTGCCTGTAGTAGTAAAAATAATCATTTTCATATACGCACATGGATTCTATTTTTGACAAGTTGAAGTCTGTAGTCTGCTGTCGTTGTTGTGTTTAATACTTTAATTAGTAGGATTGAAAACATCTTGAAATCTTAGTGGTTATTTTAAAAGCAAATTGTAATAGTGTTTTTGTTTTTGATAAATTGAACTGGCCCAGAAATAAAAATATGAATTAATAATAATAAAAATATTTTAATACTGTTTTAGTTGTTGCTCTTGTAAATTAAGGTTTGTATAAAAAACGATGGAAAATTAGTTGAGTTTATGAAGAAGTGCTGCAGTTGAAATGAAAAGAGAAATACATTTTAAGAAAAAACCGCTTAAGTTTCCAAATCATATTTTCCATAATAGTGAAGACATTTAACCTCTCGAACCAGAGAGCCCAGCTCAAAATATTTACCATAAATTAATGAAAATGTGTTTTTATTGTGGGCGCTTTGTGACCCATATTTCGCATATCGAGCGCTCGACGCTTTTCTTTTCACAATAATAATTGTATTTTGGTTAATTATTGTTTTAAGTTTATTTTAATATTTAATTTTTAATCTTTAATTTAATTTTCTTATATTATATTTTTATTTTTTAATTTAATGTGCTTAGAAATTGTGTAACAATACTTACATACTAATGCTGCTTTCTTTTCTAAGAAATAATGCAACATTTATTACACTTTTTAAAAGAAAAATTGCAAAATTATGTGATTTGAAATTAGCGAATTTATTAGAAATTAATCCAACATGATTTATGGAAAACCATTTCTAATTAAGAACTCCTCTAAACTGTTGTTTTCTAGAGAAGAATTGAAAAAATGTTACATGTCTTCCTGAAAAGAAAACGCCGTAAGAGAAGATAAAAAAACATGAATTACACCTGTTGGTGTACCTGTACCAGTTCAATGTGACGTATGATTAATATTATTTATTAATATCAAGTATACGCTTAGCAGCATAATAAAAAAGCAGGGTTACATGCAAAAAAAAAAAAAATAAAAATGAAGCTCCTCTGGCATTTGCCAGAGGAGACATCTGGCAAATGCTGACTAGCTTCGTTGTTCAATTAAATGAAGTTCAATAACAGGCAACTCCAAATCAGTTATTATACCATTTCTATAGGGTGTTTTTATAGAGGTATAGAACATTGGAATTGAATAAAACAAAAATTAATCCTTAAAACTGATATGAAATTTTCTTTATTCGAAAACAATCTCGGGGTGTAGTCTAATCTGAAGGTCCAATTCGCAACGACTTTTCCTACCACAATTGGCCGTTTATCGGCCATAATGCGGCGGCTGTTGTCCTTTAAGTAGTTAATTGTTTCGGGTTTATCGACGCAGATTATCGGCTTTTCATATTTCCACACAAAACAGTCTAGCGACGTTACAACGCACGATCTTGGAGGACAGTTCATAAGATCGAAACACGAAACTATGCGGCTACCAAACACTCAATTGTGGCACGAGCTGTGTGACATGTTGTACCGCCTTTTTGAAGTCGCAGCTCTTGAAGATCCTGGTTGTTCAATTGATGAAGAAAAAAAAACAATGATCACGGCTTTATAGTGACCAGCATCGTTTTTAAAGAAAAAGCGAACAAATAAAAAACAGCAAACAGTTAGATCTTCTGGATGAAACGGCGTCTCCACATACACTTGAGGATTATAATCACTCCATCTACGGCACGTTTGTTTATTGAGGCATCGTCTCAAAGAAAAGAGAACCTCATGGATAAACAAAATTCGCGCGACACACGAATAGAACCACAATTTTCGAAATAAACTTGTACAATTGTTTAGAGTTGTTCAAGCACCAGTTTATTTATATTGAAATACCAATTTAAGCTAAACCCTTAACAGCTGACAAAATGGCCGCCCATTAAAAAAGTGCTGCCAAAGTTTTGTATCTCTATAAAAAACTTTACTGTGGAATGGGTAAAATAAAAGAATTGATCAATAACAATTGTTTTTACCACTTATTTCTCTGCACTTTTAATCTAAATTGTTCTATTGTGCAACACAAAGTTGTTTTACATACCAACTGATAACATATTTGGCCTTATTTATTGCAAATATTATGGCAACAAATTGCTTCTTCTCCTTTTCTTTTTGTTGCCGCAAGCAAAAGAAACATAAAAATATTATTTAGCATATTTTGGGTTTCATGTGCGGATTTGTTTACAATCTCAATTTTTTCTATTGATTGTATCAATAAATAAATCAATATGACCCTTTCAGTAGCTCTGCTAAACACGAGCAAGATTTTTTACAAAGAAAAAACGCCACGAGCACGTCTGTGATCTTGAACTTGAATAATTTGGAGCGCAGGAAATGCTGATTAAATCACTGCGAACTTTATTTTGCCTACTGTTAGCTGGAATTTATTATGAATACTGGAAATGATGATGGCTTTTCTAAATGTTGCTCATCAATATTTATGCATAATATTTTTATTTATGTGCTTGTGTTGGATTACACATTTGCAATATGATTCAGAGGAAAACATGAATAGAAATTAATGAAACAAGTTGTTGCAAAATATTAGTGTCGTTAATATATTTTGTAAACCAGGGGCCAAATTACCGCACTCGATATTGTTGGAAATTCGTATTAAAATTGTATTGAAATTTTGATCGATATCGATTGCGGTATTTTGGCCCCAGATAAGAAACTGCTTGCGTTGCGTTTGAGAGAAACATATTAAATAGATTCTTCTTATAAAAAACAAGGTCGAATAAAATACAAAAAATAATTGTTACAAAAAATAACTGCATATTAAATAGATTTAATGAAATGTTCCATATAAATGGTGTTTTTTTATAGAGTGATACAAGTTTAAATTATTATAAAACATATTAATATATTTTTGATATCAATGAAACGGTCTTTATTGGATAAAATATTTTATGAAATTAATGTTTAAATATGATTTCGGCCATGTGGCCGCCATGGCTGGCGCATACAAGACGCAATCTGGAACACCAATTTTCACAAACAGTAACACTTTAACCATAATAGTTTTTGAAGACATGTGGGCCAATGACTCCGTTAGCCCATAAAAAACAGTATTTTTCTATGGATGTAGTTGTTTTTAGACAAAAGCTTGTGGGTTTTATTCACTTCAAATGCGACAATTCTGTTTATTTACGTACCCATTCAACAAAAAATGGTCTTCATCGGAAAATAAAATTTTGAATGGACGAAGTGCAGGATAAGTTTGACGAACAGAACCATTATTTTGACTAAAAATTTTCACAATTTGCACGCGTTGCTCTGGTGTAAGTCGATCCGTAATAAAATGTCAAAGCAAATTTAACAAAAAGCAACTATCAGCTGTTAAATGGGTGGTCAAATAAAGCAGTGAGGCCAACTCAAAGTTGTATCACTCTATAAAAAACAATCTATATTGTTGTTTTTATTCAAAATTTTAAACAGAAATTAAGTGCACAAATACCACTGCAGTGCTGTTTTCTAACGTACGGTTGATAAAAAATGTCCAGATATATCGAAAAACTAAAAATATATTTCAATATATCAAAACGTACTTGCAAGGACAATATATAGAAACTCCTGTAACTAAAAATGAATGTAACAATTCAAATCAAATTGAGCAATTTATCATAGAATCCTTTGGAATTATTTGCTATTCCTTTCTTTTCAAAAGTCCACCGGAATGTAGAAATAAGTATTTGCTTAAGGTTTTCCATAAAGCCAAGAATTGTAGGGAGTTAAAATAAATGGATAATACAACGTCTGAATATATAATGAAGGTTCAACAATGAATTGGTGTCTTCTGGCACGATCTTGGAATAGAATACTCTTTCCGTGTCTCTGCAATTTTGGCTGTAAAGAAAGCGGACTTTTCTGGGTTCCAAGACAACGTAACTTCAACGGAAAATCTCGTTAAGACAATATTTTTTTCTTTCTGTTTAACTTGCCGCTGGGAAAAGTGAAAGTTTTAAAAAATCGAGAAGTTATTGGTTGTATGCCGTTTTGCAAGAAATGGAGTATTCATCAGATCTAGATATTTTGGGTCCTTAAAAAGTCTTCCTGACTAAATTTTTTAAGCGTTCCTGGCTAGTTTAGGAAGGCTATCATTATATTTGCATGTTTAGGAAGGCTATAATTATATTTGCATGTATGTGTGTGTGTGTGACCTGCTCATAACTTTCAAACAACTGAACTGTGGCGTTCTGAAAACTTCGATTTCCTGTGAATTTGAAACGATTCGAGCCGGTAGATTTTAAGTATCTCAAAAAACTTAGAAAAAACACACTTTTCAAAGAGTTTTTTCCAGAATAATTTTAAAACGATTTTATCGATTATCGTAAACCGGTTCAAAATGGATTAATCTATTCGTGAGATATAGTGAAGAAGAAAATTAAAAGAAAATAATTTTTTTCTTAATTCTGAAATTATATATCTGATCAGTTTATGTTTAGATTCTTCTTTACTAATCGAAAACTATATCAATCATCGTTTATTACGTGGGAATCAGTTGAATTGAAAACTGAAATCATGGCGATTTAGCACGAAGAGCTCAAAACAAGGTGACGATAGATTTGAAGTTGAACTTGTGCGGAAAGTGACAGCGATGACCTTTAGGGTCAACCGTTTTCCATATATATAATGCTTTCAAATTCAACTCTTATTAAGAGTGGAATATTTAGAATATTTTTGTTAGTCATCAGTACTGATATTGGCGAAGCCTGGTCATCTCATCAGCATTTTTTGCCAAATTTTTGAACTTCTAATGGTAGTACAAGTCAGTAGGAATACGAACTATTTGAGGAATGATTTAAGGAAAATTTAATATGAGAATTTCTAATTTTAATTTTTAGTTCAAATTACTTTTGATTAGTACGAAATTTGAACACAGTGATGATTAATATTCCAAATATTCCATTATTCTCTGACCTTTTTCCAGAGCCATCAGCTGCTGATATTCAATATTTATTTTATTTACTTCCAAGTGATTGAATTTAATTAAAAAAATGATCACCAAGAAGTTAAAATAAATTGTTGATGGCAGATTTTAACTTGGAGCCTGTTAAATAATCTTCAACTTCAATAATTTAATACTATTTTTTGTTTATAAACTTATTTCTATATCAAGAATTATTTAGCATTTTTTTAGTTTACATTCATCACTAATTTATCGTAGTGAATTTATTTGCAGCAGCAGTTTTTAATTCATAGAAGCGAATTGATTTCTCCCACTGCATCTCCACGTTGTTGATATTTCCACACAATGAATTCCTTTTATACGGCCGGCAGTATCATTTTATCTCTTTTACAAGAAAAAAAATTGATGATATTTCTTTGAGCGAAATAAGAATTTTATTAAAATTATTCACGTATTACATTTTTTCATCAATGGATCGAAAATAATGGCAAAACACTGTGAAAAACAAAACAAGAACAGCAGCACAAAATTGATTACGCATCTGCCTCTTGTGTGTTTTCTGTACAAAAAAAAAAAGGACGGGATTTAATTCCATAATTTTTTTTCATGATACTTTTATTGAAATTTTAGGGAAACGTCCGTATGCGAGAGTTTTTTATTAAGCGAGTTTTCACGTCTGTATGTGAGTGTGTGGGCATGTTACTTGGAACAATACGGTTTGCAGGCTACTGCCAATGAAATATTTGATTTAGTTCGTTGAAAAGTAATTTTCATGGGATGGATAGAAGTCTTAAAAAACAACGGATAGAAAACTCTGAAGAGTATTAAATCGAGTCTTACAAATTTAGCAATTGAATTGGAAAAATATATGGAAAATAGTTGACTCAAAAGCGCACATCTATCGCAACCTGTGTCTTCTCGCATCAGTTGCAGAAACGAGGCACTGGTTCTGGTGCTATTCAATGCTTTTGAGCTAAGCCGATATATAATTTAATTTCCAAAGCAACCGATTCGCAAGTGATAAGCGGCGTTTGATGACGTTTTCGATTAATTAAGAGAAGTAAGAGAACTAAATGATCAGATATTTTGGAGTTTAAAATACATGAGTTCCCTCGGATTTTTTCGTTCACAATATCTTACGAACGGATTAACCGATCTTGACTCGCTTCAGGGTGATGGATGTGTTTTTTACATGTAGAGAGCTGGTTAGATCGGTGAAGCCGCTTAAAAGTTATTCAAAACAAAAACAAAAAAAACCTTAAACATTTTTTTTCAAGTTTTTTGGGATATACTGACGTCAACCGGTTTGAATCGGCTCAGCCATTTAAAAGCTTTAAGAGGGTTACCTAATTAAACACACGCACACACACACACAAAAATACAGACATACTGATGGCGTATCAGAATTAGCCAGGGAAGCTCCATAAATTCTCAAAATGTGGAGATCTGAACTTGATTTTTTCCAAACTTGAAAAACTTGGAGATGAGAACTTGATTTTTTCAAAACCGGATGCAACCAATAACTTCGCCGTTTGTGGAATATTTTGAATTTTTCTAGCGGCAAGTTAAAATAACGCATTTGTAATCATAATTTAGCAGCCCAGATTTGGACTGCTTCGACATTTTTATGGTCAGAAGATTTAAGAGTCTCATGAAACGAAAACGTTTTGAGGAGATAGAAACCAAAACGCTGGTAGGGGCCCAGGCTATACTAAAAAGTGCATGAAAACAATTAATACGAGGACTGGAAAAATATGGTAGAAGTGAATTTGCAATAATTCAAACGTTAAGCCCACTGTAGGGCAATTGTGCCGTGTCTAGTTGCAACCACATGTCGTTAATGTTTAGCTGCCTAAAATTTTAGAAAGAAAACTTCTGTTGCCATTCATCGTAACGACAGCTCTTTGCTCATTTCGGAAGGACTAACGATACTGACAGTTACGCGCTGATTCATCTTCGCATAAAATTACAGCAATTTGTCATATTATCGTTAAAATTTAACCAGAGACAAAAACAATTCTGGCCTTCAGATTTATTTATTTCTTACAATATTTTCAATAAAAATTTCACGATTCGGAAAGGATACTCTGGCGCTCAATGATTCAATATGTCTCGTCTTTCTAAATATTCTCAGTTGTCAGGCCGTAATTATCAATATCGCTAGTTCTCGCGCAGCTAAAGAAGACCCCATCAAATCCAAAATCGAATGTTATTAAAATCGAATAGGCCACAAACACTAAATATAATTTATTTTTATTTCTTTCAAAAGCTGTCACATTGAATTTTCGTTAAATCATTCCTTAAATAGTTGATATTCCCACTGACTAGTAACACCTTAAAAAGGTAAAAAAACTGAGCAAAAAAAAAACACTGATGAGATGGCGTAGCTTCGTTCGTTAATTTGATGATTAAACAATTTTCAAGATATTCTACATAAAATTCAAATTTGAAAAAAATCAAAGAATTATTTGCAGATTTAAACTTAGAACATGTTAAATAATTTTGCTTTTATTAATTTTATATTGAGTTTATAATGGGTGTTTTTTATAGAGTGATACAACTTTGAGTTGGCCTCACTGCTTTACTTGACCTGCCATATAACAGCTGATAGTTGCTTTTTGTTTAGTTTGCTTTGACATTTTATTATGAATCGATTTACATCAGAGCAACGAGTGAAAATTATAGAAATTTTGAATCAAAATAATGGTTCTGTTCATCAAGCTTATCGTGCACTTCGTCTATTCAAAATTTTATTTTCCGATGAAGCCCATTTTTGGTTGAATGGGTGCGTAAATAAATAGAATTCTCGCATTTGGATTGAGGAGAATCCAGAAGCTTTTGTCGAAACACCTTTACATCCACAGAAAATTACTGTTTGGTGCGCTTTATAGGCTGGCGGAGTCAAAAACGATGCTGGTCAGAATGTCACTGTTTGTGAAAATTGGTGTTCCAAATTGCGCCTTGTACGCGCCAACCGTGTCATCCACATGGTCGAAATCATATTTAAACATTAATGTCATAAAATTTTCTATCCAATAAAAACCGCTTCATTGATATCAAAAATATATTATTATATTTTATTATGATTTAAACCTGTATCACTTTATTAAGAACAGCCTTTATTTATTTATCAAAATAGTCAACAATTAAAACTATTTAAAAAATCAGTAAACTTGCTAGATAAAATACTGTGTAAAATACTGTGAACTTAACCGCGACATACAAACAGATTCCCATAACTCGTCTTGGTTTCTAAGAATTTAATTTAACAAATAGAATTTATGAATTTGATGCTGACAACTCTTTCTCTTAATTTGACTACGATGGTTTGCGTTGAGATAATAACTTCCCATGCAAGACAATTTTGAGTTCATCAAGAATATAAAATTAGACGTCAAGGATATTATTTGTCTGTTTGTGTTATTCGTTTGTCTCCAAACCCTTTCATTTGTCTCCATTAAGACCTCTTCCACTGCCATTAAAATAATGTAATCGTTTTTTATATAAAATTGAATGAAACTTATTGTTCACTTTTTTTCTAAATTGGGGAGCAAAGAATACAATTTATCCATTCGTCTTTGTCAGCACACAGAAATGAAAAACTGTTTGTGATGGAAAGAAAAAAAGTTAAGTGGCCATATAATTTGTGTGGGCAGATTTATGGTTTATGATGAACACGAGGGTGTCGAAAATCAGTGTGCGTTTAAATAAGTTGAGAGATATTATGAAAAGGGTTATTGTTATTGTATTTGTAAAGAAATATCTCAAGCCTTTTTGTGTTTAAGCATCCCCGTGCCGTGATTTTCTTTTAAAATTCGAACATATCAAAATGATTTGTTACGGAAATTCGATGATTCTCATTATAAATTTTGTTTGTGCTAGAAATGGCGAATATTTTATATTTTAAGGGTACTTATGCTATTATATCGCCTGCTGAAATGATAAATTACTTAACGTTTTTTTTTTTATTCACTGCGAAGTTGATGTCTCTAAACTTGTATTTCTGTTATAAATTAAAATTTATTAAGACAAGAGTTGTTATTAACAAAAAGGCTGACTTATAAACTAATTCTGGAAATCCGTTGCACAATGGGGTATTTATAAACAAGATGAAATTATTTCCAGTGTTTTGGCCTATTCGATTTTAATAATATATTCTACATCATTTAAAAAGGGTGTTGCTGAGATTCCCTTGCACCATGGGCTATTTAAAAATATAGATGAAATTATTTCTAGTGTTTCTGGCCTATTCGACTTTAATAATATTTTGTACATGGTTTAAAAAAGTGTTGGTGAGATTTCATTGCACAATGGGGTATTAAAAAAAAATGAAATTATTTCTAGTGAACAGGCCACAGTTCGATTTCAATAATATTTTCTACATCATTTAAAAGGGGTGTTGGTGTGATTCCGTTGCACAATGGGGTACTTAAAAAAAATTAAATTATTTCTAGTGTTTTTGGCCTATTCGATTTTAATAATTTTTTCTACATCATTTAAAAAGGATGTTGGTGAGATTCGTTTGGATTTCATGGGGTATTCTTTAGCTGCGCGCGAACTAGCGATATTAATAACTGCGGCCTGACAACTGAGAATGTCCAAACATTTCTGTTTAGCAAGACGAGACATATTGAATCATTGAGCGCCAGAGCATCCTTTCCGAACCGTGAAATTTTTATTGAAAATATTTTAAGAAATAAATAAATCTGAAGACCAGAATTATTTTTGTCTTTGGTTAAATTTTAACGATAATATGGCAAATTGCTGTAATTTTATGCGAAGACGATCCTAAAACATTTAAAAGGAATCATCAGTATGTCCATTAAAGTAGAACGACTGTCGGGTGTGTCAGCGCGTAGCTGTCAGTATCATGGGCTCTTTCGAAATGAGCAAGAAGCTGTTGTTGTGATGAATGCCAACAGAATTTTTCTTTCCAAAATTTAAGCAAAACTAAATATCAACTACATATGGCTGCAACTAGACGGCACAATTTGCCCTACAGTGGGCTTAACATTTGAATTATTGCAAATTCACTTTTACAAGTGAAGCTGTTAAATGGCCCCCTTGTGGGTGTGATTTACTACACCTCTGTATTAATTTTTATAGGAATATATTAAGTAGTTAAATCATGCCGACAATCCAGCATTTTTTGAAGCGCTGGAAACTGTTTTAACGACCTACTTCACTTTTATTCAGATTCACCTTTATTCATTTTACTTCAGCATTGTTTTAGTGAAGTTTTGTCCTCTTCCTCAACATGTTGATTGTAAAACAAAACGCTTGATTTTGTTGGTATTTGTTTTAAAAAGAGAGAATAACACACACACTCTCTTACGGATGCAGGCTAAGTTTTTAATTTCATAATAAAACTTAAAAAATTGTAATAAAACTGATAGTGGAAGAAATCTGAAATTCGCTCTCTTTAAACTTTCATATTAACGGATATAAAAACATGTTACATTTAATCTAAATCGTTTGATTTACAGTCTGCTCAATCATATTATAGTTACAGTCTTGCAATTGTTTTTTGTATTTGCTGTCAATGTCACTCAGCACGGGAAATAGTTGGTGAAGCCCCACATCCAAGTTAATGTTGGAAGAAGAATATTTCCAAGCTCAAAGGTTAAGTGAAGTTGCACAATGTCTCCCAAATACGTTTATACTCTTGTTTACCATTCCAACATGTTGTAACACCGAATAACATTTGAAAGAAGTAACACATTTAAGGCAAAAAACTGCTGACAGGAACACATCAGGACTAGACAAACAACACAACAGCAACGATGAATGAGAATGTTAATCGCTACTCAATGATTCGGTTAGTCAGCCAGCCCGCCATCCATCTGCTTATTTATAATATCTCATGTTGTTTGGCACGAGAGTATCGTACAATCATGCCAAACTAGTTTAAATAAATGCTATTCTTGTACCTCTTGTGTGTGTGTGTGTGTGTGTGTGTGTGTGTGTGCATGGCAAATACGATACGTTATTTTCACTGTGAAATCCAAAGCGTCAAAGTGATTGTGTAAGTGGAGTAACATAAAACGATTTGTCATCGTAGAAAATTATTGCAAAAAAATTTGTTGAATGCATCAGAGCCTGAAAATTTTTTTTTTTAAATTAATAATATTTTTTTAAAGTAAATATTAAGAAGTTTATTTTCCACAATCGCAGACAAAATTTATTCTAAAGATATTTGATCGAATCTAAAACAAGCTCTTTAGAAAACTTAGATAAGAATCTGATTAATTTTATAACGAAAACATCTGCATGGAAAAGTTTATCTAAAAAAAAGTGGTTCAAAATCGGAAAGTTTTATTACGAAAATCTGGGCAATATTCTCCAGCAACGATTTGCCAGAATCTGAAAATTTCTTTAAAGAGTAAAACCGATTTCAATATTAATTTTTCCTTCATTTTGAATAGTGTAGAAAAGCTAAAAATTGTTTAGAAAATATTTGCGCGATTGTGAAAGAAATTCTTTAGAAAATTTCAATAAGAATCTGATTAATTTTATGAGAATAATATTTGCATGGAAACGTTTATCTAGAAAAATTTTTTTTAAATCGCAAAATTTCATTCAGAAACTCTGGTCAATATTCTTTGGCAAAAATCAAATCTAATAGAAAATTTCTTAATAATAATTTTTCTCTAATTGAGATATGGAACACAATTTATTACTATAATACTTTTTCTTTATAATACTATTCCTGCTGTTGTGCTTCTATAACTAGTTTCAGCACTGTCTCATTTTGTAGTTGTCCTCATGAAGAAGGGCGTTCCTGTGGATTTTCCAACAATTTAACTTGATGATATCAATTTGTGTGTTTGTACTTGCACAAGCAACAATTTATCATTAATTTTTTTTTTAAGTGACATTGTCAAATGGCCAGTCCGTCGTCTACATCAATATCATGCATCGTCATGGGAAAAAGTAGCTGACATATACACTAACACACACACACACACACAGATGTATGAGGGCAGTTTCATAATTCAGTGCAAGTTATTTTGTTGTAAATAAAGAGTCCTGGAATCGCCTTTTTAATTTTTAGTTCCCTAAGAAATTTAAGATTTTTTAAGACTTTTAAAGCACGAGTTCTTTTCACTAACGAAAATTGGCTGACACTCATCAATTTTATCAAACTGGGGAATGAACAATTTTTGGAAGGAGCCAAGTCGGCAGAGACTGGTGGAAGGTCTAGGAGTTTTCAACCCAATTTAAAGTTTTTTTTTGTAATTTTAAACGACACACAACTGCAGAGCTTTGAGGTTTTAATTAAACGGCCATCACGGGTCCCACTCATCGTATCAAAATTTCATAGTTAATTCTGTGCGATCAGAAAATGTTTGCACGACTCCTGCGAAATTTAGCCATTCGGTTTCCAACAATTTAAATTGATAGTGTTGATTCCTAACAGGATTTAAAAAACATTTCTTTTGACACAAAAAATAATGGGAAATCATACGCCAACGATCATATTTTTCCTATTTTGAATGGCCATCATACATAAAGTAAAACAAGCAGCCTCTTTAAATTTCGACTGCGGGATATAAGTTGACAAAAACAGTGTTGCTTTTAAAGAAACGTTACTACGAAAAAAAAAAATTCAAAGACTTATCAGACTGCTCTCATACACCTGCACTTTCTTCGGGATATGTTCAATGAGTTCTTCATTGTTATTAGGGCGTTCATTTTGATTGATTTCCACATTCTTCGACTGGACGATTGTCTCAAAAGGACTCTATATAAATTCAACAAATTTCTTTTTAAAATTATTCTAGTCAATCGGACATTTTTCATTAAATTTCTATTTATGTTTATATACGAAAACACTAGAGTTTAGTTTATGATGAAACAGCTTAAAGTATTTGTTCAGTTGTTGACTTAAATTATTCGAATAATTGTAGAAAAAAAATTTCACTTAATCGAAAATTGCGAGAATTTTCTTTTTATCCGGCAAACAATTTGCGAGATGATCACCCTAATTGATGTACGCTTTAATTACTGGTAGATGTTGTAGCTAAATAACAACAACAATAAAATAACAAACTACATCAAAGTATATGAGTGGCATCAGTTAGTGCCCACATAATTAGCTGTCCTCCTTAAACTCGATTTTATTTATTTATTGAGACAGCAGCAAGTAAAAGTCAAATCATCGGAGGGCAATTAAATGGATATTGAATATGAGCAAAGTTCCCGTAAGATAGTCAAAACTTAATAGATTAAAATGAAAAATATATGAATAAAAAATTTAAAAACTGGTGCTTGTAGAAGGAGCAAAAATAAAAAAGTCATAGACTTTTATAAAGAAGATTATTTATGGTTATTTTAACTAAAACAAATTGTTAGATCGAACAAATTGCAAAAAATTTTACAGAAAGCAGTTAAGCGTGTTTGTTTTAGTGCCACAACTTTGAGTTGGCATCACTGCTGTATTTGAGTACCCTCTTAACAGCTGATAAATGTTTTCGATTTGGTTCGGATTGCAATTTTACACTATAACAACGCCTGCGAATTGTTGAAATTTTCTGTAAAAATAATTGTTCTTTTTGTCAAATTTATCCATTAAAAATGTTCTTTTCCGATGAGACCCATTTCTGGTTGACAGGGCACGTAAATAACAGGGCACGTAAAGAACTGTCGCTGCTTTTGGTTAAGTTTGCTTTGCAATTTCATAATAAATCGATTTATACCAGAGCAGCGGATGCAAATTCTTGACATTTTTAATAAAAATAATCGTTTCTATTCGTCAAACCCAACCATTCAAAATTTTCTTTTCCGATGAAGCCTATTTTTGGTAGAAGTGGCACGTAAATAAGCAGAATCGTCGCATTTTAAGGGAGGAGAGTCCACAAGCTCTTGTCGAAACAAAATTACATCTACAGGAAATTACTGTTTAATGCGCTTAAAGGGCTGGCGGAGTCATTGGCCCACATGTTTTTAAAAACTATGATGGTCAGATGGTTACTGCCAATGGAGAACGGTATAGGAAAATGATTCGAAATTTTTTCGTACCTCAATTACGTGGCATTAATCTAATGTGGACGGAGCCATATGCCGCACAGCGGGTGCTTTAATGATTGACTCAAAGTTTTGGTAAAAAAGAATTTCCTGCATAATGGCACAAATAATTGGCCACTAAGATCGCATGAATTAACCCTAATGGATTATTCTCTCTGGGGTTATGTTGAGTCACTTGTCTACGTTGATAAACCACAATCGGTTGAATACCTGAAAATCAACGCTCGAAGAGTTGTCAACGAAATACGGCAGCAAATACTGCGAAAAGTTGTTAAAAATTGGTGTTCCAGATTGTGCCTTCTACGTGTCAGGCATAGAGGCCGCAAGGCAGAAGTCAAATTTATATTAATTTCATAAAATTTTCTTTAAAATAAGGCCGGTTTCATAGATATTAAAAATATATTTCCTTGTTTTATTATGAATTAAACTTGTGTCACTCTTAAAAAAACGCCCATTGAATAATAACATTTTTTAGTTAATAAAAATCCTAAAAATAATTCAGTTTAATAAATCCGTTACTACTTTAACAGAGTTAGTTTAGCCATGGTTACTACTGTAACCATAATTTACAACTACAATTGGTTAGATTAACCAACGATTTGTTTTTTGTATTTTTAAGCAGAGGAACTCATACCCAACAAACAATTGATACTCGATTTGAAATATGCAAATATAATTTCTCTCAGCAATTTGATTGTTCACAACATCCTATTTTATTGTTAAATTATCTTAATAAAAAGATTTCTAATTTTGCTTTTCTATACTCTTTTCCACTCCAAACACTCGAGTGCAGCAAATACTCGGAACAGAAATTCAATGGCTTCTTTAATGGGATATAAAAGCAGCAGCAGCAGCAGCAGCAGGTATTTATTTGCTTTTTTAAAGTTTTGTCATACAAAAGAAATTGAAATGAAAAGAATAATAAAATGCTTCCGTTAGTAACCATGACTTTGTTAGTCTCTTATGCAAACATACACACACACACACACATACACAGATAAACACTTACACTAACCAAAGTTGCATTTACATACAAAAATTCACACAAGCGTAAACTCTGATGTATTTTATAAGAGCCTGAATGTGCTGGCTTTTCTATTGAATCTCTAACAAAATGTTATTCTGCACAATTCTAAAGCGCCATTTGATTTTTAAAGTCAACGGCAAATGTTAAGTGCTTAGATACAGATACACAAACACACACACACACATGAGGGTAGGCATTTATGTATGTGTGCAAGTGTGCATGTATTTTTATTATATTTTAATGTTCTATTCATTTTCTTTGTGTTGCACAGAATCGCATTCACTGCCTGCTACATGTGCTGGAATGTTTTGAAGGATATTCTTTGTTGGATAGATTTCCTTATACATACAAACAGACGTACACAAATTAGCACCCCTTCGTTATTGTCATTTATATTGTGGGATCCCACAGATTGGGAAATTATTTGATATTCTTTTGTGGCTGCATTTTGTTGATTTAATACATCCTGCATGTAGTTGCTGCAACATATTAAAAACACTAAAAATGTCAAGTATTTAAACTGTTTATATAGTTCGGCTTGCAGATATACCCTCAAGGGAAGGTGGCTCCAAGTGCAGACAACTCAACAATTTGTCGATGATTCAGAGTGTCATTCCTAAATAAGCAGCTACTCTACATATTGACTTTGACGACTTGAATGGAAACGTTTCGCGTTCATTGAGGGACAATAATAACTTGCTAATTCTTGTTTTATCTTGCCGTATCATGTTGTGTTTTGGAAACAGGCTGGGGGAAGTTAAAAGAAATATTAAAGCTTCAAGGTTAAATTTTTTTCTAGAGTTTTGTAATACATTTTTCAATGAAGAATTTTAAAATAAATTTCGAGGAAAAATCCCAATTAAATATAAAATTGAAAAAATTTACTGCATAAATTTGAAAAAATAATAATACAAAATTTTTTTTTGGAAAATATGTAACATTTTTTCACTTCTTTTCTAAAAAGTAGCAGCTTGGAAGAACTGTCAAATAGAAATAATTTTTATTACATTTTTTATTTTCAAATGACGGAATGTTGCCGTTTTCTTTTGAAAAGAGTACAAAATGTTGCATTCTTTTTTAGAAAATAAATCATTATTAATTGTTTTTGTCTGGGCGTTCTACTGGTAGTTTTCAGAAGAGATCTTCACATCCGTAAATATTTTTTATAAGACAAAATATGTTACACATAAAGCTCTAAACACATAGACGACAGCAGACAGCAAGCAGCAATATGTCAAAAATAAAATGCATGTGTTTAAATGAAAACGATTATTTTGACGGCAGCACAGCAGCAGGACTGCACAACAGCATTTGCTGCTGCTGCCAACTTAGGCTATTTTCTATTTTGACGGGCAGCAATAAGCAAATATAGAGTTGCCATTATTTATATAAATTGGACAAATTAGAACAAAAACTTTATTTTTTAATATTAAACATAAAAGAACATTACAAAAATACAATAAAGAAATAAATGTATATGTTTTTATAGTTTTTTGTGATATTATTACAGTTTTTATCAATAACTTTAATATTATTCATTATAAAATATAAATGCGGCATCCCTTCAACTTGAAATTGATTTACACACCAGCTGATTATTATGCTGTTGCTGTCTTCAAAATAATTATGAAGCTGACTTCAGAGCAGCATTTGAAGTTGGCAGCATTTGAAGCCGTGAAGTTGTGAAGTCTGCTGTCGTCTAAGTGTTTAGAGCTTAAAAGGAATTTTTTGAAAATTCTTTGTAAACTGTTAAATATATTTTTATAAATTAAAAAAAAAGTATAACTCTCGGTTCACGTGCATATTTATAATGTGTTACATTCCATTCTACCCTTCTTAGCGGCAATTTATTCGACGTGCATCCAAGCACGTACTTATTTACAAAAGCGACAACAACGAAGAAAACCACAAAAAGCATTTAAGCCACAAATTCACTTACAGACGAACACATGCAAAATAAAATGAATTAAGTCTGTCATTATCTTGTATTCGATAGTGTGGTGTTAAATGCGTATATGTGTAAGTGTATATATGTGTGTATGTGTGTGTGTGTGTGTGTGTGTGTGTGTGTGCATTGATGAGCATCATATATTATTTAACAATAACGGTAGAAGGTAAATACATCTCTGTATGCAGAGACAAATTGTGTTGAAAATATGTTTTCACTTCATTAAAAGCAACAAGAGAAAATAAAAGAGAAAATGAGAAATAAAAAATTAATTTGCAACATCATTTGAGTTCAATACATACACGGGGGGTTTTCAATGTACATATTTTCCTATGCGGACGTGAACAGGTGTTTGTTAGGGTTTTCAATTAATCGGGGTTCTGTTGTAATTGGTTGAACCTTCCCAGTCTATATCTAACCGATCAAAAATAATATTAAAAAATTTATATATTTATAGAAACATTTTGTAGTTGCTTTCCACTTAAAACTTCCTTTAAAACCGTATGGTAGTTATTTTAACGAACAGTTTATATTGCTATGTTAAATCGAATTAAGATTCATTGGCTAATTGTTCGAAATTAATTAAAATCTCAGAAAGACATGATGATAGATACTCCAAGGCACACAGGAAAGTCAACATCAGTTTTGCTCAACTTACACAGCAGAGCAGAACAGCTGTTTTCGAAAGTCCTTTAATACCTTTTATGATAACAATTTTTAAAAAAACATTTTTACTGTGCATATTCACACCAAAATACCTTTTAAATCCTGCATATTTTATCCATTTCGGTGTACGATATGATGCTTTAAAATATACCACAAAAATGTGTTGTACACAATTTAACTCGTACATGGCAGATGACAACAACATTTTTAACACTAAAAAAATATTAATAAAAAAATTGTCAAGTCCTTTCAGTTGATTAAAGTTCAATCAATTGAATTCCCTATAACATGCAACAACAAACAACAATTATAAATTTTCTTTTTTTTTTCCACACAAGGAATGAAAAAGTCAAGAAGTATAAATGGAAATCAACCCAATAGGAAAGTGTTTAATTTTTGGTTAAAAAGCCAACGAAATACGTTAAGCAATTGATAAATTTGTTTAATGTGTTGCAGCAGCAACCTGCCGCTTTAATGTTCAACAATTTTTTTTGCTGTTAAACAGGAAATATGATAAAATTAATATGAAAGAAAATTGCCATCAATCTCTGGCAACAAAAGAGTGATTTAACGATTGAGTCTACAGGCGATTTGAGGAGTTGTTTAAAACGGATTTATTGCGGTGCAACTTGAGATAAAATAAGAATTTAAAAATTGTTTAAAAATGATTTTGAACTGACACGAATTTCACTTTGAACAGATAAAATAAAAGTTATTCTTTTGAGTTCTTAAACGATGGAGTTTTAAGGTGGTGTTGCTCGTGTAGAGTTCTTTAATAGTTCGGTTGTAGTGAAAACAAGTTAAGTAATTCGGTTGTGAATGGATTCCCTTTTGATTTACTTATGGATTGTACACATCGTCCTTGAAATTATCCTCATGAACTGTTGGTCTTATTAAACTTTTATCTGACCCAATTAAACTACTGCATTTTAATATTAAATGGTTTTTATAAAAATACGGACAAGAGATCGATGACAGCGGAAGGATTTGCAGCAGCATATTAATAAAGTGACTGGTTTCTATTTGAATAATGTAAATGAATATGAAGAGTTCTTAAATAATAAGAAGCAATTTTTAAGTTCGCAGATTAGAAATCACTGCTTTTAAAATCTTTTCTTTATCATTGTTGATTGAAAACTAAAACAAAAAATTAATTGTAAAATTTGTAAGAACACCAAAAAAAAAAAAAAAAACAAATTGTTGGTTACTCTAACCAACTCCAGTTGTAAATTAGCTGTCAATTGAAATTATTGCTGGAATTTTTATATGATTTCAGTGAATTACAGGGCTTTCGATTTAAAAGTCAGTGTTTTTTATAGAGTGATATAACTTTGAGTTGGCATCACTGCTTTATTTGACCACCCATTTAACAGCTGATAGTTGGTTTTTGTTAAGTTTGCTTTGACATTTTATTAAAGATCAACTTACACTAGAGCAACGAGTGCAAATTGTGGAAATTTTTAATCAAAATAATGAATCTGTTCGTCAAACTTATCGTGTACTTCGTCCATTCAAAATTTTAATTTCCGATGAAGCCCATTTTCGGTTGAATGGGTACGTAAATGACCAGAATTCTCGAGAAGCCACAAGCTTTTGTCGAAACAAAATTACATCCACAGAAAATTACTGTTTGGTGCGCTTTATGGGCTGGCGGAGTCATTGGCTCATATATTTTCAAAAACGATGATGGTCAGAATGTTACTGTCAATGATGTCAATGGTTTTTTCGTTCCTCGATTAGCTGAAATTAGTCTTGCTAATATGTGGTTCCAACAGGACGGAGCCACATGCCACACAGCGGGCGCTACAATTGATTTACTCCAGGAAACTTTTGAATAAAAATAAATTTCACGAAATGGCCCAAATAATTGACCCCCAAGATCGTGTTACTTAAACCCATTGGCTTATTTTCAATTGAACACCTGGAAACCAACACTCGAAGAGTTATCGGCCAGATACGGCCGCAAGTCCTGCGAAAAGTTTGTGAAAATTGGTGTTCCGGATTGCGCTTTGTACGCGCCAGCCATGGCGGCCACATGGCCGAAATAATATTTAAACAATAATGTCACAAAATTTTCTATTCAATAAAGGCCGTTTCATTGATGTAAAAAATATATTAATATGTTTTATTATGATTTAAGCTTGTATCACTCTATAAAAAACACCCGATTAAAAAAAATAAATATGTTGTTGGTTAACCTAACCAATTCTAGTTGTAAATTAGCTGCAAATAGAAATTATTGCTGGAATTATTACATGGTTTCAGTGAATTACAGGGATTTAAATTTAAATATATTGAAAACTTTATAAATTTTTCTGTCAAAATTCATTAATTTAAGCTGCCACTTTGAGTACGTAATAATTATAAATCTGTCTGTTGCATAAATAAAATTTTATTTCAAATTTTAAATTTTCATCATCGGAAAAATATTTAAAAATTTACTACACATTTAAAAAAAAAAACATTCCAACTTCAGTTTTCATATCAAAATTTTGTTTCTCTATTCTGTTGATCGAATTAAGATTTATTGCCCAGAGACAATTCCATTTCCTCACAAAACTCTACTGCTGGTTGAAAATATAATATTTTCCCTCTCCTTTTTCCCCATTTATTTTGCGATCCAGCAGTAAACACCGATCTGGGCCTGATGCCACTAGCCCACATAAAGCTTTTCTATGACTGCAGTTGGCTGAAGTAGAGAACACCGGACTACGATGCCTTCCCTATACTCCGAGTTCGACTACGCACTCAGTCCTTGAATAGGGATTGGAATTTTTCTGATCTGCATTAAAACAGGATTGTGTTAATTGTCTTCGGCCTGATTCAATGCCGAAGGCTTAGCACTGGTCGCAATAAACACCGTCATGTATTAAAGAGAAGAAGAATACAGCGCCCTTTTTCCTGGGTAGCTGAAGCAAAAAGTTCACCACCGAAGTAAGAAAGAAAAATAACTCCAACAAAATTTTCTATCTTCTAATTTATCCTCTTAACACTCTTCCACTCTTTCTAGCGCAGGCATAATACAACTGCATATGTCGTAGCTTAAGCTATTTTCGCGCTCATGGGACTATGATATATTCGCTGTATCCTTGCCAAAGGACTACAACAAATCGATACTTTACAAACCAATTGTTAAGGAACTGAAAACCTTGTGCAGTTTTTTGTAGTCATTTTCCCTTTAATAATTCCTCCTCGTACTCGTCAGCAACTGCAGAGACATTTAAAGGATTTTCTATATTCATCATCTCTATAGTTTTCTTCCCTGTTCAGCAAGCAGCCTCCATAATCCCCGATGTTATTTTATTTTTTTTTTCATTCACACACTTAAGCGTTTGTTAGGCTCTGAACTGTAACCTTAATTCTTCTTAACTAATCATTCAAATGCTTCGAGTGGTATTTCATCGCTTGCACTTTAGTTTTTTATGGCAGACAATAAATAAAACTCAATACCAGTTCGATTTAAAGCATAAATCCAGAGAAGAGTAAAAGAAAGTTGTTGATAGTTTAAGAAAACAAAAAGAAAAAATATACAAAAACTTCAAGTATTTCAAGAGAAAGGCTACAGATTTAAAACGTTATCCTGAATCGTTTTATGTTCAATATAATTCAAATACTTTTAAGTTTTCAATGGAATAAAACAAAGTAAAAAGTTATGAAAATGTTATTAAATATCCTGAGTTTTTGTGGTATTTCCACAGCAGAGAAGCTGCAACCCAGTGAAAAATAGTGGAAGCAATTTTCGGGGACTACTTTTTCCTTACATCCAAAGTATCGGCAGGCGATTATTATTAATATCCATATAATTTTTGAAGAAGTCATTTTACCTTGGAAGCTGTTTGTGGTTTTCAAAAGTATTAAGTTGTTATTCATTAATAAAAAATATTTTGTTTTATGAAAATATAATTGAACTAAGTGAAGGATTCTTAAAGAGCGCTATTTGTTAGAGGTCTGCAATTAAATTATTAATTAAAACTTATATTGGAAAATGGCAAGGACATGTTCCCGCACACTTCAGAGACTTTAAAGTAGGCGACTTTTCCCAAGTAATTGCAAGAAATTATTAAAAATTACATTAAATCGGTTTTCATTAACAGCAAAAACTTGACTCCGGAATCCCTGAAAAAGTGACAAAAAGGATAACAGTTTGCAGTGACCACCCGTTGCAAAATGCATTGCAAAAGATCCAGATTTGCAGTACTTGTGGTTCATAAGTTTAGGGTCTTATTGGCTTCTTTGAAATGTCTTTCTTACTGGGAAAGAATTATGAGCAAAAAAATCTATTTTATCCATTTTAATAGCAATTTTTTTTAAGTTTATTCTATTTTTAAATTCACATTTAAAGCGTTAGGAAAAAAAATTAAGTTAAAACAAATAATTCGTGCTAAGAAACTACTCCAAACTAGAGAGATACTCAGCTAAAAGGATAGACAGATCACGAGTTCAACTTAAACAATTTTTCAAAACGAAATCAATACGAAGGAAATGCTTTCGTATAAAACTGAAAACAATTCTATTCATGTAAAAAAAAAACAAAAAACAAAAATTCCGATTGCATTTAATATTTTAAAGGCGGTTAAAAACCATGTCTAACGAAAAGTGATTATCAAAAAGACTTTAAGAATTTAATAAAGAATTTTCCTTCGCCGGCATTCGTTGCAATTTATGTCGTATCCTGTTACACTGCACCACAACAAAATATGTGTGTACGCTGCTGTTACACATGACATAAATGTGTATGTGCTACTCTGTGCCACGTCTGTCATTGACATAAATACAAGGCAGCATTTTTGTAGAAGTTGTTTAAAGGAATCTGCTGCATATTCATACACGTTGGTTAGTATTCGTGTGCAGCAGTACATCCTTTTGTATCCTTTTCATATGTGAACTTAAACCACACACACACACACACACACACACATGTTCCAGTAGACATTCTACCCACATCTTTTAATTTTTTTGGGGAAAACTCGACAAAAAACATACAACTACAAATTATGTTGTGTGGATGAAAATCATTTAAATACACTGAGAGAAATGGCATTGAGTTTGGGTTTGTTTTAGGAAAGTTGAATTATAAAAAACATAATAATAGTTCATATAATCATATTATTAGGAAACTTGTAATAATTCATCTTTTAAAATTTCAATTTAAAGTACAAGTTGTTTCAAGTCCCAGTGCGGAGTTTAGGATTTTGGAAAAATTTAAAATAGTGTTTGTTAGCAACTTAGGCATTAAACACAATAACGGCAGCAGACTACAGACTACACCTTGTCAAAAATAGAATACGTGTGCGTATTAGAGCTGTACCGAACTGAATCAAACGCTCTCAAACGCTCGTTTTTGACAAGAACCTCTAATCAAGCCCATTTAAATTACATGGGTTTGATTGGAGGTTCTTGTCAAAAACGAGCGTTTGAGAGCGTTTGATTCAGTTCGGTACATCTCTAGTGCGTATAAGAGAATGAATATTTTTACTACTACAGGCAACACGGCTACGGGTTGTTGTCCATGCTGTTTTTGTGGTTGCAGTCAAATTAAGCTAAAGCATTAAACGCAATAACGACAGCAGGCTACAGGAACGCCGACTACAAAAGCCGTTGGCTACTTAATTATTTTTAAAACGACACCACCAAATCAATAACCATGAGTTGTTGTTTGTAGTAGAATTCTCTTCATACGCCAGTGTAGCCGCTTTCATATATTTAATACTCTTAAATAGTGTTATTCCAATAAAATATATTTAAAGTCCACAGTATATGACAAGAAATCATTTTATTAGCTTGGACATATAGTTTGTTGTTTCTTTTTGTATAACAAAACAGCATATTTTAAAATTTACAATAATTGAATTTATTTATATTAAACTGGCAACATTGTATTTACTCATTGTCGCTCAACTTTAAATATATTTCATTGGAGTAACACTATTTAAGAGTATTACATTTATGAAAACGGTTACACTGGCGTATGAAGAGAATTCTACTACCAACAACAACTCATGGTTATTGATTTGGTTGTGTCGTTCTTAAAATAATTAATTAGCTGACTAGGAGGCGACAATTGTAACCAACGGCTTTTGTATTCGGTGTTCGTGTAGCCTGCTGTCGTTATTGTGTTTAATGTCTTAAATTTAGGAGTTCTTTTCGAAGTCTTTAAAAAGGATACAAACGTTGCTGTCAAAATGAGTCACGTCATGTTAAAGAAAAATTGTGAACACGAAATAAATCAAATTTTATAAATAAAATTGGCAAATAAATTTCTCTCGCACATTTAAAAATAATTTTCTCGGTCATAAAATTCCGGATATGCTTTTTAAAACTTATTTTAGGTCTTTCTGTTAATAAATTATTTTTAAAGAATTCATTTTAAAGAAATATAAAGTTTTACGTAGGCCACTCTGGCAGCCATTTTCCTGAAGTGATTGTCCGGCAGTTCTTAAATTGTTCTCTTTATTTTTTTCTATTTATTTTCTATAAAATATCAGATTTAAAGCCTTCATATCTACGCTAATTCCTGGCTGCTTTTGAATAACAACTATTAACTCCTATTAGTTAAACGAAATCTTATACACGTTCATTCAAAAAGTTTTAGATTTTATTTTTACTTTTTTTTTTTGTTGAAGTTTGAGCAACAAACTCAATCGTGCATAATTATGCACTGCGTGCAGTGTTTCTAAACGTTCATAAATACCAGATGATGTATTAAAATGTCTGCACTGAGAGACCATGTGCGGCAACTTTTTTGGCCAACTGTTAGACAAAAAGGCATTTAACAAGAGCTGCTGATATTTTAAATGTCAATATATTTTTAATTTGAAATTACAACTCTGCGCCATCCGAGTTTTATTTAAATTATCGCGCTTAGCGAAGAACCTAAAATCTATGAAAATAAAAATATTTTTAATTATTTAACAGGTATCTTTAAACTGGTTTTTGAATTTGTAAAAATTCTAATTTATTTGCAAGTTTAATGTTTTGGATTATTATTCAGAAGAATTATTATTCAGGCTGCAGTTCAAATCTGTGAATTTACAAATTATTTTTAAGTTTTATTAAATTCGTGCTTTTCATTAAGAACGGAATATTTAGAAGAATTTTTTAATCATCAAACCAGCAGAAGGCAGCAGTCAGCAGTGATTTTACGGCTCCTCTGCCGTCTTATCAGCATTTTTTTACTTGATTTTGCCACTCTAGAATTTGGTACTCGTCATTAAGAATATAAACTGTTTCAACAAATGCTTTTGGCGAAAATTTAAGGCGTGAAGCTGATAAATAATTTACAACCTTCTTTCCTAAATTATACTCAGATCTGGATTATCGTTAAACAAATAAATAGTTAATTTGAATCATTATAAAAAACACGAGCAGAGCACATCATTCAGCTAACAAAAGTTATTTCTATTAAATCTCACACTTGGCCACCTTAACCAACGCTGTGTTGTTGCTGTTGTTATTTCTTTTCCAACTCTTTTGAAAGACTGCACATAAATTTTTCTAGTTTAGCACGTTTCTTAAGAAGCTGGCAAAACTAACAGGATAAGAAAGGAAGCAAAAAAGAAAATGAATGAAAATATTAAAAGAAGCTGCTAAAACGGGTATCTAAAGCTGCTGGTTTGTTGCGTTTTTATCATCAGTTTTGCTAATAAAACATGATGAAAATATGTCAATGGAGAAGTCAACTCGAATGAGTGCAAATACCGATGAATTTTAAACGCAAGAGCATTTTAAAAACACAAGAGTTTTTAATAGTTGATAGTTTCTATGGAACGCACTTTAAGCTTTCGGCGTTTGATTGTGTAGGAAAAGTTGCAGCAACGTGGAATTAATAAGGATGTCATGCATTAAGGAAGTAACGTAAAACAGCGACGTTTTTTTCTCAAATGAAAACGTCATAAATTTCAATTTTTTTTTTGCACGGAGGTTGCTTCATATCAACTTGAAGAAGCTGTTTTTAATTTATTTTCAAATAAAAATCTAAGAAGTGAAGGGTTGACATCTCTGCTTTGGAGGTGGTTTAGAAAATTTCATATTGGCAACAGTTGCAGCAAGTAGAGCTGAATTAGTGTGAGTGAAAAAATGTTGGTAGATACTAGAGAATTCAGAAATTTATAAGAAATTTAATGGAAACCTTCAGTGCACTATAGACGTATCCTTTCTATCGTTGTGTGCACCTTCTGCTTGTGTATAACTATGCCTGTACTTGTGTACATCTCACATAAATGTATAGGGTTATTTCTCTCTCACACATACACATTAATTTTAAGAAGATACGATAACAAATATAAAGTTATCATCACCGCAAATGTGTACACGTACATAAAGTGAATTCAATGTATTCAATGTCTTTAATGCACAGTCCTGAACACTCAAGATGTATTTTTGTATAAAGTGTGGCATGCATACATTTCTCAATGTTATTTTTTCGATGTCGTTGATGTTGATGTATACTTGTGTGTACAGAAAATAAGATATGTACACCATTTCGGCCTCTGGTAGACCCTGTTTATAAGATAATTTTTTCCGTAGGCCTACCAATTGGAAAGCAGAGGTTATTATTGAGTATTGACGGTGCCATTAACAGCAGGCGATACTGTTCCGCAAAAGCTAACACTGAAACCCTGCACAAACAGAATATAAATTTGTCTATAAGTATTCTAGGAATATCAAATAGAGTGTGTGTGTAATATTCTCTTATTACAAAAAAAAAACATCTTGAGCTACCAATGAAATTTGGAAAACGTTCACATGTACTTAAGTATAAAAAATTCAAACCAAAAAAGTTTGACTTAATGTATAATGGAACAAAAAATTCAGAAAAATGGGACATGAAGAAAATAATCAAATGGTAACACAGGTATCATAACACACAAGCGTTAACATCAGGTTGATACAGTTCTCGGATTGTTTTTCACAATAAAATGTGTGTAAATAGAAAACTGTTATCACATTCAACTAAGCCACCTAAACAGTGGTGATAAACACAATATACACATGAGCACTGAAGATGAAAGTGTAGCGACTTTCGAAAACAGCTGTTCTGCTCTGCTATGTAAGTTGAATAAAAGTGATGTTGACTTTTGTTTGTGCCTTGGAATATTTATCATCATGTCTTTCTGAGATTGAAAGTAAGTTCGAACAATTAGCCTATGAATCTGAATTCGATTTAATATAACATTTATTTTGTTTAACGATCAAAGTGATCAAAACTTTACTAAAACAATGATGAAGCAAAACGATAATGAATGAGGACATTCAAAACATGTCTGATTAATTGGAAATGTACAAAACAACAACAAAAAATGTTATGCATTTTTTGGTGCACTCAATTTTTTTGCTGTGATTTTCCATTTCTATTTGTTTTGCAAACACACACACACACACCTGTGTAGAAAAATGCTTCCAGTTAAGCTCGATTTGTTTTAGAGAGTGTCAAGTTATTTAGATTTACAATAATGTTACTGGAAATAGAGCACACAACTTAACACAAAAATGCAATCATGCTGATCAGAGAAATTCTATATTATATTCATAATTATATATCAGTGAAATCATGTATGTATATAACATATATGACTTGGCTGGGTGCGGCATTTAAGCCGTCGCCATCGACTCTTGCGATAACTTCTTCAACCAACAGCATCCACAAACAACACTGCTCTGCAAAAAATAACTTTTTGTCGCGCCTTTACATAAAACTATGTGCACTATATGGATTTTGATGCGCTAAACTCGAATCCGTTTTCGGTTTTTTTCCATCAGGTCCAGATTTTTTTTTATGAGCGTGGCAATTTTTTGCCCCCAAATTAGCCAGGTACGTGGACATATTTCAACCTAACTCGGGACCGAGTCGTCCGATTTTAAAAAGTAAAACACCAGAAGATGTGTAATAAAATTTATTTTTATTTTAGTAACATAAAATATCTGAATATTTCCAAAACAATAAGAGATAAAGAAAAACTGTATGTGACTAAAATAAAAATAAATTTTATTACACATCTGCTGTTGTTTTACTTTTTAGAATCGGATAACTCGTTCCCGAGTTAGGCTGAAATATGTCTGCGTACCTGGCTAATTTAGGGGCAAAAAATTGCCACGCCCATAAAAAAAAATTTGGACCTGATGGAAAAGAACCGAAAACGGATTCGAGTTTAGCACATTAAAGTCCATATAGTTCACACAGTTTTATTCAAAGGCGGATTTGGCTGCTGAGCAGTGTAATTATAACAACACGACGTTATACCACACTGCATGAACCGCCCTCATAATATGCGAAAGATTTCAAGTTCAGTCAATGATAAACAATATTTTGTTCAAATAACCAAAATATAACTCTTTGCACTAACTCTTCACTAAATAAATGATATCAAACGCTGCAAAAAATTATTTATACAAACTTTACTTTGAACTCCAATTCAAACTGAAATTATTTCATACAAATACGACAGATAATCTGTTGATATTTTTCCTAATTTCATATTTAAAAGCCGCTCCAACAGATATTTCATTACTTTTTCTTGCCAAAAAAATTGTGAAATACTTTTCTTTAAATTGACTCTGCATTATTAAATTGTACATTTAACTCGGATTAAATTAAATTTATCTCTCAATTTATTGCACACGCTTTATTTTTACTATGACAAAATTTTTTTTTGTTATAAAATTTAAATTTCCTTTCCTTCCTTTCGATTTAGTGAAGTCTTTAAAATGAAGTCAGAGTGACATGGATTTTTTTAATCGTAAAAGAGATTTACGATTTTAGGCAGCTCGTCATCACAATTCGGTTGATTAGCTATTGCAAATCAAATGGGGCCCAAAAACGTGATGTTGGCTGGCATGTGTGAGTGTCAAAGAGGCGCACACAGACTGTCAAAAGTTATTTTGTGAATCTTCCCTCCATGTTGTTGAAGAGTAAAAACACAAAAGCATTTGTAAGGATGTGTGCGAGTAAATACGTGAACCAAACGCACGCATATTGCAGCACCACAGTATTCGTACGCATACAAGCACACAACAGATCGTCGCGGTATATACAAAAGGCCTTAACCAACATTTTACAAGTTTAAACAGTAAAATATTTTATTATTTAGTGCAAAATTATTAAATAATAATATAAATTTATGGATGCTCCTCTACTTCTATTGTATTTATTATTTCTATTGACAGAAGTTTTATGTATCTCTTGTAAATCTCTAAAAATGTTTCATAGGACTTTTTAAATTTTACGTAACGCTTTGTGAAACACATACACACGTGACTATGAGGACTTGTTGGTTGCGCAATTTTAACAATAAGTAAATTTACAGCAGCAGCATGTATTCAATATCCACTGGTTTTTAGTTCATTAGTTTTGCATTTGTGTGGCAGACTTTAATTTTGTAAGTAAACAAAATAGAGGATCTTCCCATACGGACTTACAGAATGTCACACTTCGCTGGTGGTCGGTCCAATTGGGTGAAGTTACAATCATTCCATTGGCTGTTCATTTATTTAGTTTTTGTGCGTATTTGCCATAGAAGAAAATTGGCTTTCAGCGTTACTTGTGAATGATAAAATTATTTATTCAGCCGAAATGGATGCTCTATTAGGGAACCATCTGCTCGCTTTATCCATTTATGAGCGTCATAATCGAATCACTGAGAGAATTGGTTGCAACGCGTTAGGTAAATCGAGTCCACTGTCCCAGTACAGAATGAATGAAACACTCGCATGACAACGTAACGTGAGTATAGCTGCAACTCTAAGGCAGTAGATTTCGTGTCACCCACAAGATGTCGGCTTTTGGTAAATCCCAACTTGACGAAATTTCTGTTAATAGTACGGTTCGCAAAATTTAGCCAGGAGCTTAAGGTAACTCTTACAAAAGGATCACAGTTCCTATATAAAATTTGCCGGAGCCAGCGGAGCAAATCTTTTATAACCGAATTCGGGACAATATCAAATATTAGTGAGTCCAGGAATATCCGATATAATCCTAAAAATAAAACCTGATTTTGTTGTGAACAATGTTGGCCAAGCTACGTCATCACCATAAACTGTTAACTGTTTTACGTCAGTTCCTGTCTACTGGCACCTTGCTAAGGTATTCGGGCCTACCCAAAATCCTTATTACTTCGGAGGACATGCATGTCGTCAACACCAAGAGGAGCCAAAGGTCAAAGTCATAAGACTTATCCCTGCTAACACTTGCAGCACCAATAGCACTTTCACAACGTCTGCCGATTCGCAACAGCCTTTAAAGACTGCTATCAGCTGGGTCCAAGTCCCAACACACTTGCAATATGCCACAACATCAATTCTTATCTGACATCTCTGCCAGCGACTCTTGATATCGAACCACAGCCAGTGCGTGAACGCCCTGAAGAGACCCCATCCAACATCTGGCCACATAATCAACTAGTCCTGGAGGAAGTAACGATGTGAGCCACACGAAACCATTCGAATGAACGTGCGTTAAACAGAACTTCGACACTGAGGCAGATGTTTCACACATGTTCAGGCAAACAATTCCGTATATGGCAAACATCTTCACTTCACCCTCCGATCTAGTATCATCTGTGGAGTTCAACCAGATCCAGTGGTACCAGTGTAAGGAAACTGCTTACGCCTCGCAGGCGTCACCCTACTATTGATTTTTGATCCTTCTGTTGGCGGGACCCAGGTATCCTTCCACCTGCATTTCTTATCTTTTCCCCAGAAAGCACTGCAACAAGGTGTTACGACTCAACAAGTTGCCTATTGTACCTCCCGGGGGAGTGTTAATGCTACAGGTCGATGTCAACCAATTTCTTTTGTTATGAATCAGATAATTTGAACGTTGTTATATGATTTATAGCGCATCTCACTTTGGGCACGCTGCATATGGCATTTAACAGCATATCGTCATATCAAGTGAAGGTGATGAGAGTCGGCTAACGAGATCCTGCGATTTGAATGCGTAACACTTCTTGTCTCGGGACTATCCTGCAGCAAGTTTATGCAAAAAAGCTGGAAATAACAGCGTTTCTAAAATAAAATCTTGACATTTTCCGTAGCCAATATGAATTAGAAAAGGAAGTGGCTCGAATAAAGGCGTAATAGGCTTATGTGAACCAGTGCCTCGTTTCTGTAACTGTAGTGAGAATTTCTCGCATCGAAAAACTAAATAATTATGGTTGTCATGCTCTTTATTGTGTAGGGTTATCCATAGAATAATATTTTGATTAATATGAAAACGTAACAAAATTATAAATGCGTTAAGAAATATATTCTGAATCATTGTATGTTTCACAGAATGACGACCAATTTTTTCGATGCGAGAGGTTCTCACTTCAGTTACAGAAACTAGAGGCCCAAAACTAAGGCCAGGACTTCAGCAAAGTTTTCGAAAAAAAATAATATAATTCATTAGTCAGTCCAACTGTTATTAAATTATATTTTGAAAGCTTCAATGCCGGCAGAGCCATAAGACAGCAAATGAAGTCAACTCGTGCAATTGAATATAAAACAGATGATTTTGATCTGATGAAATAGAGTGATGAGCCTGGGATCGAATTTCTCTGGACCTGTTTTAGTACATGATTTTATTCAAGCGACCACTGGTCGATGAGCATTGAAGCACTCTTATTCTTCGTTACTAAACCACATAATTCACTGGCGAACTACAATTAAGATTTAATGCTTTTAACTATCTCCTTGGAAAAGGTACTGCTCACATCTGATTACCTCCGCAGCTTGATTCGTTTGATTCGTTTCGAAAAGAAAACTTCCAGTTACTTTCATTAATTATTCAAGTCAGCAGTTTTTTAACTTTAATCAAGCAGCCTTGAAATCTCGTTTAATAAAACAGAAGATGAAATAAAAATATAATGGAAAATATGTAAACCCCCTTCCCTGCACTCATCAGTTGTTCCAGTCCTACTCGCATAAATCTGTTATGAAAATAAATTTACAAAGATAATTCCATTACAAACAATTGGCTCATTGTGAAAAGTAAATCTAATTGAAAAACCATTCGTAAGGTTAGAAGCGCTTTGTACAACAATCAAACAGAATGATAATCCTTGTTAATTAACAACATCATGATGATGAGTTTTCCATAAGAGAAATAAATCACATGTTCGTATAAACAGCCGCAAGGATAAATTATGTTCGCTGCATTAATGAACGTTTGTTTAATCGGGGCACTGAGTTGTTTTATATTTTAATTGTCATCAGAATTAATTCTATTTTTAAATATGAAATGGTTAAATTGCTTTATACCCCCTTCCCAGTTGACATACAAACGCATTTGCATAGAATTATAATTGTATTAGGGATTCCCAGAGCGATAATGGCAACAAATAAGTCTTGAAGGATAATGATATGAAATATATTATTTTATATTTGGTTCAGCATTTTGGGAATGACCCCTACATGTGCAGCGCATTAAGCCGGAATTTGAAAGACGAGCAGAGAGTTGAAAGGGGAGATGAAGACAGACTAGAAGTTAAAAGATTTGTTGGGGCTACTTTTTACTTCGCCGGTGAATTTTTTCTTCCTACAGGTACCGACGAAGAAGGTATTGTGGTCTTAGAGACATGAAAGTTTCAATCGCTGTCGCCGAAGGTTCAGCCTCCGTCGCCGAAAAAAGCCGACAACAATTAATACAATCCTGCAATAAGAAAGATCAAAGACTGAGTGGGATGTTGCACTCTACCTCTTAGGCTTCGTAGTCTGGTGTACACTATTTCAGCCCACTGTAACGTTTTTGCTGCATATTATTTGCAAGGGCGTTCTAAGGCAACAGAAAACCTTTAAAAACTTTATTAAAATTTTAAACAAGTTGAAATGGAAAAAGCTGAGCTTTTAATTAATATCGATTTCTTTTCTAGAAAATAATGCAACATTTTTCACACTTTTAAACATAAAATGGCAACATTTTTCCATTTAAAAATAACAAATTGATTAGAAATGAATACAATATCTCTCACGAAAAATAATTTCGGTTTTAAGACTATTCCAAACCGCCACTTTTTAGAAAATAAGTTAAAAAATGTCACCTGTTTTCTAGAAAAGAAACTGCCATAAATGATTTAGTTTTTGTTTCAACTTTCAAAATTTTTTTTTAAATTCCTTAACAATTTGTTTTAAATTTTAAAAAAATATCTCAATGTTTTTTAGCTTCCCGCTAGGAAAATTTAATATTTTCCAAAATCGGCAATTTATTGGTTTTATTCCGTGTTTAGAAAAGTCGATCTTTTATCCGATCGCACATTTTTAATTTGTAGGAAGTGTTAAGCGACGAATTTCGAGAGGGTGTCCTTGTGTCAGCATGTATAAGCGAGTGTCAGCATGTGCGTGTGTGTGAGTGAGTGATTGCATCTGATTAGATGACCCGTTTACAACTTTCCAACGTAAATTAAAAAATAAAATGCAAGTGAAACTTAAATATCTCATCATTAAATCGTATTAAAACTTCTATTTCTTTTATTTACATGATGAGTCGTCTTATATCACCAATAATATTAATAAAATATTATTGTCAGTATTAACATTAAAAGGTGAAAACTAACTAGTTGTTTTACAAAATTCTTTGCAATTAAACTTTAAAATTTATGCAATTAAATAGACTCGTACGCTGCAAATGTTATGTAAATTTGTTTTGGCTGCAAAAATTCAAACTGATTCTATCCGCTCTGCACTCATTATTAAATAACACTGAACACGAATGTAATTATATTATTATGCATGTAATTATGGGTTTCTGGAAATGCTCACACATTAATTTGCTCACACATGCACGGACTAGTCGTACATGAAATTCATTATTTAGAAGCTTGTTTTTTCATTTTAGTTCTGTTTGGTCTGGTCTGGTCTGGTTTGGTTTGGTTTGGTGTGTTGCGGTTGTTATTCGACCACATAAAACCTAAAATATAACAGATTTTGAGAGCAGCAAGAAAAGTCCTGGATGAAATCAGTGTTTGTGTAAGAGTTCGTTTCGTTTGTTTTGCAGCAGATATGATCGTGAGTTGTTTTTCACTCACGTGCACAAAATCTGGCACGTCTATCGACTTTATATTTGCTCAAACTGCTCTCATTTTAAAGGGTGAGCAAATTTGAGGTTAGGAAATAAATTGGCTAAATAATGCTCTTAATTGTTGATAAATTCAGTGTTATTGATGTCAATGCAAAGTAGAAACATGGGAATTAATAGTGGAATATGATGCCGGGCAAGTGTCCACCTCTAACATATCGGCAGACCTGTACACTTTTTCCAAAATTTTGAATTACGTTTTGCAAAGGAATCTAGGTTATCCAGCCAGTACAGCGTAGCATTTCAGCGCGTTAGTTATTTGTGGTTCGTTCAGGTAAACCCTGCTTTTAAAGGGCCTCAGAAAAAATAATCAAGCGGCGTGGAACGAGATGTTCAATTAGCATCGCTAAATCGACAACTTTCGTGACCGGGAAATTTCTCCTGCAATAACTGACTTATTTAGTTGGCTGTGCGGTTTGTGGCGGCTTCAGGTTGGAATCAAACGTTACTGATGTAGACGTTATGACTAAAAAAAATCGCTCATCATGATGATTTGGTAGCGCTGCGAGTCAAAGGAAGTCTCGCTCATTTTCGAATATTAAGAATTTGAATGATGATGTCGCCAGACCGCAACAAACGAAGCAACAATTTACTATTTTTGTAGTCATTCTATTAATAAAAGATACCAACGCTTTGTAGGAAAATATTTCAATGATTTTGGAATGTCAAAAAACACAATATATATTTGTCCACTTGAATAACAAATCTAACAATTAAAGTACTGGATTGTAAATAATTAGTCCTGCTTAAATAAGTTCTTGTTTGTGCACTAACAAATTGCGTTTGTTTTAAGAATTTGTCTCACATTAAAATTTCATGGTAAGACTTTTTATTATTATCCTTAAATATTCCAGTCGTAGCAAACAATTTGGGTTGGAAACGAATTCTTAAAATTCATTAAATTTTTAAATACGCACACTTGAACTTAACCTGCCCAATAATTTCCAACTTAACAATTAAATCTGTAAAGTTCGAATAATAACACACAGAAACTCAATCGTGTAGAAAGTAAAATATTTATTGCAGAAATCAAAATGTGACTGAAGTGTTCGATAGTTTAAGTAGAACAACAACACTAAAGATTTCTGCGTAACAACCAGGGAAATAATAAATATTAAATTTCATTTTTTAAGTGCAAATTTTATGCAGTAAAAAATTACTTTTAAACTATTTCTTGGAATTCAGAATATTGAAATCCTTTGAGGATTGTTTTAATATTTTTTTGATATTCTTCTTTATAACCGCTTTCGTATCATAAAAAAAAAAATATTGTTTTAAATATCTATAATATAAGTTTTGAAAACTTTGGGTGCTTATCAGGTCTCCACGTTTTGAGGTCCTTCCCTGGCTGACTCTGAGAGCCCGTTAATATGTTTGGATGTAAGACTGTGTAAATATATGACTCACTTATAACTCTGGAATAGCTGAGCTGAATCAAATAATATCGTTCTGAAGAGTGTTTCTAAACTTAGATTTTCCCTAAATTTTAACCGATTCGAACCGTTAAGTTTCAAGATATCCCCAAAAAACTTAGAATAACAGCATTTTGAAAGTGGTTTCTTAGAAGAACTTTTAAAGGGCTTCACCAACAAATTCCCCAAAGTTCTCTGTTTTTGACACTTTAAAGACACGGCAGCCACCGAAAAAAAGATAATCGGTTCAAAATCGGTTAATCCGTTCATGAGATATCGTGAACAAAAATATATGAAAAAAATGTATATATTTTTAAAACTCCGAAATTATATATCTGATCAGTTTGTGCTCTCGATTCTATTACAGTAAACGAAAACGACATCAATCACCCCTTAGCACTTCAGAACCGGTGATTTGAATAAGAGTTTAACGGCGTTTTAGCTCGAAGAGTTCAAAAGCATGGAATGGCATCAAGTTACGTTAGTGTTGCAGTTAAAATTAGCAGGAAGTTGAAGGAGTAGCCTTTCGGATCAACCGTTTTCCATATTAATTTCTTATTTTTATTAACACATTTTTTATAGCACATTTTCGCAACCCCTGACAATAATATTTTTATTTTATTTATCGATATTTTTTACAAAAGTTTTATAGTTTTCAAAGATTTAAGAATATATATATTTTTTTTAAAGATATTTTTGTCGACTGAACGATATCGTGGCACAGACAGCATGTGCGTGTATTAAATTTATCGCTGTTGCTTAAACCGCTTGCAAATGAACAGAAGAGCAAAATAATAATTTTCTTTCTCTAATTTTATCCTTGAATATGCTGATGAGCTGTCAAAATGTACAGATCATTAGGGCAAATAGAAAATGAATGATATGTAAATAAGGATATTGTATTCCTTTCCTTCTCCGTTCGTAGGTGTCAATCAAATTAATCTCAATATCATTTAATGAGGTATTTTGCGTATATAAAATGGAACTATTAAAAATCCATACTTCGCTTATTTCCATAGATCAACATTATCGATATAATCCTGCCTGTCTCGTGGATACAAAACATGGTGCACACAATTACATGGTCAACTACTTCAAAAGGAGTACTTTTCATTAAAAAAAAACCTCCAAATAAGATGTGAATATAATTGTCAGGCTTATGACGAGAACAGGGAACAATTGAAACTTTATCTGAATATGAATTGAATTCATTAACTGCAAAACTATTTCAAATGGTTTTCAAATAAATTTTTCATATCATCAGTTTTTCTTTTTTCAAATACAGAAGAATTTTCTTTTTCATGATTTGTGGTTCAGATAGATTTGCAGCAAAATTGCTTTTTCCTTTATGATGAAATTTCGTCTTTTATTTTATAAAGATTTTATTGGATATTTCGTTAATGATATCGAGTATGTTATTTTGTGTTGTTGCTATACTTTTTTGTTGTTGTTATTTATATACTTCTGGCCTTAAATAAAAATAGAAATATTTTTTTATATATTTAAGTTTTCCAATTTAAACAACTTCCGTTGTTTTTATAGTTTCGCAATAACGACAATTTCCTGTTGCCTGTTTGCGTTGTAGTTGTACGCTCCCGTTGTTTTTGGAACTCTCTTAACAAAGTTGATGAGCGATATTGAAAGAAGAACTCACATTAAATTATATTTTTAAAAAGAGTTTCCCGTTATTTCACTGTTGGTTTTGGTCAATCAAAAAATTAATCGATTCGAGGAAAAAATATTGTTTGGAATACAGCCAATTACTGAAACATACTTAAACATTAATTAAACGTCTGGTCAACAGTCGATGTTTTAAATTTCAGAAACATTTTTGAAATCAAATAAAATATTTAATTTCCTGAAGAAGTCACACAAAGAAGTGACGATACAGTGAAACACAAATAAATTATTGAAATTAAAATAAAGAGACTTTAAACTTAAAAATATTAGAAAATCAATTTGCATTCTAAACATCCGAGAAGAATTATAATAAACACAGCAAATAATTTCATCAGACGAGCACTCACCATTAGTGAGGATATCTTTCATGGGGAAAACTTACGAAAAATAAAAGAAATCTTAGACATGAACAATTTTCCGAAAACAATTATAAACAATTTAATAAATAAGAAGAGTGACACAAGAATAAGAAGAGAGACTAGTACAAAGTATTATAAAGGACTAACATATAAAAAAGGTTTTTTTTTCTGAAAGGTTAAAAAACTCAGATTTATATGATATGGAGAAATATCAACTTACATTTAAGACGAATAATACTATGCAGAGCCTATATAGTAAGATAAAGACTAAATTAAAGAAAGAGGACAAATGCAACGTTATATATAGCATTAACTGCAACGGTGACGGCTCAGGCACAGGCAATAAGAAATACGTCGGAACAACTAAAAATAAACTGAAGACCAGATTAACATCTCATAAATCAGACATAAGAATGAAAAACAAACCCATGGAGCAAAAAACTGCACTTGCGGCCCACTGTGCAAAGGAAAATTATATGACAAATTTTGATAATGTAAAAATATTACAACAAGAATACCATTATTCCCGGAGATTTACTTTAGAGAGATGTTACACATAATTGACGTTCCTGCAGAGAAAAGACTTACCTACAAACAAGACACAGCGAAATGCGCTCAAATTTACAGAAGTGTGATAAACAAACACAAGAAACAACAGACGATCGACATATTGAATTTACATGTATGCAATTGTAAATTTATTAGAAATAATCAAAAATGAATTTTAATGCTTATCATTTATTGTTTTGTACCCAACAGTGTTCCCCTGAAGATGAATAGCGAAGCTGTTCGAAATATTGGGAGAAATAACATTAAACAAAGATTAAATAATCAAAAAATATTGAGTGGTTATTGATTTTTAAGACCTGACCTATAAAACAAGAATATTATTATAATACAACAGGTTAACGATTAAACTAAATATATATATAAATATTAGAAAATATTATTTTCATAAACATCTTTTGAATTTTAATTAAATACAGCATCTATTGATATATAAATTTTAAAGGACTTATTCATAAAAAAGTTTTTATGTGTAATAAGCTGCTTAAGCAGATTTCCTATGGAAAAGTTTTCTTATAAACATCTCATGAGCATCTTTTTGTGAATGTGGCCTCAAATATTTCGCAGATTAACTGCCTGTTCCACAATGTCGCTAGTTAACATTCTGTTGTCCAATTAAATTTCAAACAAAAACAAATTCCATTATTCTGATTTTGTTTCCTACATAATTATTCGACAGCACGATATCGAGTGACATCGTGGTTTAGGAGTTGAGTACATTCCCAGTCATTTATCACACAATTACAATCGATCATATTATGGACGATTAATTGTGCAAAGACGAATCTGTTGGACACTCTGCTCCATAATTTGTAATATTTTATCTTTTGTGTATTGATTACAGGGGGGGAAAAGAGAAGAACTTTTTTTTTTCATAAATAAATGACAGTATTTTCTCAAGCAAATAATTCATACCGAATATATAATTTTTACTACGACGTCCAGTTTGCTGCTGACTATTCATGGTTTATTTAGATTTATTCATTTTTTAAGCTGACTTTTAGCTTTGATTGCTCCCATTTTTTCCCAGGGATGGCTTGACTAAACAAATAATGCAAAAAAGAAAGGAAAAGAAAAAAAAAATGAAGGAGAAAAAAGTTTTAACAAGATGTCATAGTTGTGAGGTTTGTGTTTTAGTTTTTCGTTGGATGGCAAATATTGTCAAGTTTTATGGTGAACATGTGTACTGCTGTTCCGCACACACACACACACACACACACACACTCAAATTTGTATATATTTTTATTTATTTTGTTTTCTTTCCTTCTGGTTTCGGTTCCGCATCGACATGTGAAAATGCTGTTGTTGATTTTAGTGATTACCGGGTTTGATTCCCTTTCTTTTCTACTTGATATAAATGGATTTTGTAAATGTGAATGTGCTTTGACACAAAGCAAATGATGCTGTTGTTGTTATTGTTGCAAATGTTTATTTCAATAGTTTGTTGTAGTTTTGTAGTTTTATAATAAAATTGCTAAAATATTAACAATTTTTTTTATAAATTTAGTTTTTTATTAAACTAAGAATTATTATTCCGGCTCAAGTTAAGTCCGCGATTTTTTGATTTGTATTGAATCCATATTTTTTTTACGGGTTTGATAAATTTTATTATTTTTATTACAAATTTTATTATTGGATCAGTAATTATTTCGAGGCCGCTGTGCCACCTCATCAGCGTTTCTTGTCCTGCTGTTCCACTTTTCACGGTGGCACTACTAATTTGGAATATCTACTATTTTAGTCACTTCTTAAGGATATAAATTTAAAAAAGATTTATGGCGGTCCAAAAATACATCATTTAAGAACTTTTCCAAATACACAAAATTTGCTTAAATTGAAAAATGGATTTTTATTTTAACCGATCATTTGCGGTTACGAAAAAATGTACAAAATTAAAAAATTTAAAGGGCAAATGCACTGAAGCTAAAACATCTTTTGCTGGATGCGATGACGCTTTCAGCTTTACACGACTTTTATATTTTAAAAAGTGGTACATGTACACGATAATGTACAATAGATTTTCGCACCATTTTCGAATAGCATTTGGCGGTTATGGCTGCATGTCTGGACCTCGTTTTCTTACTGGTTTAACTTCAACTGTTTAATGTGTGGTCGTGTTACTCCTGGTTGAAAAGGTTGGCTACTATCCCTTAATAGTAGTGAAGTACATATTAATGAGGTACATAATTGCAACAACGGATTTTCTTATATTATTTTTATTTATTATTTTCGGCTATTTAAATGCACATTTAGCAGCTGTCTTTTGACCATCACCTACAAATACTTAACAAAGTTTTTACTCTCCTCATATTGAAAAGCAACAAAACAGAGTAGAACCTCTAAAAATGTTTGCACAATCGCTTGGTTTTAATAAATTCTGCTTTTAACGTTGAAACCTGGTTTTACCCTACAAAATGATTTTGTTAAAAGTAACTTAAACCCAATTTTATACTTGCTTTTTAGTAGGTTTTATAGAGCGCAACCTTGTTTTTGCCAGTTTGGTCTGTGCTAAATTGAGTGCTGCCAAGTTATCGGATATTATATAAGGTGTTTTTTATAGAGTGATACAACTTTGAGTTGGCATCACTACTTTATTTGACCACCCATTTAACAGCTGATAGTTGCTTTTTGTTTAGTTTGCTTTGACATTTCATTATGGATCGCCTTACAACAGAGCAACGCGTGTCAATTGTGGAAATTGTTAATCAAAATAATGGTTCTGTTCGTCAAACTTATCGTGCACTTTTTCTATACAAAATTTTATATTCCGATGAAGCCCATTTTTGGTTGAATGGGTACGTAAAGAAACAGAATTGTCCCATTTGGAGTGAGAAGAATCCACAAGGTTTTGTCGAAACACCATTCCATCCACAGAAAATGACTCTTTGGTGCATTTTATGGGCTGGCGGAGTCATTGGCCCACATGTCTTCAAAAACGGTGATGCTCAGAATGTTAATGTTTGTGAAAATTTGTGTTCCAGATTGCCCCTTGTACGCGCCAGCCCTGGCGGCCACATAGCCGAAATCATAATTAAACATTAATGTCATAAAATTTTCTATCCAATAAAGGCCGTCTCATTGATATCAAAAATATATTAATATGTTTTATTATGATTTAAACTTGTATCACTCTGTAAAAAACACCATATACATACACAGATAAATTAACTTCTTAATTCTTTTCGTTAAGAATTTGCATTATTTTTATATGAAATAATATGATTTCGAAGCACTTTTTATTTTCATAATTTTAAAATAATCTTTTGCAAAATATAACCGAATTTCCTTTTTTGGAACACAGGAAATTAATAAAAAAGTGAACAGTATCATCATTGGATACACTTCTTACACGTTTTTTCATAATAAAAATGGTAGGATTAGAAACTGTTGTCAGATTCAAATAAACCACCTTGCAAATCGTAATAAATAAAAATACCTATCACTACTGATGATGAAAGTGTAGCGGTCTTCGAAAACAGTTGTTCTGCTCTGCTGCGAAAGTTGAAAATGTAAAACTGATGTTGACCCTTCCTTGTGTTTTAGAATATTTATCATGTCTTTCTGAATCAAAAACACTTTGAACAATTAGACTATAAAATTAGATTTAATAATTAAAAAGCATCAATAAAAAAAGCAGTGAAAAAATGCTTCATTCTGTATACAAACATAAACAGCTGCGGTACAGTTTGTCAATGAAGTGTTATAAAAAGAGAAGAAAAGGAAAAAAACAAATCCATCTATTTCTTTTAGAAATTTAATTTATTGTGATTAAATTCAAAGAAAAATTTACGTATGAAAGCCTGAATTCATTTAATCTTCAGTGTAAACGAAAAATCACATATTTATGGTTTTAACTTTTCAGTATGGAAATGCCTATAACATATTACACAAAAGCTCATCAGCTGATTTATAGCACAACAGAAAGTTAAAACTAATTCTTTATTAAAAAGTTACAAGAAAAGAGTCTCTTAAAGAAAATTGTTTCGTTTCTGTTTAGTTTCACAAACATTGAAAGCACACAAACATATTTTACCCGTATGTAGGGCACAAAGAAGAGGTAGATAAATACATTTGAATTGTCTAAGAAGCTTAAAAGTCTTTGTAAGGCTGTCATTTAGGATAGAATTCTTTGAAAAATATAACTGCTTCTATTGCTGTGGTGGATACAAACAATATGCCTCAAAACAAAAACAAAGACACAAAATAGAAATGAAAATTAAGAATGAAAATTAAGAACGAAAAGTTTTGCTAAAAAGACTCGTTGTTGAAATGGAAAATTCAAAACGAGTGCATGTTCATTTAGGACTTAATCTCAATCCAAGTTTTGTTCGAATTCTTTGTCTGTTTATTTTTGTTAGTGGCCGCTTTTAATTTATGACAAATATTTCCCCTTCCGTCTTTTCACCACCAAAACATTTCCCGTTTGCAATCTATTTATTGTTGTTGTTTGTTGTTGTAGCCATTAAGCGAAAGTATTTTGTGTTGTTTTTATAATTAATTCTTAACAGCCTGGGATATGGAGCAACAGTTTAATTCTTTGCTGTTGATGCTTTAGTTTTCCTCCCCTTATCGCTGGTATTTATTTTATTTAAATATAAACAAGTATTTTCTTTTTTTAAGCAGTAGTGTAGCCATCGCTGAATATGTATACACCCACACACACATACACTATTTATTGTTTGACGCGCCCTCCGCATCTGACAAGAGATGCTTGTGAAGTCAACATTTATTTATGTTGATACGAAATGTTTTATAATTCGTTAATTAAATATGTCAAAAGAGATAAATGTTATGAAGGCTGAGACTTGCATGAGATATTTAATAATCCAGCCAGGCCGCTGGATGTTCCACGTTGAGTAATATCGGGCGTTATTCTTGGTACGACTGCTGTTTCTTTTTCATGTTTATTTTCTGCTCGTGTTACTCTTAATTATTTTACAAACAAAAAAAAAAAAATCGAATTCACTTTTATTAGCAGGAAACTCATACAATAAAACATAAACACTTGAAGCGTTTATTAGGAAATTAATCAGACTTTTTTTTTTGGTGTCCAAGCAACAAGTTTTATTAATGGATTAATTTCAGACTTCAGATGCTCAATATTATTATGAAATATTTCGGTTGTGTTCTGTATTAAAAACAGTATTTACTTATTAAGAACTAATTTATTAAGTTTATTTAAGCAAAATGTCTATTATTTTTTATTTATTATATAAAAATTAGTATTTTTTATGTATTTTTTATTTCAAATTACATATCCTTGAAGAAGCTACACAAACAAGTGACGAATTATTGGAATTAAAACATAGTTTTTATATAAAAAAATAAAAATAAAAGACCTTTTGCTTAAATAAACTTAATAAATTAATAATAATAAAAGGTCGAATAAGTTTATAATATAAATTTATTAAGAACTTTCAACCAAAAGTTATTTATATAATCGCATCCCACTGAAAAATATTTGAATTAAAAGGTACTTTTTCTCTACTTCCAAAGTATCAAGATTGTGTTCTGGACTTATCGGGAAGCGATTATCTACAACATCCTCATAATTTATTAAGAAGCAAAAAGTGGCAAGTTGTCTGTGGTTTATGCAAGTAGTTCACTTTTAGTTGTAAAAAATACTTTAATAATAAAACATTAAACTCCAAAGTGGAGTGAAAAGTTCAGAAAAATAGAACATGAGGAAAAATAATCAAACGGCAACACAGAAAATTAATAAAAAAGTGTACAGTATCATCATTTGATACAGTTCTTGCACGTTTTTTCATAATAAAAATGGTAGAGTTAGAAACTGTTGTCAGATTCAAATAAACCACCTTGCAAATCGTAATAAATAAAAATACTTATCACTACTGATGATGAAAGTGTAGCGGTCTTCGAAAACAGTTGTTCTGCCTTGCTGCGAAAGTTGAAAATTTAAAAATGATGTTGAAAGTTGAAAATTTAAATGATGTTCCTTGTGTTTTAGAATATTTATCATGTCTTTCGGAATCAAAAACACTTTGAACAATTAGACTATAAAATTAGATTTAATAATTAAAAAGCATGAATAAAAAATTTTTATGAAATATATTGAAATTATTAACAATTATGAGCGTTATTTGGTGATGACCTGCAATTGGTTTCATATATAAAATTTATGGTGGCAAATGTCACGGAAATGTCTACCGCGACTTTTACTAACAGAAACATGACTTCGGATTCGCTGAAAAATTTACAAAAAAGAGCACTTCTTTTAATGACAACTCGTTGTAAAAAGCATTAGAAATGATCCAGATTTGGACTACTCTCGGATCAGAAGTTTAAGATCGTATCCGACTTCTTTGAAAATGAATTTCGTGACCTCCCATTTGTCACAGCGGCGCTCACATTTCAATGTTGTAAAAGAATTTTAGGTTAAAATTAATTTCAGGAAGTGTTGCGGTACTGTTTCCGGGAAGATATGACGGCGAGGGATTTGGTTTGTCTGACTTTTTAAATGCAGTTTAACTATAACGAGAGCACTTCCCAAATGGTTGGACTGTATTGTGTCGAAACTTGGCAGGGGATGGTGTTGCACGGACTAGTGAAAACAGATGAGAAGCTACAGAAATTATTGTAGCCTTCACCTTCGAAATTTTGGCTACAGTACTGAAGAATGAGGATTCCGTAATCGAATCTTTGGGGAATTTCAAAACAAATAATTAGAGGAAAAATTCCACAACTAAAAAATAAAATCTTTAAATCTTTAATACAAAATTTTCTTCGTATTCAGCAGTGCTGGAATATAATAATAAATAAATTAACGCTTTAGCACGTCAATCGATTGATTCAGAGGCAATCAAAGATATTGGCCTACGTCCACCTGTTGCACAAATCAAATTTTCGAGGCCATTTAGTTGCACGTTTTTCCTCCTTTTTGGCCGAAAGAACGTGTTTCGAAACAGTCTGGTCCGATAATTTACCGCAACATTGTGTTCATAGTTCTGGCTGCTTTCTAATAAAACGTTTATAAACGAGTTTTTACTTTCCATTACGCCCAAAAAATGCATCGTTTAATCCAGTTCCTACACTGGCAGCAGCATTAGATTTTACTTCTTCAATAATTAAGCCGCAGATGATGTTAAGGTCCTTGGGATATTTGAATATTTGGAAAATCAGTTGGAACGTCGATTCAACAGCATGGCGTTTCATGAAAGATGGCGACCGCAATAATCGACTTATTGAAAAGGACTCATTTAAAATCAACGTCGTTTTCAAGAAATTAATCTCTCAGCAGGCCTCTAAAGTGATGCTACTGGGCGCCTCTCGATTAAAAAGTTTGAAAATTTAAATTGAAAAGAGCAATAAAATAAACACGGTTTAAAAGTCGGCCCAATTAATTAATTTTGTTGTGAAGTACAATTGTTCCAGATAGACATGGAACATTATTTCATTCAAATGACCACCACGGCTGGCCCATTCGATCGGAAAATTCTTTAAACTGCTGCGTGAAATTCTGTATTCTTGAGAAAGAAAGCGAGTTAATGTCGAGGGATTTCGTCAGCTTGAATTTTTTTTCAGCTGTACGCACTGTGCGAGCAAGTTCACGTCTTGGCACACCAACAATTGAACCAGTTTCATTTAATTTAGTCCATCTCTGTCAGTCCTCTGCGACAATACTTCGTGCGGTTCCCGACAACTGTGATTATCTTTGTTTTGGAAACGAATTTCTAATAAGTCCCAAAGCTGCTGATATATAAATCGATTGATTTCCTTCAGGGGATTTTGACAGAATAGAATGCCTTGCGTATTACCAGGTTCCAAATAACCAGTGCTTCTAACTTGAGCCGACAGATGGCCTAGTTGTAAGCGGTTGAGACCTTGGAATGCAACAGTGTTGGTATTTTTAGTGAAAAACAGCCGAAAGTACTACAAAAGAAGGCCTAACTTTTGACATCTAGAATAAGTTTCGAGAGCATTGTTTGTTTGTATGTGTGTGTGTGTTTAAAAATTGTGTTATTGGCCATTTAACGCTTTTTCAAATAAAAAGAAAATACTTTTTATAATGAAAAGCTAGAGATTCCTATTGTTAGTTCGTATTATAGTGAAGATTTACTGTCTTATATATAAAAGAAAATGGGTGCTTGAAAGCACAACTTTCTTATTAAATTTATTTCAAAGAATTCTTCAAGTTCATTTTATTTTTTTATAGCTTTTTCGGCTTTAATGAACAAATTGACGAAGTAACAAAAGAAATAATAACTGCAACAATCAATCATCAAGTCAATTTCCACTTGAGCCTCTCACATTCGAACAAATTTTTTAAATATCTATTGAAAGAAGTATTCAAAACAAACATGGCATTTCCTTCTTTACCATCAATGAAATTAATTTATCACCCTCTTTAAATCGTTGGCAATCGAGCATAAAATTCACGATGTCGCAAAGGAAAAATAAATAAAAAAACATCATCATCATAAGAATTTCAGTTGCTCTTTTGCTAGTGAAGTTATTCTAAATTTTATATCAGGAAATAGATGTCGTATTTAAATATCAATAAAATGTAAATTTACGTACATAATAAATATGTGTGTGTGCGTGTATACTCGCATATTTAATTTAAATTAATTGCGCATTAATCATACGCCACCGTAAATTGTGATACTCGTTACTTTTTTTAATGTTTCCACTTCGCTTTCACTTAAAGCCGCGCCGCAAAATAAGAGCAACATTTTATGCGATAGAATTTAGAAAAAAGAAGAGGAAAAAATAGCAACCGAAGTAAAAACTAAAGAAAATAAAACTCATCCCGTATAATAGAAATGATGTCAACTGGTGTGCGTTTAAAACCTGACATGGCATTTTTATGAAACTTTATATTCCCATTAAGTTGCCACACGATGTGTAGCGTTTGATAAAAAGCAGCTGCAAAAAGAATTAGCCAACCAGCGTCCGCAATAAAAATATTGTTGTCAGAAAAAAAAACAGGGCAGCCAAAAAATGTTTGATATTTCAAATGCTGTTCATACTCGTAAAATGCAGCATTTAAATTTTTAGAAAATACAATTCACATTTTCTGTGGCACACGAACAAAAGAAAAAACAAGAAAATATGGAAAAGAACACAATAACGCCTCTTTTACAGCATTAAACATGACATGAAACAGTAAAATATACATAAATAGAAAAATATGGGCCCGCATACACACACACACAAACACATATACACACAGGCACACTCATATACAATACGTACACAATAAAGTAGAAATTAAAAATCAAAACTAGTGCCAACTAAATGTTGCAAGTTCATCCTTTTGCACAAAAAAACATCAGATAATAAAATATAAGCAAAACAATTATATACATCACACATACACACACACACACATACACACGCACTTGCTATGGGGCACATTTTTATATACTCCGCTTGTGGTATCCATATCCACCAAGTGATATTAAAACAAGACTACGTACGGAAACACACACACACATATACACATACAAACTTGGCTATTAACTTATTTGAAATATTTAAAATCATGCAATAGACTGCTACGGATACACTCACACACACACACACACACACACAAACTTGGCTATTAACTTATTTGATATATTTAATATGATGCAATAGACTGCTGTTGCTGTTCATGCCACAAATACACTCGCTACACACTCAACTGCAGCTTAATCGGGGAGTTACCGGAGATGGCATTGAATGAAACAACTCAAGAGTATCATAAAAGGAGCACACAAGCAGATAAACTTAAGTTCTTCAATAGCAGCAGCTATTTTTAGTCAGTGACCGAAAACGAAAGATATAAGAAACAACTGAAAGCAAAAAGTCTTTAAAAGAGAGTCGTCGGAAACCCATAAATTCGTATTGACCCGCTCTTTAAGAATCTAAAGTGATTTAAGAAAATGATCTCAACTCAGAACAAGAAAAAATATAAGTTCAAATGAACTCCCGAGTTTTATTTTGCCATCATGAATTAATTTTTTTAAGGACATTTAATTTTCTGTCTCTCCTAAAAAGAGTATTTTTATTTCTCTCTCAAAGAAGAGATTTATTTTCTATGAGCAGTTTTCCATCTAAAATCATAATAATTTTGCTTGTTTATTCTTTATGACTGCAATTTTTATTGAGTCCTTGTGATGGACTGTTTTTATTGATTTATTTCCTTGATTTATTAAACACAACTTTGCGTAATTCATTACGTTTCCTATTACTGTTTTATTAATATTCAATCGCTATAACTTTTCAATGAATCAAATGATTCCCCCGTGATAAGTCGAGATCGATATAGTCTTAGGTAAAACTGTAAAATAGTCAGGAACTGATCAGATATATAGGGTGTTTTTCATTGAGTGAAACAGCTTTGAGTTGGCATCACTGCTTTATTTGACCACCCATTTAACAGCTGATAAAAACTTTTTGTTAAGTTTGCTTTGACATTTTATTATGGATCGACTTACACCAGAGCAACGCGTGCAAATTGTGGAAATTTTTAATCAAAATAATGGTTCTGTTCATCAAACTTATCATGCACTTCGTCTAATACGTACGTAAATAAAAAGACTTGGAGAGACTGTGAAGTCCACAGAAAATGACTTTTTGGCGCACTTTATGGGCTGGCGGAGTCATTGGCCCGAATGCGTCTTCAAAAACGATTATGGTCAAAATGTTACTGTTTGTGAAAATTGGTGTTCCAGATTGCGCCTTGTACGCGCCAGCCGTGGCGGCCACATGGCCGAAATCATATTTAAACACTAATTTCATAAGATTTTCTATCCAATAAAGACCATTTCATTGATATCAAAAATATATTATTATGTTTTAATATGATTTAAACTTGTATCACTCTATAAAAAACACCCTAAATAAATTTCGAAATTTAAAAATACAATTTTTTTCACGGTATTTTACTAAAACATATCGACCGATTTGGATCCGCTTTGCAGTGATCGACGTGATGTTATAATCTTGAAAGCTGACTAAAATCGGTTAGTAGTGCCATTCAAAAGTTATTCCGGAAAAAAAACCACTTAAACTACTTGTTTCTAAGTTTTTTTGAGTTTTTTTCTTAAATCTACCAGCTTGAATCGGTTTAAAATTTTTAGACTGGAAGCGTCCTTTTATTAACACATTCAAAATATATAAGCGGATCATATTTACACACACACACGCACACCTACGCCCATACATATACACCCCCACCCTCATATACACACACATACAGACAGGCTCTTTGAAATTGCCAGGGAAGCGCCTCAAACCGTAGAGATATAATGAAAACTCAATTTTTTCAGAACGGCGTAAAAACAGTTACTTTCTGATTTTTAAAAATTTTTCATTTTCCTAACGAAAAGTTAAAAATAAAGATCTTGATGACAGAAAATAAAGTACCAGGAACGGAAACTTTTGGGTTCAGGAAACGGTACATGAAAACAGCTCGTATTGCTCATGGTCACCTCTTAATACGGTCATTCATCGTCTTATCATTCAGTTCATTAACTTCAATTTCTGTTCAAAAATACTCGGCTTATGAAGCGGCGTCATTAAAAAGAAAACCATAATGCGCATCAAACAGGCGCAGGGTAATTCCACAATCGCTTTTGGTCTCACCAAATTAAAAACTTGAATTTAAAAATACTAGATTTGAATTTTTAATTAAAAGCGAGATATTAAAATCATCACAGACTAACACAACATATTTATTAATTAACAAAAGAAGAACAGGCAGGATTTCCAGTATACAAACACAAACACACGCGCCATTAGTCAATGCCCAGAACTGTCGCATTAAATTCTCAGAAATTTTAAACAAACTTTTAAATCTGAACAGCATCAAAGCAAATTTATTGCTTTTCTCAATTAACTGAATTTAAAATATTAAAAATTTTTAAAGTCATTTATTATTTTTAATACTTTTAACATCCAAGAGTTTTATAGTGACAAAAATTCTTTTCTAAATCATGCACGACCATGAAACTATTGAGTTCATAATTTAAGCAGCAGCTGCAGCATTTAATTCAGCGCATAAGAGGCAAAATTTTTTGTTCACCATCAAACTCTTTTCAAACAATTTAATCGCTGCTCAATGCCAGCGGGTTGTAGTCGGCCATTGTTATTCAACACTAAAACTTCGTTTGGTCATTTGAAGTCTATTGAAAATGAGCAAAAAGTTAATTGTCTACTATTTAAGGGTTTCAGTTTGTTATGCAACGTTGATTGTTCGTGTGCCACTAACATTCCATGGCAGGACGTCTAGCGAATGACTCTGCGTCTGTCTCTGCCTCTGCCTCTTATCATCGTAATGAGATTTAAGTGGAAAAGTTCCTGATGCCCGTCTGTGTGTTCGAAAGTTTTGTTTGTGTGTCGGAGGTGGGAAAACGATATTTTTTTTGCCTCTGCACGTATTGTGCTGGTCTTTACTGTGATTAATTTTCAAAAACTCTTGCTAACAAACTACAACAGTAGGCTATTTCGCAGTTGGCTAATGGTTTGAGATAAAAAAAAAAAAGTTGCAATAAATTTATCTGTTGGGAATCAAAATGTTCGCAGTTGTCGTTTATGGATATTAATTTGAAACTTTAAGGTCTTGACAATTGCGAATATTTTTATTTTTCCGTGGGTAAAGAGAAGAAGTGATAGTTTATGAAAAGGATTTGATTTAATAAATTCTCTAATCCTAATAGATTTCCTAATATATATGCAGGTTGCCAACAAAAGCCGCAACATCATGAGGGCTTCATATTTTCTCCAAATGCCTTTTTGCTATAAATCGTTTGTTTTGAAATCCTTTCAAGCGCCTTGAAGCCAGATTATTCCAACCACTACAATTTGACAAATTTTTTTATCCTAAATCGATTTCGCGATTCAAGCACATTTTGTTGTTGTTAGTGACCCTTTTGTTTTTATATTCCGCCAAAACGGCAGTGTTGAGTTCTTTTTTCCACTCCCTATTTTTTATTGGCAACTGTTTATTTTTTGTTTGTTTGTTTGATTCATGTCAAAGGACATCATGAACAGTTTCACACGTCGGCAAAACATGGGACAACAACTAACTGCTATAGATTAATTGTTGATGGTAATAAATGCTGAGCAAAAAGGAGTTATAAAAAGGATATAGTCAAGTAAGGAAAATGAAAAATTTATTAAGAAATATTTTCATATACAAAAAGTTTTCATATGAAACAGCGCAGCGCAAGTAAATTTTATTTTGATATATTTTATTAAAAAGTTCTGTTGTGGGAGATTAACTCAAGCAAAGTTGGCCGTTACTGGGTATGCTTCCAGGCCGAACTATTCGATTTGTCATGAGGCAGTTAAGAAGATAAATAAAATGTACACATGCCGATGGAAGCCTCAAACTGTACTCTCAGGATATTTGCGGAAACCCATAAATTCGTATTGACCTGCTGCTTTAGAGTCTAAGATTATTTAAGAAAATTATCTCAACTCAGAACAGGAAAAAATATAAGTTCAAATGAACTCCTGAGTTTTATTTTGCCATCATGAATTAATTTTTTAAGGATATTTAATTTTCTGTCTCTCCTAAAAAGAGTATTTTATTTCTCTCTCAAAGAAGAGATTTATTTTCAATGAGGAGTTTTCCGTCTAAAATTATATTAATTTTTTTGTTTATTATTTATGACTGTAATTTTTTATTGAGTCCTTGTGATGGACTGTTTTTATTGATTTATTTCCTTGATTTATTAAACACAACTTTGCTTAATTCATTACGTTTCCTATCACTATTTTTTAAATCCCTATAACTTTTGAATAAATCAAATGATTTCCTCGTGATGAGGCGGGATCGTTGTAGTTTTTGGTAATTTAAAATTGTCAGGAATTGATCAGATATTCGCGACTTTTTTTCTTACGATATCTTACAAGCATATTAACCGACTTGGAATCGGTCTGCAGTGATCGACGTCGTTTTATACTCTTTAAAAGCTGACTAAAATATATTAGTGCTGCCATTTAAAAGTTATTTAAAAAATACTGAAAGTATTTTTTTCTCAGGTTTTTGTGTGCGTTTTTTTTTAAATCTACCGGTTCGAATCGGTTTAAAATCTTATGACTGGAAGCGTCTTTTTATTTAGACATTCAAAATATATAAGCGGGTCATACCTGCACACACACACACACGCACACCCACCCTCATACACACATACATGCATACATACAGACATAGGGATAGGCCTCAAACCGTAGAGAACTAACGAAAACTTATATAAACTTGTCTAGCTGTTTTCGAGGGCCGATATACCTTCGTCATCACTACCGGCATGTGTTTTTGATCAATATCACTTCGTTAGGTGGCTCAGTTGAATGTGATAATAGTTTTCATGTGCACCAATTTCATTATGACAACGTATACGAGAATTATATCAAAACAATGGCAATACACGTTTATTAAGTTCCAGTGTTGCCGTTTGATTATTTTACTTCATGTCCCATTTATCTGATTTTCGATTATTGATTTTTAAGTTTTTAAATATTATATTTCAATTTGGTTACACAATCAAACAAACTTTTGAATATTTTAATCGGTTATGAAAGTATTTATTTCTTAGCCACGATTGTGTGGCAAAATTCATAGTTCGCGACAAGTGTGTATAAAATTGTTTGAATTTATTAAGGAAATTTTTTGTTTTTAAGCTCCTAATAAATAAATGAAGGGTAGACAACATTCATCGTACTTTCAAATACCATATAAATGAAAATATATGCCACTAAATGAGTTGGCCATAATTTTCCTTCACTTATGGAAAAGTTGTCAAAGTTTTAACACAAAATGCAATGCATGAAAGCTTGGGAACTATTGATAAAATGAAATTTTATTGCCGAGCTTGAGTCATAGGAAATAAATGTTTATATTTCAAATACAAAATCCTGACATGTTGAATAAATTTATAATTTCATAAAAAAATTTTTTTATAACACAAAACGAAATTTATTTTTATCAATTTCATATTAACAAAAAAAGAATATTTAAATGCAGTACAAAATCAAAACAAATACTCTAGATTTAAGCAAAACAAACGACTACATTGACGACAACGATTTGAGTGTACGTGCCGAATTGAGGCTTCATTTTCTGGTTGGTCCGCACAGAGGCTCATTTTTCTTTTAAAAATCAAGAATTTGTAATCTGAATCAAATTTTATTTACATGATTTTGCAATGTTGGTATAGTTTGGCATTTGAATTCATTTAAAAAAAATAATTTACATAAAATTTTGTTTGGATTATTTTGTACTTAAATGTTTTAATTTAGAATCATATATGTGAGCATGTGTGTGCATGCATGTGCTTGATATTTACGCAAGGACCCAAACTTGCAAATAAAAACAACATGTACAAAATATATATTTCATATATAAAACTATTTTAGCAAAAGCAACTTCAGTAATATTTATTCATTTATTTATTTAAGTTTTTCCATTTTTCCAAATTGATAAAATTTAAATAAAAGTTTTTGTGTATCAAGAGACACACATCAAAGTAATATTACGATGAATGTCTTACGTGTTCTAGCAGAATAATGTGATGATATATTTTTACTAAATTCTCTGCTGTTTAATATTCATAAAATTTAAAATGTATACGAAGAAGTAAATTTGATTTAGAAGAAAATATTTCATTTATCTATTAAAAGATAAAATTCAATGAGAACTCTTGCAGAGTTTCTAGGTCAAATGTCCTTTTAAGGATGGTTTGCTACCAACTTTGGGATTCTAATTTAAAAAGTAATTGCAACAGCATTTTACAATTTGCCTCTGAATTTTATTGAAATTTCATTTCATATAATATGAGGCAATTTGCCGAAAGAGTAGTTTAATTTAAATATGTTTAAGCTTTTGATGGATGTGATAAATAGTCAGTCCAAAGGTCATGCGTTATTATTCAAAAATATTAGTAAAATTGGCCTTTAATATAATACAAAAAATTTTAACTGCTTAGATTTATAATACACTCCGGCCTTTTTGTTTTGTTTTTATATTCGAAAGAAATTTATCGATGAGATAAATATTTCCCTTGAGCCTTTGAATATCTATCAAGTTTTTCTCTAGACACATAAACAATTCAGAAAAATAATGAGATGGCAGAACAAGAACTTAATAAAATTTGTGTTACCACTGATTTGATACATTCCTTCGATCTTATTATATATTTATTTTTAATAATTTTTCAGCAAAAAGATACACTTTATTTTTTTTCGCTACCAACAATGTGTAGCTCCTTCAGGGATATTCAAAAAAATTATTTTTAAAAAATATTATGCTTGAAAAATAATTTTAATATATTTTTATTAAGAAAATGGGAAAAATAGTAGCGCATTCAGCTAAACCATCTTAAACATGGTGATAAATAATCATACACTTGAGTTCTAATAATTACAGTGCAGCGCCTTTCGCAAACAACTGTTCTGCTCTACTGTGAATTTAAAAAATTAACATGATTTTGTCGCTGTTATGGACATATCGGCAAAACTGAACTACTATTGATATAGCGGCATCGGTTGTACCCCTATTTCGAATAAAGCACTGTAAGCAATTCAATCAGTACTGATTTTGAGGTGGCTACACCATTTCCCTACACTCAATATACCCGTATAAGCTCTATTACGGTTATTGTTTCGGAGGAAATATTGAAAAGATATTATTTTTTTTATTAAAAACTGCAAATTTAAAGTCTTCTAGTCCAGTTTTCCTTGTGTAAAAATAATAATTCTTCATGTTCCACCAAAAAATGTGTGCTGCTGTATTGAACAGTCCAATTGATAACTTTATTTAAATTAATATTAATTTAATGCTCCCATAGTGCACTTTCTAAGAATATGCAATGGGTGTTTTTTATAAAGTCATAAAACTCTGAGTTGGCATCACTGCTCTATTTGTCCACCCATTTAACAGCTGATAGTTCCTTTTTGTTTAGTTTGCTTTTACATCTCATTATGGATCGATGTACACTAACGCAACGCGTGCAAACTGTGCAAATTTTGAATCAAAATAATGGTTCTGTTCGTCAAACTCATCCATTGAAAATTTTATTTCCCTATGAAGCCCACTTCTGGTTGAATGAGTACGTCAATAAGCAGAATTATCGCATTTGGAGTCAGGAGGACTTACAACTTTTAGTCAAAACAAATCCGCAGAAAATTACTGTTTTGACGGTTTTTGGGCTGGCGGAGTCATTGGCCCATATGTCTTCAAAAACAATGATGGTCAGAAAGTTACTGTTCGTGAAAATTTGTGTTCCAGATTGCGCCTTGTACGCGCCAGCCGTGGCGGCCACATGGCCGAAATCATGTTTGAACATTAATTTCATAAAATTTTCTATCCAATGAAGCCGGTTTTATTGATATCAAAAATATATTACTATGACTTATTATGATTTAAACTTTTATCACTCTATAAAAAACATCCATTATTTGCATGCAAGTAGTGTTTGATATTGTTGGCGTATGAGCAATATTTGCTTTGAATTTTTAATATGTTACGTATACGCTGCGGTTCTTACAAAAACTACTGCATACATTTTTAAGCACTAAAATTTATTGGGAATGATGTTCTCCACTGCGTATGGGATATATGAAAATATTAGCAGCACTGGGATTATGTACCATACCTGTGCAACGAATGGCAGTCGATTTCAAATGGTTTGATGTTTCATGAAACGTGTCGAGTAATTCAAAACAAAAATTTAAAACAAACGAAATAGAATGAATAGAATCAAACAAGTTTGATGTAACGAGACCATTTGAAAACAAACCGAAAAATAGAGACGAAACAATGTTTGATTCATTTCCTTCGACTGTTTTTTGTATATGTATGCTTTGAAAAAACTAACAAAAATAATTCTAAAAAAAACTCGAAACATAGAATTGACAATTGTCATTCGTTCTTTAGTTGGAAACAAAATTTATAAGACAATAAAAATAGTTTTCAGTGAAAAATATATTACAATTAAAAGGTTTGTAGTACATATATAAATACATGTACATATATATACATGTATATATACATATTTATATATATATATATATATATATATATATATACATATATATATATATATATATATATATATATATGTATATACATATATATATATATATATGTATATACATATATATATATATATATATATATATATATATATATATGTATGTATATATATGTATATACATATATATACATATATATATATATATATATATATATATATGTATATATATATATATATATATATATATATACATATATATACATACATATATATATATATATATATATATATATATATATATATATATATATAAGAAAGTATATATATATATATATATATATAAGTATATGCATACATAATATGTATGTATACCATATAAAAAAATGAATAAGATGTGTTCGGAAGAAAAAGGGTATCTTATTCTGAAATTTAGAAATGTGAATCTCAAACATCTTCAACATTTTAAAATAGTTTAAGAACCACGTTTGATATCAAATGTATTTTTAATACCCCTATTAGATAAAACTTAGAATGTCAAGTGAGAACGCAATCAGCATCTTGGATAAAGGGTTAATTAGGGACAAACTTTTTGCAGGAGAGTACCGCTTAGCTCATATAGAAGGAAGAAGCAAGGTTTGGAATGTATTCTGTAAAATTGTTACAAATACATCCGAAGAATTGCCAAATGTCGTGCCAATTGCCAAGATGTGTAAAAGTGCTTACATATACCATGGAAAAAGCACATCAAATTTAGTGAGACATAAATGCTATTTAAAACTTTCTGGCGGGACAAGCAATATAAAAAAAGATGTTGACCAGGATACAAAACTAGAAGCAATAAGAAGGATTACAGAATGGATTATTAAAAATTGTAGACCCTTTAGAATTGTTGAAGATTCCGGGTTTCAAGAGGTTTCTGAATTTTTCATTAACGTGGGAGTGAAGTACGGTCCTAATGTGGACATTGAAACACTCCTACCACATCGAACAACAATATCTCGGAAAATAAATACAATTTATGAAATTTGGCATACAAAAATAAAAGATGCAAGTTTCTGAAATAAAAGATAATGCCATAAGCTGCACATCAGACCTTTGGACGGATGATTATTTGAAAAAAACATTTATTGTTCTTACAGCACACTATATAAAAGATGGAAACCTACATAGCAGACTCCTTGGAATGAAGTCTATGGAAGGGGAGAGATCTACAAGTAATATATATGTATATTTATTTTGAAATTATTTTTCGGTATTATGATTAGCATTGAACTTCTATGAATGTGAGTTCGATTCCTACTTGATATAGTAAACATCTAGGAGGTTTCTTCGTGAATTTTTATACCTTAAAAGTATTTAGTTCAAATTATACTGGAATATTTCCTATAAATTACTTATATAAAAAGAAAATGTAAATTGAAACATTCGTTAAAGTATAACGTACATTTCCAAAAATGTGTGTACATAATATGTACACACATTTTTTCAAAAGCTGTTGCATACTTTTTTGGGTAAAATTAAACATTTTCGTGTTTTATTTTCATGGGATTTTACTGTCAAATTTTATGCGTGAGTGTGGGGACATAAAATATTTCACAATCAAATCGTCAGATATTTGGCGATATTGAAGGAATTTATGTCCGTGTGAAATTTTTCATCACACATAAATTCTTTTAATTGTGTTATTCAATATTCATTAATAAATAAATAATAAATTTATATTTCGAATATAAAGATAAATCTGAATAATAGTTAATTGTATAAAATATATTGTGTGTTTGCATGGGCGAGTGTATTTGCTTTGTCAGCTTCTTTATTAAAGTATGTGCGTGCAAGTATGTGTGTAGTTATATTCATGTGTATGTGTGCATGCCTGAATTTCCTTATTAGATATAATAATTTCTTTGTTCTTATCAAACTAGAACATTTAATTTATTATCAGCAAATCATTTACAAGTTTCGTTCACAAGTTGCTTTTCAGATGCTTGTTTTCATATTTCACTTACAGTTATTATCGCTACAAAATCGTTATACAATAAACAACTTTCTAGTCATGTTTATAGTTTAATATAATCTTTATTATAAATCGCTAAGCTCAAGCACAATTGTATCATAAAGTATTCATAAACAGTTTAAGGGCCACTTTAAACTAAAATGTGCTTGAGATGTGACAAATAAATAAGAAACTAAAACCTATAAAATTGCGACTATATAAGGTCTAATAAAAATCAGTCGTAACGTAAGGAAAAACGCGTTTAATAATTTTTTTAATATACTGCAGCAATACAGTCTATATCAAAAGAAGATGTACAGCAAATTTTATATAAATGTGCTTTTATTTTTTATTAAATTAGCAACAATTCATTTTCCTCGCTTTCATTTTCTGAATTTCATAATATTTTCTTTCCGGGAATATATATTTTCATACACACAAACGATTATTCTCAATATTTTTAAGCTTAAGGTCTCTTTATTTAAAAAAAAAATTATTTGGTTTTTAATTATTTCGTTACGCCTTTGAGCGACTTCTTTTGAAAAATTAATTATCTTATAAGATTTGCAAACATTTTTGGTTTATGAAATAAATTAATTACGAAAATTTTCTTGCATTAAATGAAAATGTTACCACTTTTGCTTGCCACTGTAGCACATAATTATTTGTATTTTCTTTATTGAAACATGTTTGTTCCCAATAACTCATTCTATTGTATAAATATTTATATCTATAATTTAATCTTGTTAACACACTTAACCGGATACATAACAATAGGCTATTAACTGTTTTTTTTCTTCTCGTTTTAGTTAAACACGTTTGCATCCACATTCACATACTTGGCGAGAGTGCAATTAAGAATTTAATTATTCCACATAAAAGCCAAGTATTGTTTCGTTTTATAGGTTAAATAAAAATTATATCAATCGCGTTTTGAATATAAAGACGAGATGGAAATTGATAGTGAATGACACGAACATCTTTGGGGAAACATCTAAAATAATGGAATTTAAAAATTGTGTCAAAACTATAGAGAGAGCAGATCGCTAAGCAGAAGTGTTGTATGTGGACTCGTATGTGAAGATGTTTATTTGTCTCCGCCATCTTCTTATTTGAAATATTTACAATAGAAATCTGCTGCTCAGGGGTTGACCACTACATATTCGACCCCTAATTCACAAACGATTGTTAAAGTTATTGTCCTCCCAGGGGGCACAATAGGCAACTTTTTCAGTTGTAACGCCTTGTTGCAGTGCTTTCTGGGGAAAAGATAAGAAATGCAGGTGGAAGGATACCTGGGTCCCGCCATTACAAGGGATCAAAGTCAATAGCAGGTTAAAAACCTATATTGGTTTGACCTGCAAGGTGTAACCTGTTTCCTTGCACTGGTGCCACGGGATCTGGTTGAGCCCCACAGATGATGTTTGCTTGGGGGTGAAGCGACGATGTTGCCCTACACGTAAACTTTTAGCTGGTCGTGTGTGAAACATCTGCTGCACTGACGAAGCTCTGTTTAACGCATGATGGCGTGTGGCGGACCTCGATCTTCCGCTGTGTCTTATTGATTCTGTGGCCAGAAATTGGTTGAGGTCTCTTCAATAAGTCCACGTGGTGGCTGTGGTTGAATACCAAGAGACGCTGGTAGAGATGTCAGATAAGGGTTGATGTTCTGGCATATTCATATCATGCTGGGACTTCAACCCAGCTGATAGCAGTCTCTATGGGCTGCTACGAATCAGCAGACGTTATGGAAGGGGTGGTGTGTTGTTGGTGCTGGGAGTGTCAGGAGGGATAAGTCTTATGAATTTTACCTTTGGTTCCTCTTGGTGGTGACGACGTGCTTTCCTCGGAAGTAACAAGGGTTTAAGATAGGCCCGACCACCTTAGCCAGGCGTATGAGTATGGTTTTATGGCGGAACTATATGAGTCAAGTTGCAACCTGTGTAAGCCCTAGGGGGCTGCACTGGTGTGGCCCCTGAGGGTGACAGGGGTGGTGGTGGACACCTAAGATCACTCGAGTGTTCTTGAGCACCGTCAGGTAAGGCCGAAAGGCAGGTACTGACGTTAACTTGCGCATTCTCTTTTAAAGTTACTGAATGCTTTAAGGGATCTTTAATCATACCAAATCAATACTTTGGAGCCATTTTAATTTTAATAATGATTTAGGGGATCAGTGTATTGTCCCTGTGCTAGAATGGAGGGGGAAAGTTTTAGAGGACACAGGAAGACAGATCAAAAGATAGAGAATATTATTAAAGTAGTTTTCACTTTTTTACTTCGCCGGTGCATATTTTTTCTGAAGATCCGGACACAGGACAGTTCTATATTCTGTTACATGACGTTGTTCATGTTTGGCGATTATTTTCAGCGCCCAGTTCTATGCCTTCGACAATCCAGCACCAATTCACACAATCCTTCATTAATGCAGATCATATAAATTCGACAACATATTCATGACAGAGTGTGGACGCGATCTCGAGACTTAAGGCGTCGTAATCGTGTGGTCACCAGTTCAGCCTTTACCGAACCGAAAAGCATTTTCGGCTAATTTTCTTATACTAGGAAAAGTGGTCACTCCTTTTAAATTTCTTACTCATAATCCAAATTTCTTTATTTATATTTAAAAATCCTTTTGTGGATTTTGCAATTTAGAATTTCGAAGCTCAGTCAGCTCCAAGGAAGAGCTCAAAGAAACTGCTCCAAGCAAGTGACTTCAAAGGACCTGAATAAAGGTAACCAGTGCCTCGTTTCTGTAACTGAAGTGAGAAGTTCTCACATCGAAAAACTAAATAATTATGTTTTTATTGTAGGGTTATCCATGTAGAATAATATATTTATTATTATAAAAGACCAAAAAAATTTTAAATGCATTAAGAAATATATTCCGACGTTGACGACAACGTTTTCGATGCGACAAGTTCTCACTCCAGTTACAGAAACGAGGCACAGGACATTTTAAATTCAATGGCACATTCCATAATCAGGGTCCAAGTCTTAGTGACACGAAAACCATATAAATTTCAATTCAATTCAAATGAATGTTTCAAACGTTATCGAATGCCGCAATATTCCCAGAGTTTTTGTTCTACGTTAAATACAAAATTCAATAGGATTATTACTGAAAATGTTAGCCCCCTAATTTTGCCTTAAGCATCATTAAAATAGGTCATATATATATATATATTTGTTTTTTTTTTTTTAATATCTATCAAAGTTAAATTCTTTATTCAAATTCCAATTATGCAATTGTAACACGTTTGAATTATTGCTTGTCACACTATGCAGACTAAAACACAAGTCCGACAACAACTCGCATTCCTTTAATGCATGCGAGTTATAAATTTTAAATGACTAAAAATATTTTTCTATATCCAACATTTTAGCAGAGTTTATTGCCAATAGCTCCGCAAGTTGCTTGCACTTTAAAATATTCCCGCAGAGATAGAAAAGTTGCTGCACAAAATTCCTAGAAATTAAGTTGCATGTTTTTCGTTTCTGTTTTAAGTTTCTATTCTTTAAGGGAAAATGCGCAACTGGAAACAACACAAATGCGAGATTATTTTTCCGGATGTAGACTGTGTCAAATAATTTTCAACTTGGCTTTGATATATTTTTTTTGTTTCCACAGATTATAAAAATAGTTTTTAGACGTTTATTTTACAAATGCTCGAGTTGTTAGATAACAGCCAAAGTGCTACAAATTGTTTGATATTAAAACGTATTTAACGAAAAGTTTTGTTAACAATCGCATGTTGCAGGAGGAAAGTAACGTCAGGCAGGCTATTGATTTAAGAAATGGAACTATAATTTATATTTATAAAGTTGAATTTTTTAAAATATAATTTATTGTATGATAAATGCTAGAAAACAAATGATTAATTTGAAATAAGATTAATATAAGATAATAAGTAGCAGTTTTAATTCTTATTTCACTGGCGAATTTTCGCCAAAGTAATTAATTTAAAAGAATCCAGGGAACCAACTAATTCCATATACAATTTCAGAGTTACTCAATCAAATCCCTTTTTCGAATTTTTTCTTTCACGATGTCTTTCGAACCGATCAATCGCTTTAGATCCGGCTTGAGCTGATCTTTGAGGTTTTCTTAATGCCAAGAGCTGAATAAAAGAGGAGCCAATCGGTACAGGCACTATTCCAAAATTAAAAAACTATTTTTTTGCACAATTTTTTTTGTTGAGATTTCATGAAATTTACCAGCTCGAATCGCTTCAGATTTACAGCCACACACAGACACACACACACACACACACAGCTTTATACTCACATAAAGACATAGTGAAATCTTTTTAAAATTAGTCAGAACCGATTCTAAGAACTCAAAACATCAAAATCTTATGAGAACTCGATTTTTGTTATATTTTTTAGAGTATTTAAAATATTCTAAATGCTTTTTAGTTGTTGGTTGGATTTATTTTAATATAAATCGCCAGTAAATGAAGGCATTCCCAAGAGAACTTTAAGATTCTGGACTTATGATGCAGAAGTAGCGCAAATCTGGGTTTTTTCTATTGCTTTTTAACACGAGTGGTCATTGAAAGAAGTTCTCTTTTCCAATAAATCAAGCTTTTGATGATAAGATCAGATAAGAAAAATCAATTGCGGGAGGGACGCAATAGACAATTTCGTGTCATTTTCGTGAAATCACCAAACAGCGTCCATAATTGTTAATAATATCAATTTAATTTTTATTTTCAAGCTGATTTTTTTTCCAAACGCTTATTAAAATTCAAAGTGCTTAATTGAGGGGTTTTAGTTAGTCCCGCCATGCGTATTTCACTGGTGGTAATGCAGGTCATCAGGGAATTTTTACCCAACATTTCTTAGAATAACTAAATATATTTATTTCAAACTTCCGCTTTAATAAGTGAGAAGTCTAAAACAATTATGAAAGTCATAACAAGAACTTGCTGGTCACTTCTCCCTCAATTGATCACTTTGAATTTTTGAATAAGATTTTGGGAAAAAAGAATCAACACAAAATTAAAGAGGTTTAAACGACAATTCCCAAAATATGTACAAATTTAAAAGCAAGTACCCGCGCTCAAAAACGTTTCTTATGTATTCATTTAACACAGTAGAGCAGAACAATTGTTTTCGAAGGCCGCAACACTTTCATAATCAGTACTCAAGTGTATTTTTGTTTGTTATCACTTGTTGGGTGGTTTAGTTGTACGTGATAAGAGTTTCTTTTGTATCAATTTTATTACGGAAAAGAATACGAGAATTTTATTAAAACGTTTACACTTTTACTACGTCTCTTTGTTGCCGTTTTCTTCATGTCCTACTTTATACAATTCTTTGTTGCCTTTTTTAATTCAATTATATTTTAATAAATAAAAATATTATTTATTTTTTAGATTTTTTTAAAATATCCCTGAAGAAGCTACACATTGTAGGTAGCGAAATATTGGAATATAATAAAAAAGTTTTAAGTTTTTTATATAAAAAAAATAAAGTGGATCCTTTGCTCAAAATATATTTAGAAATAAAAATACAATACGATCGAAGGCATTAGAAGAACATTAAAAATATTTTTTTTAAATAAATAAATATGCTGTACTTGCAAGAACTATAAATAAATTCCAGCTCTGTAAAATAACTTCTTAATTAATTATCTGGATATTGTCAACAATCATTTCCCGATAACTCGGGAAAACACATTTTTTTTGATAATTTGCAAGTTAAGAAAATTAAAATTGTTTTCACTGGGATTGTATTCTTCAATTAAGAAAATTGATAATAATTAGGGAGTTTTTTTTTTATTTATTGATATTTCAAATTCAATTAAGATTGAAGGGCTGTTTTTCGTAACGTGTTTCAATTCATAAGAATATAAGAAATATTTCCAGTTTCAAGGGAAAGTCAACATCACAGTCACACCTAAAAACCGGTGATAAACAAAAATACACCCGAATACTGATGGTGGAAGTGCAGCGGCTGCCATGCTCTGCCATGTAAAAAAAATAATTAAATTGATGCTGCATTTCCCTTTCACCCGACAATATGTTTCATGTCTTTCTAAATTAAAACACGTTGCGAACAATAGCCCATCAATCTCATTTGAGTTGGTTTAATAACTTTTGCGTTTGTTTATAAACTTTTTTTGACTTTTTACATTCTTCAATTACAAACTGCAAATTGTTCTTCATCTTTTCTTTTCTCAATGTGTCCCAAATTCAATGCCTTCAGAAGGGTTTAGTGTCAGACTTGGAGCTGTAACAAAATTGTTTATCTTTAACATTCTGCTGATTTTACATGCTCTCAATTATTTATTAGAATACTGCAGGTACAGCATTCATATCATGTGTGCACTTGTGTGCGTTGTCTAATTTGTAATTTGTAAAACAAATGAATTTAAATTTAATGCAGCAGATTTGTTTTAACAAATTAACTTTTCAAAAAGTTAATAAAGTTGCAACTTTAATTTGTTAATCTTTAATATTTATAATGTCATTTAGACTACATGGAAATATATAACAAAAGAGAGGAAAATTATATGATAATTATAAATTTTATTAAAATCTAACACCAAATTTAGGCCAATAAGTACCCTACATGAGGCCTATATAAGAGGCATTTAATATGACACACGTAATTTATTTCTTTGAGCTGTTATTCGAAGATGATACCGTGACTATGAACGAACTGAATAAGAGAACAGATAGACAAGAACACAGACAATTAGTAGCGACTCTAATTTTATTTCGCTGGCGAGTTTTCACTAAAGTAATTCATTTAAAAGAGTCGAAGGCACAAACTAATTCCATATACAATTTCGGAGTTCCTCAATCAAATCCCTTTTTCGCGTTTTTTCTTTCAAGATGTCTTTCGAACCGATTAATCCATTTTGATTCGGCATGAGCTGATCTTTGAGGTTTTCTTAATGTCCAGAGCTGATTAAATGTGGAGCCAATCGGTACAGGCACTGTTCCAAAATTAAAAAACAATTTTTTTTGTTAAGAATTCGTGAAATTTACCAGCTCGAATCGCTTCAGATTTACACAAAATTTAAGTTTTCGAACACTCTTGAAAACGTCACTAAATTGGTTTAGCTCGGTTTAGCCATTTAAAAGGCGCATACATACACACACACACATCTTTATGCTCACATAAAGACATGGTGAAACCTAAAGCTGTGTGGAACTTCATCAAACGCTCTCAAACGCTCGTTTTTGACAGGAACCTCTAATCAGACCCATGTAATTTAAATGAGTTGTTGTAGAAGTTGTTGTCAAAAACGAGCGTTGGAGAGCGTTTGGTGAAGTTCGATACAGCTCTAGTAGAACTCTCTTAATAATAGTCAGAACTGATCCTTAGAGTCTCAAAACATCAAAATCAGATGCGAACTCGATTTGTGTTATATTAATTATTTGACAAATTTTTAAAAATTTAAATTTTTCTCGTGGATAGTAAAAAAGTTGCCTCGGATATATAGAGTTGGGTCCAATTTTACCAATCGTTCAGTTTTGCCAAAAACATCTGGTCAAACCCTTGTAATTTAAACAGGTTTGACCAAAGGTTTTTGGCTAAACTAAGCGTTTGAGGAAGTTGCACCCAACTCTACGGAGTCAATATCTTGTCAATATAATAAGACCACAGCCGATCTTTCTCGTAGGAGCTGCTTATGATAAGCCGCAGTGATCCGATCTCATTGAATAGTTCATTCATGATCGTCAAATTTAGAGTTGGGTCAAACTTCAACAAACGCTTAGTTTTGCCAAAAACCTCTGGTCTAACCCATGTAATTTAAATGGGTTTTACCAAAGGTTTTTGGCTAAACTGAGAGTTTTATTAAGTTTGGCCCAACTCCAGTCAAATTTTTAGTGGAATATGACCGAAATGATTAAATAAAAATACAAAAATTTAAATCCCTGTCAATGAGTACGGGGTGAAGATTTCAATAGAATCTGATACGAAGCAAAAGTACTTCATATACGACAGAATCTGTGGCCTATAAAACCGTATCATTCTTAAGGAAACCCGTTTCTAACAAGAGTGTTTTTTGTTCGATTTGTAATTCGCAGCTTTGAGAAATTGATTCCTAATAAAATTTCCTAGAGAAAATAAATTGTATAAATTCAATAAAATTGTATTTTTCTGTTACAAAACATATAATATTTCAATGCTATAATTATCTCCTTCAACTTCAACAACAGCTAAAAAATTTCCCATGCCTCCTATAAAAATATTTGCCTCATAAACAGTAATAATTCCCTGCACATGCGCGCTGCTCTGACGTTTGTAACTGTCAAATATGTTACAACACAAGAGATGCAAAATAAACAATAACAGAGAGTGTTCGCAGTGAAAAGCTACTACGAGTTTTGCTATAATTTACAAAAACAACATAGAAAATGCATACTGAAAGTTGATGAATAAAAGTTGAGGAAACTAAAATTATGGTAAAACCAAACGTGTGCATGACAAACACGTTAGATTTGACAAAGACAATCGTTGTAATGTCAGTTCATAAGGCGCTGGCTACAAGTACGTTACAAATACAACGGGAACGCGCGACTTTTTTTCTGTAGAAAAAAGCGAACTGGAAAAATAAGTTATAAAAACAATTCGCAAATATTGAACAAGTTATTCCTTTAAAAATAAAAGTATATGAAAATTAAATAAAATAAAAAAGAGAAATTAATAAAGATAATAAATTTAAATTTTTGAATGAAATAGACCGGTTAAGCCATTTCTGTTTACATTTAAGAAACAAACAGATTAAGTTTTCCGTGATAAAAGTTAATGAAAAGTGTATTTAAGAAGAGATCAGATAGAAAACATTTTTAATTTGAAGGGTATTTAAAAAAAAGATGTTTCTTCTTTTAAATTCAGTGCAATCGAAGTGAATATTTTAGTTGATGTGTGATACTGTTCTTGCAGAATCAAAAATAGATATTGTTGTTAGTGTTGTTATTACCAAAATCATTTGCAAAACACAAACAAAAACATGGCACACGGCAGCAACTCAGCACGACTGTTTCCAGTAAAAATATATCCCAAAAAACATAATCAATAAAGTCGTATTTGAGTCTCTGCCAAGGGTGTTAACTGCAGACGGCGCGCAAATAAAGTTTTACGGGTAAAAAAGACAAACAAACCAAAAGTGTAAAAGTAACAGAAGAAAATGTATAAATAAATATATGAAAATATGCCAGAGTTTCATGATTAAATTAAATTAAAAATCAAATCAGTAAAAACAGCGAAGAAGGAGAACAAAAGCTTAAAGAAAAATACAAAAAAAAGTTTCACAAAAAAATAAAAACAAATAGAGGACAATTACAAAATAAACAAAATTACAGTTAAGTGTAAAACATCACACAGACACACACACACGCACACAGGAGAGCCTTAACATCAAACGAAATTTGTTTAACTTTAAAAAAACACACACACAGACAAATTCATTCATTCAGTTACACTCGCATTATAAATACTCGAAAGCAAACTCACAAACACAAGTTTGTTTAAGATAATAACAACAACACAACCACGCAAATACACACACACACACACACACACATTAACACCAACAAACACGAGTGTGTAGTAAAAGTACAGAAATGAGAGCAGTGCACGTTGTCAAATCAGGTCAAAAGTTCGCAACAACATTTCAGTAGAACTCATTCAACCGCTGCCTCCATCTCAAACTCCACCATCATCATCATCACCATCACACGCCTGTACTTTTCTTCCACCCCCTCCTCCTCATCCTCCACACCATCCGCATTATCATCAAGGCGAATAAAGCAAAAATAAAAGTGCACTTACATCTGTTATTTTCTCACTTCTGTGCTTTCGAATGTTCACATCGACATTCGCATCCATCAGGGATGAAAATGTTACTGCAATCGCACAATTTAATGCCGACAATTGAATTTTTGGGTAAAAATTATTTATTTTTAAAAGGTGCAGACAGATTTCCTGAGAAGAAGGAACTTGCACGAGCTTAAAAATTAAAATAGAAGATTTAAATTGTTGTGAAGGTCACTTGAACTGGATGAACTTTTTTTTTTTTAGCAGGGATTAGAAACGGGTATTCCAATACGACCTTTGCTTTTCAATTGATTGCAGTTTATCAGACTCAACCTGCATTTAATTAGCTGATGACAAGTAAAAGCTTCGGCTTTAATTAAAAAATGGAATGACGAAGAATTCAATAACTCCGTGTTAGAACACAAATTTGCTATAAAAATAGTAAAACTGTCTTTTTTTGTTTTGTTTTGGACCAGCACTCAGGGGTTAACCCTTTTAAGTGCAGAAGAACTGCTCATTTTGCCAGGATTCGTAGGCAGGTGACAGTGTTGAGATGATGAAGACTTATTAGAAGATAGAAAACTTGTTGCAGTTGTTGTTTATTTCGCCGCTGAAACGAGGTGCTGTTCTTCTCTTTCATACCTGACGGTAGAACATCGGAATGTACAGTGGCCAGTGCAATGCCTTCGTCACTGAGACAAGACGACAATAATTGACGCAATCCAGCTCTAAAAAAGATTAAAAAAATTCGACGCCATATTCCTGACTAAAAGTTGAGTAGAACTCGGGGTCTAAGGCATCGTAATCTTGGGTATGCTGCTGCAGCCAGCAGCCTCCTTTAAAAACTTTAAACATTTTTGGAACGTTGTAAGACTCCTTATCGGCCAGCAATTGCAATATTACAAACTGGTTAAGGCAAATTAGTGATGCGAAGAATCGAAGTCGCACTGAAAATATTGTAGAGGGTGTTTTTTATAGAGTGATACAAGTTTAAATCATAATAAAATATAATAATATATTTTTGATATCAATGAAACGGTCTTTATTAGATAGAAAATCTTATGAAATTAATGTTTAAATATGATTTCCGCCATGTGGCCGCCACGGCTGGTGCGTACAAAGCGCAACCTGGAACACCAATTTTCACAAACAGGAACATTCTGACCATCATCATATTTTTTGAAGGCATATGGGCCAATGCCTCGGCCAGCCTATAAAGCGCATTAAACAATAATTTTCTGTGTATGATCGACAAAAGCTTGTGGATTCTCATCAATCCAAATGCGACAATTCTGTTTATTTAAGCACCCATTCCACCAAAAATGCGCTTCATCGGAAAATAAAATTTTGAATGGACAAAGTGCACGATAAGCTTGATGAACAGAACCATTATTTTGGTTAACAATTTCCACAATCTCACGCGTTGCTCTCGTGTAAGTCAATCCATAATAAAATGTTAAAGCAAACTAAGCAAAAAGCAACTATCAACTGTTAAATGGGTGGTCAAATAAAGCAGTGATGCCAAATCAAAGTTATATCACTCTATAAAAAACACCCTATACTTAACAATATTTAAACTAAAAAAAGTTTTGATTTAAGAAAAGTGGCAGAAAAAATTCTGACAATAAGACATACAGAAACAGCAAGACAAAGGCCTAAGAAAATTGTGTTATCATCGGTTTGATATAACTCTCGTATTCTTTTTCCTAATAAAATTGATACAAATAAAAAAAGCTTTATTACATTCGACTAAGACACCAAAAAAGTTATAAAAAACAAACATACAAACGAGTAGAGTACTGATGAAGAAAATGTAGCGGCTTTTAAAAACCGCTGTTCTGCTCTACTGTCTTAGTTAAATATTTAAATTTGATATTGACTTTCTATAGTGTTTTTCTGTAATCAAAACATTCTTCGAACAATTAGTTGATGAAAATAAAATTAAATTTATTATAAAAATATTCCTGTTGTGTTGGACAAATCCAAGGCTGTGCAGTTGTGCTCGACTAATAGAAATGGACATGCCATAAATGATATTGAATCGCATTTCATTCGGGAGTTTTAATTTTGAAAACTTAAGTGGCTTCGCTGTGTCACATTGTGCCACACAACTTACATGGAGCAGTTTGGTTGAAGAATTTCTTCATTTCGCAATTCAAAATCTGTGAAGTTTTTTTATCGATTAAAAATTTCAGCAGAAATTGAAGAATTCATAAAGTAACAAAACTCTTTTAAGTGGTTTCGGAAAGAAAGTTTTTAGATAAAAAAAAATTAGAATGAGTGGTAGAAAATCTTATAAATAAGCTTTTTTACCGAGATGTTCCAGGAATGTCTTGAAAAATTAACGGTACCCTTATTTATGAAATAAAAAATATTAAAATTTTGAGTGAAAACTCTATACATTTTGTTTTCACTGTGAAGTTCGACAGAGGCGTTCAATCTATTCAAAACTGAAGTAGAGTTACTTCTGAAAGATTAAAAATATCTTATCAATAAAATGCAGCCCAATTAATCCTTAATTTTTCCATTCTTTTTTAGCGAAAAATTTCCCATTTTTAAATACACATTAAAAATTGTTTATCTTATTAAGAGAACAACTCAGTTTTCATTTTCCAGCCTTGAGAAGCGCTGTCATGTACACGTTGGCAGGTACGTTAACACACGCGTGTGCAGGTAAACAAAGATGTTGTGCCAACGGCAAAACATGTTTAAGTCTTTCATTTTTCTCTGCTCTTGTTTACATCACAATCCAAAATAACGAGCAAAAGAAATAATTAATTAAAAATTATATAGAAAATTAGAAAAAAAAGAACACATTAAATAATCGATTCTGCTTAACATTTTTATGTGCAGAGGAGAGACTGAAGGCTAAAATTTTTATTATTTTTATTTGCAACATTGTGAAAATAATTGTCCTTTTTTCGTTGAAACCCTTCTACTGCCGCCTTCATATGCCATAAAAAATTTTAACGCTATTCTGTGACTTTTTGTCAGCGTCACATTAAGAGTGTCTCAAAAGTTGAACCCACTAGAGTTGGACACCAATTAACCGATTCAGTTAGCACACTGACAGGGTTTTAAAAAATGTTGGTTTTAACGTTGAAACCAACTGTTAAAACCTGGTTTTGACTTTGTTAAAACCAAATTGAAACCATTTTTAAGTGATTTTAACAAAGTTTTATGAAATGCATTCTCTTTTTTAACTGCTTTTGCCTGTGCTAAATTAAGTGCTGCCAAGTGTGTATTGGAAACATATGATACTATACAATGTTTTTTATAGAGTGATACAACTTTCAGTTGGCATCACTGCTTTATTTGACCACCCATTTAACAGCTGATAGTTGTTTTTTGTTAAATTTACTTTGACATTTTAGTACCGATCGACTTACACCAGAGCAACGCGTGCAAATTGTGGAAATGTTTAGTCAAAATAATGGTTCTGTTCGTCAAACTTACCGTGCACTTCGTCCATTCAAAACTTTACATTCTGATGAAAACCATTTTTGGTTGAATGGGTACGTAAATAAACAGAATTGTCGCATTTGGATTGAGAAGAATCCACAAGCTTTTGTCGAAACACCACTACATCCACAGAAAATTACTGTCTGGTGGGCGTTAAGGGCTCCCGGAATCATTGGCCCAGATGTCTTCAAAGATGATGATGGTAAGAAAGTTACTGTTTGTGAAAATTGGTGTTCCCGATTCCGCTTTATGCCACATGGTCGAAATCATATTTAAGCATTAATGTGATTAAATTTTCTATCCAAAAAAAAAATGTTTCATTGATATTAAAAATATATTACTATGTTTTATTATGATTTAAATTTGTATCACTCTATAAAAAACACCCTATATTTGAAGAATACACATCACAATTCATCATTTGTGCACTTTTCCATTAAATATATTCACGATTTTATGGGAAATATTGTGGCTTACTGTTGCTAATTGTTGCAATAAGTGGAGTGACTGCACAAGAATTCGCCACACTTTCTGAGAAGCCCACAAGATACCTTATAAGTCTAATCCAAGTCAAATTTTCTCTATTAGAGCAGTTTTAATCAAGTGTTATTTTACTGTTCAGAAGAAGGTAAGAAAATAGGTCAAAAGTAGGGACCAGCAACATAAAATTCCTCCAGAAGTTGAATCACTCTATTGTGAACATGTAAAATAAATAGATTTCCAACTCCACATCTAATGCAAACATTCATTCCATACCAAACGTCGTACATAATAGAAGAGAAATTAATTTAATCTCTATTGTTTGATATAGATTTAGTGCAACGTTTATGCTCTTGCGTATCTATCCTTTGCAGATAGTGAATTTTAATTGATTATTTTAAATGGAATTAAGTGCATTGTGGGTTGCAATTGAACAAGAATTGAAGAGCTTAAATTGTGAAATTGTGGATTGTTATCGGTTGGTAGAGATGGTAGATATTTCTAGTACATATTTTAAGTTGAAAATTAAATTAAAGGTTTGTAAGACTTTTCTGTTCATATCTAATGAGCTGGAAAGGAGTTCAGAATAATTGTGTTTTGTAAACATGTACTTCAGCTGCAGTCTCTTTATTAAGAAACTGATGTTTTGGGTATGGTTTTCTGAAAGTAGCGTGCCTACATGCTTGAATGGTAATTGGCAATCTAGTATATAAATAATATCGAGTTGAAAGTTTCCGCTGTCATTTTGAGAATAGGAAAAACATATATTTGTAAAAGTCATTTTAATAATTACATATCCCTGAACAAGCTACACAACGGAGTGGCAAAATATTGGAATAAAAACATAAATTTTATATCAACAATAAAATATAATAGACCTTTTGCTTAAATAAACCTAATAAAGTTATTGTTTTTGGAAGAAAATGAAGTAGAACAAATAAGTTTCAAAGCATTTTGCTCAGCTCTGTAACGCATATATTATCTTTTATACGTCAGCTTGGCAAATAAATCCTTCATATTTTATGAAAATGCTCTTGCGATAACATCCACTACGTTTATAATACTGATTATTGCATAATTATTTTAAAATTATTCAAGTTTGCTTCAATCTGTGGGTCGTTAGAGCGCTGTTACATTAAATTTATTCAAATTTTATTAAAAGCAACATTTTTCATATATATAATTTATAAGTATGTGTAATTTGTATGTGTATGAGTGTTGAGAGATAAATATCAGTCAAAAAGCTACTTAATGTTTGTTTTCATTTAGAGTATTTAACAAATAAAGCCGGCATCAATTTGAAACAATATAAATATAAACAAACACTGATAACACACCAGCACGTACACTAGCACACAACTACACATCAACAACAACAACAGCAATACCAACTTTTTAACCCCAATTCAGAGAAATACTGTTGTTTATATTGAGCACTCCAAACACACTCACACTCACACTCACCACATAAAACAAACAAAAAAAAAGAAAAAAAAAACAATTTTATTTCGTGAGAAAATCACAGTTATGGAACATAAATAACCTGTGATGTATACACACACACTCACACACATACACTAATATGCAAGACTCTTTGGTTATCATGATTCCACTCTTTGTAGGTAGCGCGGTTACCAGGAATTTGAATCAATTAATGAAAACATTTTTGTCCTCTGAATATGGAATAAATAAAAAATATTAAATCATTTACATGAAATAAAAAGCAGCCACAAGAATTTCTGTTTAAGTAGAGAGGAAGCCTTAAAGGGCTTAAAAGTGATACGTCAAGTGGGCTGGATGTTAAGGTTAATAAATGAATGAAATGTGACGCACTCTTTTTCATCTTATCAAGACATCAAATATCTTTTACCTCCTCCACAAACATTTTTGTTAGACTTTTGATACACGAATTCAAAAGCAGCTTAAACAATAAACTGGCTTATCTTATATTATGGCCAAAAAGCAAAAATATACGGAAGCAACAGCAAAAGGTAAGTTAATATTTTTAGATTGAATAAAATAATTAATTTGCTCCACAAACGCCGACTACACATGAGTCTTAATTTAATGCCTGTAAAATCTGTGCAATATTTTCTTATGCACACACACACACACACACACACATACTTAAAAACATGTGTTTGAAGTGTCATTGTGTGTCTGTCTTTATGGGTAGGGAGGAAATATTTTGCAAAAAGAATTTCTGCTCCATTGTCAACGTGTTGGGAGTTTTAATGAGCCCAAATGCTGAGTTGCGTCAATGCTGGGATTTCCGTTTTCATCTTGATAATTTTTACTTTAATAATTTTTTTTTGTTTTGCTAAAAAATGTTTTAACACAATTTGTAAATCTCATTTATATGTGTAGGCTGTTGTTTGAGAGTCTTCAACGAGTGTCATAAATAAATGGTTTAGCCAAATCGTTGAGGAATTATTTTAAAAAGGCGGCATTAGACACATGACTGGCAAAATAGAGTGGCACTTGTAGTTAAAAGACACCTGGAAAAGTTGTTAATATTTCAAAAGGTTCAAGTATTTAAACTGATTTCACTGGATGTTGTTTGATTTTATTTAGGAGTACTTAGAACGATTTTTTAGATACCACATTTTTAACGAACATGCGAATTATCTTTTCTTTAGTAGATCCAGCACCCAGTGCATGACCCTCTTCCCGCTAACATCCAGTGTTCCCGTCAACAAACAATGTAACATTAAGCATGCACATTCCTGCATAAATACTCTGCTGAAGAGTTCAGTTCGAACTAAAGCCTTATTAACAGCAACGCCGTGCCACTCGACCGGCATCTACAAACGCAGACGGGACTATCCAACTTTATAGAACTTTAAAATTTCTAGAATTTGCAGACGTTAATAAAACAAAAAATTGGAGTTGTTTGTTATATTAAAAAGTTCAAAGCATTTTCTTAAAAAGAAAATAAAATTTTGGGTATGAAATGGTTTTTGAGATACAAGAAGTTCGACGAGTCAGGCAAACATTTAATAAGAAAATTTAATTAAGCAAATTGATAATTTAAAAAATAAAATGGAGAGTTTTTGTCTTTATCCCATTTTGAAAAATCAAATCCTCATCAGATCTACACGTTTTGAGGCCTTTGGAAGCTATCCTAATTAATACTGGAAGTTTGTTCTTATGTCTTTATGTGTGTGTATGTGTGAGTATGTGACCGCTTATAACTCTTTAACGCCTGAATCGAATCAAACTAAACTGATAGCGTTGTTGTGGATGTGAGCCGATTTGAACCGGACGATTTAAGGAAACCTCAAAAACTTTTAGAAACATTTAATAACTCTTACACGGCTTCATCGATCGATTCGCGAAATCAGCTCTTGGTATTTAGAAACCACCTCAACAACCGTAAATCAAGTAAAAATCCGTTAATACGTTTTTGAGATATCGCGAACGAAAAAAATTCGAAAAAACTGAAATTTTTCGAAAATCCCGGTTATTATATATCTAACCAAGTAGTAGCACGTGGAAATCGGGTGATTTCAAAATTTAGATAATAGTATTTTAGTTCGAAGAATGGAACGAAAAACAAGTTACGATAGTTAGAAGGATGTTACAGTGATGTCCTTTGGAACTTTGAAATGGAATAAGACAAAGACGGATGTTTAAAATTGAAATATATAATTTTCATAATTCGAAAGATCATCTTCTAGTATTATAATTTAAATGTGACTGCAACGGACGTATTCTACTCTAAAGGTACAATTTTCGATAACTTCGGCAGTAGCACCGAGAATGTTGTGTCCTCTAAATGGTCAGTCGTTTCGGCTTAGGCTAGCGATTGTTTTCATATTCCCTTAGAAAATAGCCCAGCAGCTTAAATTCCTCGATCTTGCAGGCCAAGTAACGGGTAATTCACACTTAAGGATTATCATCACTCCAAATACTGCAGTTTCTGGTAGTGACGCGTCCTTTCAAACAAAAGTGAACCTCATCGATAAACGAAATTCGAGCGTATTTCGAATAGATTTTCAAAATAAATTTGGAAAACTTCGAAACGAAGTTTACGACACTAAATCACTGGACAGATGACAAAGTTGCCGCTTGTTAAAAAAGTGTTAAATTAAAATTTCAAAATATACATATATAAAATATGTATATATACATATATATATATATATATATATATATATATATATATCTCAAAATAATGTAACATATAGAAGTCCTGAAAGGGTTAATGATGTTTCAAAAATGACTTCATCTATTTTTACTAAATTTTTAGACAATTTGAAATAAATATTCATTTCATTTCCGATATATATAAACGCTAAAGTTTTAGTATTTTCTGTTTTATTTTTAATTTTTTGCAAGACCAATTATTATTGAAATATACGGCAGAATGCTGGCGAAATTGTTCGCAACTTTTTTCGGCCACAAACACTCCTCATGGTTAACTTTATGCTCTACTACCAGACATGAACGTAAAAACTGAATACAAGTTTGTGCCAGGAACATGACTTGGCGTGAAAAAGCAAACAATTTAAAATTATTTCGTTGTTGCTGTTGGAGAACTTTATAACTGCCATAATTATCACAACTACATGACTTTTGTTACAAACCCTTTGGTATATTCGCACTCAACTTCGCGCTTTAAGCACTAACAATAATAAAATAGTATTTAAATTTCCTTCTTCGCAACTATCTCGCATTGAATTGCAAAAAAAAAAAAAAAATAGAAAAGCATTCTTGTGATAGGAAAAGAATTGCACTGCAGTTATTATTTCGTAGCTTGTGAAATGCCACTTAAATTTTTAATATGGAATTAATATGAGGAAGGGAACAAAGAGTTGGCAAAAATCTCAACGTTTCACTTCTAACATTCGCGTTGGCAACAACAGCAGCAGTCAGCATTAACTCAACAATGAATATGTGTGAGTGTCTACCCAACATGTGTAATTGTGTCTATTCTAATCATGAGTTGGTGTGTCGTCACCATTGAAGTACCTCGAAGAGCATTTCAACGGGGTACACTAATTTGCATGCTTCTGCATGAAGGCTGCTGGATGGTGCAAGTTGTTAGTGGAGGAGGAAACGTAATAAATAAAAAATTAAACAGCTCAATATTTGTACACTTAAAAAAATCAACTTCATAGTTAAATGCACAAGGGGGCGTATACGCGATATATAGAATAAATACCAGTACGTATTCGCCCGCTTCCACTTTAAAGAACTACATACGAGAATTATTAATTGAAACTTTTTATAAAATTTGGTAATATATTTACGATGGTTCCAACATGCACCCCCTTTAATGCAGGCATATATTCCAATCGAATCTAAATGATTTATTTCGATATTCATGTTTTGAGACTTTTTTCTGCATTTTTATTTTTAGTTTCTTACACAACTTGTTTGTTTGTAAATACTTCAGTTATTTTTGGTATTTTGTAAAGAAGCAAAATATTTAAATTTATTTACTTAAAAACAATTTTGTTAAGGTTTCGGTGATTGTATGACTTCAATCAAAGTAAAATATTTAATAAATTTTAGTTTCTTCTCAGTGTGTTGCATTAAATATTTCTTTTTCTATAGTTTTCTTTAAAAATTCCATATAAAATTGTACGTGTGCATTAGGGTTGTATGATTTAGGGAATTTTCTAGCATGACACAGTCAGCAAAGTTCTGTAGACCTTAAAGATATCGGGTGTTTTTTATAGAGTGATACAACTTTGAGTTGGCACCACTGCTTTATTTGACCACCCATTTAAATGCTTTTTGACAGAGCAGCGCGTGCAAATTGTTAAAATTTTTAGTCAAGATAAATTTTCGATTCGTCAAACTAATCCACTCAATATTTTATTTGCAAGGGCCATTTCTGATTGAATGGGCACGTAAAGAACCAGAATTGTCGCATTTGGAAAGATGAGAATCCACAAGCTTTTGTCGAAACACCACTACATCCACAGAAAATTACTGGTTGGTGCGGTTTGTGGGTTAACGGAGTCATTAGCCCATATGTCTTCAAAAACGTTGATGGTCAGAATGTTACTGTCCATGGTGAATGTTACGCACATCTGATGGACAATGCGGCTCTTCAGAATATTTATATCATGAATCATTTGACTTATTGACCTACCCCCCCCCCCCCAATAAAACGCAAAACTTGGTGCCATCGAGTATTCGGACTGACGCTAAAAATCAGACCAACACACTATTGAACATCTTATAGCGGAGTTATTTACATATAGATTTTGAAAACAAATTTCTTTTTTATTTAAAAAGACATGCTTGCTTTAAGTCTTGCCTATATCATTTTATAGTTTTACGAGAAACAACAACAACTTTTGAAAATGTTAAATTAAAGGCAGAGGAATTGTTCCGAATTCAAAACTTACCGATCGTTGCGTCCTGTTTGTAATCTCTCGGTGATAGTGTTTGGACAAGACGTATTCCTGCAGTTAATGATCGTCAAGCTGGAAATAGAAAGAAAATTATTTAATTTTATTAATAAAATAATTTCAAAGAAAATTGTGTTTTATAATAATTTCAAAATTAAAAGAGCTGCAGTTGAATTTATTTGGGTGGGAAATATTGCATCTACTATTCAATATAAATTTAAACAAGTCCATGTTTTTGGGAATTGTAGTTTTAACTCTTTAAATTTTATTTTCCTGCTGATTCCTTTTTCCCAAAATGTTGCTAAAAAATTCAAAGTGAACAATGGAGGAGTTGTAGCGTAAATTAATTAGCGAGTGCCCGTGCTTAAACATCTTATGTTGTCAACACTCTAAATAAATTGTTTTTATTTTAAATTAATTATTAGTTGTTGGTGTTGTTCTTTATTTATCTTACAACTACAATTAGAGTCGGAAAAAGCCAACCAATTGTAGAACAAAAACGTAAGAAAATAATAAAAGGAAAAGTGATCAGTGAGTTTTTGTTATGACTTTCATAATTGTTTTAGACTTCTCACTTAATTAAAGTGGAAGTTTTAAATGAATATCTTTAGTTACTCTAAGAAATGTTGGGTAAAGGTTCCCTGATGATCTGCATTAGCACCAGTGAAAAAAACATGGGGGCTAACTAAAACCCCTCAATTGATCACTTTGAATTTTAATAAACGTTTGGAAAAAAAATCAGCATGATAACAAAAATTAAAGAGATAAATTTAAACATTTTGATTCTTTTTTTTTCCAAATTTATTGCTATTGAAGTTGATCATGAAAATCAATAAGTTATGTTTCCGCTAAAACTTTGTACTACCCCTAATATACTCATACACACACACACACACACACACACACACACACACACACACACTCATATATGTGAGTTTGTCTTTGTTTGCTTTAAGCTTGTTATTTTCATACAAGAATTTTTGTCTTTTTTTATATCTAAATGTAAGTGTATTGGTGTTGGTGCTGTAAAGTGTTTTACACTTCAACTTCTTCATAATTTTTTTCCCTAACATTTCCGAAATTAACTTACGTAAATGTCGTCATATTTGCTGGCATTTAAATTTGGAAAAAAGAAACATTCAGCAAAACCTTAAAAATGTCTAAAGATGTTACGAAATGTTGAAAAAATTCCCGTGACATATTCTTGTGCATGTAGAGGTGTGTGCATGTGTGTATGTTTTTTTTTTGTTGGCAAAAGTTTTTGTCTTATTTTAGAATTTATTATAAATTTTTTACTTGTACATCAGAAATTCATTTGAATGTTTGCTTTTTCGAAGACATATTAAATGTGTTTGACACAAATTCTTTATATATTAAATTAAAAGTAAAGTTTCAGTTTTCAATGTCTGAAATAAAAACAGACATGAAAAAAGAAAATATTTAGAGTTTTTTTATTTTCTTTTGGAAAGTGAAAATTTATGTGGTAGTTAATTTCGTTCTTTTTTTCAGTGGAAATCATGACAATTTGCAATTAGATTTGATATACTGGTCACGATGGGCTTGTCTTAAGACTTTTTGTAAACACATTTTTCTTTAAAACAAGTTAAACTTTTAAAAGGTTAGATATTCTCTGTGACGATATATTAAAGTTAAGGCTTGGATGAGACTAAATTTAGTTTGAAAGAGATAAAAACCCCGCTTCTTAAGAATATTTAACTCAAAAGTTGGATATAAATTTTAATATTAGCTAAAAAAAAAATATTGAATCAAAATACAATTAATATTGTAAAAATTGTGGGCGACTTGAGTCCTTTTTTTCATAATTCGAGTACCGGCTGCTTGTATTTTATATCAAAATTATTCTTGATTATTTAAAAGTTTATTTTCAACTTTTTAGTTAAAATTTAATACGACGTATGAGTATTATTATTAACAATTTTAAGAGGTTTTTATAGAGAGATAAAAGTTGAAATCATAATAAATCACAGTAATATATTATTGATATCAATGAAGTTGGCTTTATTGGATAGAAAGTTTTAGGCAATTAATGTTTAAATATGATTTTGGCCATGTGACCGCCACGGCAGGTGCGTGCAAGGCGCAATCTGAAACACCAAGTTTCACAAACTTTTCGCAGCATTTGCGGTTGTATCTCGCCGATAACTCTTTGAATGTTGATTTCCAGGTGTTCAGTTGTTTGTGGTTCATAAACGTACATAAGTGACTTTACATAACCCCACAGAAAATAATCCAATGGGGTTAAATCACACGATCTTTGGGGGCCCAAAAATTGGGCCATTTCGTGAAATTATTTTTTTGTCAAAAGTTTCTTTGAGTACATCAATTGTAGCGCCCGCTGTGTGGCATGTGGCTCCGTCCTGTTGGAACCACATATCAGCAAGATTAATGCCAGCTAATTGAGGTACGAAGAAACTTCGAATCATGTTCCATGGACAATAACATTCTGACCATCATCGTTTTTGAAGACATGTGGGCCAATGACTTCGCCAGCCCATAAAGCGCACCAAACAGTAATCTTATGTGGATGGAATAGTGTTTCGACAGAAGATTGTGGATTCCCTCCACTCCAAATGCGACAATTCTGTTTATTTACGTACCCATTCAACCAAAAATGGGCTTCATTGGAAAATAAAATTTTGAATGGACGAAGTGAACGATAAGTTTGACGAACAGAGCCATTATTTTGATTAAAAATTTCCACAACTTTCACGCTTTGCTCTGCTGTAAGTTGATCCATAATAAAATGTCAAAGCAAATTAAACAAAAAGCAACTATCAGCTGTTAAATGGGTGGTCAAATAAAACAGTGATGCCAACTCAAAGTTGTATTACTCTATAAAAAACACCCTATATTGTGTTCCAAATTTTCTTAAAATAAAAAAATTTTCTTTACTTCTTAAATTACATTTATTTTTTATATTTAAGTTTAATGTGCTTCGAAAGAGGGTAGAAATACTTATACATAATGAGAAGAATAGAACATAAACCACACCAGCCAGCAAACTTGTGCGAGTTTAATGTGACGTATGAGTATCATTATTAACAATATTAAGTATACGCATGGAAGCACAATATGCAAGCGAATAAAGTTAATAAAATGCGTTTAAAAATAGTTTGACGGATACAAAATGAACAAAAATAAGCCTGCAAAGCAAATTAATTGACAACAATTAATCCAACTAAATAGTTTTACTAACGGGGATAAGACATATTAATTGGATTATAAATCATCTGTACAATAATTAAAATTTTAATTATATTAATCTCGTAAAATATAATACAACTTGTCAAAACATACGAAAATATCTCAAGTCGTTCATCAATTTCATAGAATAATTAATCAAAACAATTAATTGCAAAAACACAATCGAAGCTAATTCAGGGTTTCTGAGTCAATAAAATACTTCATCTTTTTTACTTTCTCATAGTTCTTTAAGGATGGTCTATTTATTTTGATATTAACAACTTCCGAATACTTATTGAACACAACAAATATTTTGGCAAGTGATTCGTTGTTTACTTAACTTTTTATTACGTGTTACAGTATCTTTTAGATGACAAATTAAGCCCTTGAATTTTGAAAATAAAATTTTATATTTTTCTGCTAAAGTATTCCATTTCATTTGTTTGTTTATTTTCCACAAATTAAGTGGCTGTTGGTAAAATATCAATTTCATCAGGCTTTTCTCCACTTTATAATCAATGAATAATATTTTATTTCATTTCTTTCTTATCATGTTTTCTGTCCTCGAGCAGAAAATATTTTATATTTCGCATAATTAAGGAAAAAGTATTTTAAATTAATTAACAATTTAATATTTTAACATTAACGAGGGTTCAAAGGCAACATTTTTATGGTGTCACACTGTTGAGAAAAACAAAAAACTTAACAAAAGAAAGACACAAGAAAATGAACAGAGACAAATTTCGGGCTAATGTAAATATTAATTAGCTTAATTAAAACCCAACAGTGCTAGTGAAGAGCTTTTTATTTGCTACACATGCATGTACATATTTTTTATTAGACCATATTTTTTAAATATCTAATTATAAAAGAACGTTTGTTTTTATCCCTTTTCAAAATACAACAAGACTTTATCTGCTGTTAACAAGGAGAGCACGTTAATATAATTAAATAAGCCGCAGTGTTAAACCACAGCAGTGCGTTGGATTTGTTATTCAAAATTTCTTTTCGTGTAGTCGACTTTATTTTTTTTTTTTTTTTTAATTTTATTCTTTGCTAATTATAGAAATTAGTTTTTAATTAGATACTCTTTCTGTGAATTTTTTATCACGTATTATAATCATAATTTGATTCCATTGTGATAATACGATTAAAAATAGGTTGGCCCCAAATAAAGGGCTCATAAAGTCTTATTAAAGTATTGAATAACAAGATTTTAAATATTAATATATCTTGACATAACCTTTTAGCAACACACTGAGGTTGTCTCTATTAATTTATATTGTTATTATTATTATCATTATTATTATTATTATTATTATTATTTTTGTTGCATGGTGTAGTTTTTCTAGCACACATGATAAATATGTGAAAACTAAAAAACTAACACGACGAAGATGGGATTCGAACCCACGCGTGCAGAGCACATTGGATTAGCAGTCCAACGCCTTAACCACTCGGCCACCTCGTCTGTTATAATTGACAAACAATATGTTGCCAATAATAATTTTAGAGAACAACTTAATAAATATATTTTCAAATTGTTGTTAAATTTTTCGTAAATTTCAATTATTAAAATTTTTAATATATTTTAATAAATTTTTATTAAATTTGAATTAATTTATTTGTTACGCATTGAAACTAACATTCAAGGGATTTGATTTTCCTATAATTTTATTTTCATAATTTATTTTGTATATTTTTAGTATTTTTGAAAGAAGATTTGGAGAGTGTCAAATGAAACAACGTGCCCTGGATGAATTTGTTTTGTTTTTCTCAAATTCCACGAATTTTAACGTTAATCGAATGAAATGTTTTACTAACATTCAAACAATGCAAAAAGGAAAAATAATATATAATTTAACTTTAAATCTCGATTGACAAGAAAATTCTGCATCGTATAAAGAACTTCCAAGACTTTTGTGGGAGATTTCTTGTTTGGAGTTGCATTTAAAGTCAAAAAAGTTGAGAAAATCAATATATTTTCTTGTGGCTTAATGAATGAATCCTTTTCATTAATTCCTTTTTTTTTTGGGAAGGTTTTACTAGCGGCTGATTACTGTAATTTTTATAAAATATTTTATTTGAAATATTTAGGATGAAAAAAGTCGTTCGAAATAACAAAAATTATATTTTTGTGCACTTTTTTGTACACAAATCAAAAGGTTTTTGATAGCGAAGGCCTTCAAATTCTAAAAATATCAATAGAAATATACGTTGGTCGTGTTAATTCCATTTTATTTTGAGTTTGTTGGAAACTTCCTTTTTTAAAACTTTTTAATTTTAATTATGTGCTGATTTTTTTTCCCCAAAATCAAAAATTCAAAGTGATCAATTGAGAAGTTTTAGCTAGTGCCCATGCGCATTTCACTGGGGCTAATCCAAATCATCAGGGATTCTTCACCCAACATTTCTTGGAATAATTAAAGATATTTATTTCAAACTTCTACTTTAACTAAGTGAGAAGTTTAGAAAAATTTATTGAATTATTTGTGATTATTTTATTAGTTTTATTTTAATGCACCTTCCAGTCGTTGTTCAAATCATTGTTTTAACCAGCATATAATTCGAGTGTTTCTTTTGTACTGCGTCCCACTGTGATTTATAGTATCTAGCAAATATAGAATTTGACTGTGGAGTCAACTGTTGAACTGAAATGTCACATGAAACACTCTCGAAGGCAAAAACAAAAATTCCTACTTCTGGATGTTTTCATTCCTGTTGAGGTCGCTTTTATTTGTTGTTCGCAAAAAATCAAAACGAAACATGTTATTTTGTTTTGCAAATACCGTACTCGCCTATTTGTCATATAAAATGGAACGTTTATATGATGCATACGAGGGCCGTGATATTAGTTTAAAGATTTAAAAATTTAAAATGCGCAAAACTTTTAAGAATATAGAAATTCTTTTATTACAAGTCCAAATCATAATTCCTTAAGCCGTCAGCACGCACTGTCAAAAATGCTGAAAGAGACCTGGCACTTCCTGCAGTATTGAAGGTGACAGTGTCCTTTATGAAATAAATGTCGAGGGAGTCCAGTATCTTCTTTGTGTGAGTGGAGGAAAGCCCCTCCTGGGCTTTATAAAATGTTCAGTGTGGCTCTCAATTGCAGAACTGTTGGAGGTGTTGTCTTCTGGCCTTCATAATGGTTCTACTTTCTGGTTGACGAGCAGTCCTTGTAGTCTTATGGGTGCTGCTCCAATTCGAATTTATAGTGCCACAGAATTATTTTTCTGAATGAGCATAAAAGGGTTCAAAGAGAATTGTGAAAATTGTCATATCCTTAGATGGAAAGAATCCTTTAAGAATACACGATATTTTATTAATACCATGAGAATATTTCAAGGACATTGCAGAAAGGGGGCAAAATCTCTTATCCCTTTAAAAACTTCCTGTTGAGACAATAACGAAGACGACCACAAAACATTTCCATGAATGATTGTGCACAATCACGAAGCTGATTTGATGCAACAGCACGTAATAGAAAACATTGTGCCTACAAATCAGGCTCTTCATTTTATTCCATGGAAGCCATGTCATATCTTGCACCAGAGTATGTTTATCGCTTAACTTTTAGGCCGGCCCACGTAGATGATTTTACACATGCATACGCGAATATGTCTGAGCGCTGTTTTTATGTTTATACCTTCGAAATGGTACTCAATGCGTTCCATGTGTCACATGAGAGCTTTTGACAATCTCTGTTGTTCCTATTTTTTTACAGGATACACCAACAAGGAATTAGATACGAAACGTACAAAAACCAAAACAAAGCAACTGGCAGCTGGCAGCTGGATACAAATATTTTTTAGCTACTCATCTTTTTTGTTGTTGTTGTTTTTTGTGTGGAATACATCTATTTTGACAAGCATGAATACTCGAAGATTTGAGAGCAAATTTTTTAAACAAAAAACAGGACATTTTGCCAGTGAAGTTCGCACTGCGTTCGTATATAAAAATTCTGTTGATTTGCCAGCTAAACTGTTGGGAAAATAGCACATCGATGTTTTCTTTTTAAACATTTTTCGTTTTGAAAAAAGAACATTCCAACGGGCTATTAAATTTTGGTAAATGAAATTCATATCGCTTACTTACTTTAAAAAAGGGCACAACTTCAAAATACATTTTTGCTGTCCATGATCCCCCTGCTACCTCTTTTTGTTTGACAACAGAATTTGTTACAACTCTTTTTTGTGCATACAGACATCAGCAGGAAGCCCCAACCGAAATTTTGACTAGTTTGAAACTGAGAAAGGATGAATCAGTAATCATGTAAGGCATTAAACTCAATAACGACTACAGGCTACACGAACACCGACTACAAAAGTCGTTGGCTACAATTGTCGCCTCGCAGTCAGCTACTTAATTATTTTTGGAACGACACCACCAAATCAATAACCATGAGTTGTTGTTCATAGTAGAATTCTCTTCATATGCCAGTGTAGCCGCTTTCACAAATGTAATACTCTTAAATAGTGTTGCTCCAATGAAATATATTTAAAAGTCAACAATATATGACACGAAATCACTTCATTAGATTGGATATATAGTTTGTTGTTTCTTTTTGTAAAATAAAATAAAATATTTTTAAGTTTACAAAAATTGAATTTCTTTATACAACATTGGCAACATTGCATTTACTCATTGTCGCTCACGGAAATAGTAATTATTTTTATTTGACTACAACAACAAAAACAGCAGGGACAACAACCTGCAGTAGTAAAAATACTTGTTGTCTGTAGTCGTTATTGTGTTTAATGCTTTAGTCTTTTACAGGGCTGATTAGTTTGAGGTTGAAGCAAATTTGTTATCAAATAACAAAATATTTAGAACTGCGCTCTCATTCTTTGATCGGAAATTTTAAACACGAACAGAGAATTATAATTGTAAAAATCTATGAAAATGTTTACAATTTTCCTGTATGACTTTGCAAAAGTCAAGCAGCTTTTCCTTTTAACCTGAGACCGCTGTTCGCGAGTTAAACGCTAATTTCAAAGCTCAAGGTACAATACCCTATTAGTGGCCCTAGAAATGCAAGCCTTCCTGATTTGTGACGAAAGAGGTTAAAAATTTTGTGGAAAGAGCAGATGCTTAATTTGTGAAAACGATTTAAAACTCTTGGAAAGAATATTGAAACAAAAACACATTTAAAGCCGGCTTTAATATCATTTCATAGACGCATAATTTTCAATTGTTTGTTTATTTACTCAACTCTGTAAGTTGTTGTTGAAGTTGCCTTTGGTCCACCTGTTTTACTTGGTTGGCTTTATTCTTCCTTCTTTGCAATCTTTATTCCAAGTGGGCTTAATGCCCTAATTTTTTTTACTTTATAACTTATTTTATGTTGCGCTGTTGCAGAAGTAAAAATATATTTAAAAAAAAAAATCTGCAATTTACATTAACTTGAAATGAATGGTCCTGAATTTTTATTTTTATTTTTACTTTCTTTTTTCGTAATTTTTTAATGTCCCTCTGAGTGTTTATACGTACAAGGATATCTAATGGCTTTTTATTTGTGCCACTTTTAAATGTTGCTTTAATGTGCAAAATGTGTGTTAGTAGTTGTTGCTTTTGTTGCCGCTGTCTCCATTTAGCTATTGTGTCCTTTTCTACGAAGCTGCTGCCTGGTTTGTGCTGTTCTGTTTTGTTGCGTTTTGTTTCGTTGTGTTTTGTGTTGTTTCCCTTGGAAATGCCAGCACTGAATTGACTTTTTCTGAGCCAGACATATTTATGGGCGTTTGTTCTTTTCATAAGATTCACACAGAAACCTGCTTTAACTGTGTCATTGTTGGCATTTTCTTTTTTGTACGACTTGATAATATTTTCTATGAAATTACAAATTCTTAGTAAATTTTTAAGCGTCTATTGTTTGTGAAAACTTGAAATAATTATCGTTTTTTATTAAATTTCGAAAGTATTTTTGTTTCTCTAGTTAATTCATGTCATGAACACGGCATCTAAATAAAAGATAAGAAAGAAGGAAAGTCAATCAGGCCCTCAAGAGACGAGTGGGCGACTTCAATGTCTTTGATAATAAAAAAAGGGAAGCAAGTCACAGGAGCAATACTGGGATAACACCTCTACTTTTATAGTTCCAATACAATAATATAAGAGGATCTTTTTTGATTTTCGTTGAGAATTTTGTGCCGCTGCGAGGATGCTATTTTTGGGAACAAGGTGGTCCATCTGCCAGAGATCAGAGTATGCAAGAAACCATCACCGAATTCTGCTAAAATCAAGGTTGTTGCTAACTAGTCCTGGTGTTATATGCGAGCGACTGCAGGAGCTGCCTTAATTTTGCTTTTACTTTTATTTTCGAGTTTTTTATAATTCGAGTAGTTGACTTGCCTCTTACTAAGTACATTCTGGACTCGAATGCTACACTACACTCTGGTTGTTTTTTTCTTTCACCATAGTGAAGGTCCTTGTAGCTACTCGAATTCAATTAAGTCATAATATAAGTTACAATTATTTTTGTAATATTTAAGATATTTAAAATGAATTGAGTTTTTTGCTTCTCCTGTAAAATGTCAAATAGGGGGTTTTACATTCTCTGTGACCATATAAAATTTTAAATTGTAAAAACTTTTAAGATTGTCAAAGTTATTTGGCTTTTTTTTATTATTAAACGTTCATTTGCGGACGCTGCTACTGTTGCTGCTACAAATCATTTTTACCAGGGAATTGCGTTTGTGTTGAAAAAATTTACAAAAGCAACTTTAATTGGCAAATAAATGAAATTGACTTTTTTATGTTCATGTGCTGGAAAAGTTTTATTCAAAAATAAGTTTAAAAAATAAATTTTATAAATATGCTAACTGACATTGAATATTAAAAAGAGGAGTGTTTTGTTTTAGGCAATTCCAGGGCATTGAAAGTAAATCGCCACATTTTTAGTTTTTTCTCACAATTCTTTTTTTCTTTTTTGAAATATCGATAAAAACTGGTTGGATGTTGCAGATAAAATGATTTATTAAATCAAAACTTTTTGCTTAAATAAATAGCGGCGCTTGAGTTGAAGGAAATACTCCAACAAAAAGTTTCAGCGCCAACAAGTAGTTAATGGGATTAAATGGGCTGATAATTTATTAAATATCTGTTATTGGAAAACGTGTTAACTTGATTTAACACATTTTAGAGCCACTTTAATACTGAAAGCTTGATGAATGTAATTAAGAAATGATTATTCTATGAAAAATATTGAATATTTAAATTCTTGGCGGAAATAACGTTTACGTTGGGTGTTCTTAACAGCGATAAGTTTGTGGGAAACTTTAAACTTTACACAGATCTGAGCTGCTGCCTGAAAGAGTTAATGCTCCGACTATGAAACCGAATATCGTGGGAGGCTCCTGAGTACAGGATCAACACATTTTCAATCTTGATTGTGTCACAAAATATCAAATCAGCTTAAAAGAAAAGCCACTGGGCTCTCAAAGTGATCGAAAATAACGGAAGCTTAACTCTTGCTAGTTAATAGTTTAATAAACTATTAATAATTCAATATTAACTTCGACAGACAATCAAACAGGCAGTCATTTAGAGAAGACGACATTTTTCATCTCCTTCCCTGCAAAGTTTAAGAATTATTGCAAATAAAGTTTCCGTGCCTGTATCGGAAAAAAAGTTTGTGACAATGGAAGTTGATTAAATTATCGCCTTTTATAAATCCTGCTTTAATATATTTTCATTTGTTTTTCCTTTCAGTACCCCTCTAATTTATTGCACTAAAACAAGCAAAGTCGAGTCCTTTGACACAAAGTTTTCTTTTTTTTCCTGTAAAATTTGTACACATATTTTACCAAAATAGAATTAACTTTATTTGATCTCACCGAAAAACTTTGTTGACAGCAGTTACAAACGCTACGTGGAGACTAACATTGTAAAGGGTTTTGCAATAGGGACTGCTGTATTTGGTCACAAGTCAAAAGTGGCCTTAATTTGGAAGCCAATTTTGCTTAACTAAGCGGTTATTTATTTAGTATGCTAAAGGATAACAAAATTGTTTGGCACCAGACTGCAGCAAAAAATCAACTGGTAGGAAATGTTATAGTCAAAACTCTATAGACAGCCATGCAGACCGTTTTGCCAGACAGGAAGTGTAAATGAATGACTCACTGATCAGTTATTTAATGGCATTTTCTTCTTTAGGGTGACATACGATATATTGTTGAGTCTATTATTGCCGGAGGGTTGGGTCCACGTTGTTCTTTTATGTTGTCCACAAGACACTTGACTGTCTCAAGTTTGATAAGCACCGTTTGCGTTATCTGGTGATTTTAATAACAGGCACTAGAGCATTGGAGTCCCTGCTAAAGGAATAAAATTTCTAATACAGCATCTGTACCGATAATAAGCCGCCATTGCCTGGTTTAAGACTATAGAGTCTGGTCTCTAAATTTTAGCCATAATTGGAGAGAGGAACAGAGTATTTGCTGATTTCGATATATATCATTCGATGGAATAAAAAACATACAAAATACAATGTTATTTGTTCTATTGGACAATAACTAAAGACAACAGCGAACAGGCAGTGTTTTGCTTTTTATGAGAAGATAGGATGGTTTGACAGGGCAGGGGCATAATCATAAGGATAAAACCGATCTCTTTAAGTGTCACAAAGGTTTTGAATCAATGGACCTAAACAAATCATATATGAGAGCTGATGGTCCTTTCAGCCAAAATTACTTTAAGATTTGATTGAGTTACTTGTTGATCTTGATGGTCGGCTTAAATAGTGAAGTCCACCGCTGTTCAATGAACACAATTCACTACAGAGAATCACTTCTCTTTGTCGTTATAACAAATGAATTATTTCTTCTCTACTTTCTCCTCTTACCATTTCCGGTCTAATGAGTTTGTTATAAAAAATAAGTTAATTTCTGTGCTAAAGCGAAATTCTAGGGAGTGTTATCCCGAAAAAGCCGCCGTATGATATGGGTGGTGTTCTTATTTTATTACAAACAACTTCCGCCCGGGAATTGCCACCAACTTCTCATGTGTTAAATATTAGACAAGGACTTATGCCTTCAGCAGCACGGTCTATAGACCATATTGCGCATATTTATCTGACACTCTGTACTAGTCATTTGAGGAGGTTTTCTCAATAAGCAGATATATTCGAATAAAGCGAAAATCACAGCGATCTTCAAATCAATATTCAATCAATTGATTATTGAAAATTTTTATGCTAAAAGAGGAAGTTTGAAATCACCGAATGTGCTCTATCGCGGCGCACATTCCCTTGCAGGTATGAATAGGAGTTTTAAATTAATAAAACGATTCGATGATTAAACATTAGAAGCACTTATTGAAAGACCCTGTAAAAAGTGAACTATAAATTTGACTAATTCACATACATGAAAACTCATACACGTACGCACGCACAAAAGTTTGCATACACACAAACACGCACACACACACACACACACACGTAAAGACAAACACATACATAATTATACTACCCAGCAGAAGAGTGTGTGATAGACGTAATAACTTCAAGACTCTTCTTTCAATCGCGCAAATGATTTTGGTGCAAAATTAAAATTTTCTCTTACAAAAAATTTTTTAATGAATCATTTAGACGATCATGGGCTGGACGAATTAATCGCCTGTTGCGCATGCTGGTGTGCTTCATAAAACTGCTGAGACTGATCTTCCAAATTATTATTCAGTGAGTCATTTTGATAATTGTTGGACGAAGTTATTTTATCCCCTTTAATTTTTAATTTCGTGCTAAATATTTTGTAACAAAAATCTTGTTAAAAAATTCAAAATTTTATGTTACTCAACAAATTGTCGCTAAAGCATTCCTAAAGGCTTTTGAAAAATTATTACTTCATCGAAATCGTAGTAGATCGTGTAAATGAAGGTTTTGTGATTTTCTTTAATGCTGCTGCTACTTCAAAATCGTTTCTTACTCTCTCTCTAGAAGTAAGAAATAGGGTGACGCGATTTTCCGGCGAATCGCAGAAGATTTTTATGGTAGAGTAGCAGTCTTGATACATTTTCTTCTGTTGCCCTGAACTTAAGCGATTAGAGTACGACATCGCATATGATTAATTCATTCGTCGCTGCGATTGCGGAAGATTGTTCTGCGATTTCAAAAGGCCAGCTGGGTATAAATTCCGATGGGTATGTGTGTGGTTGTATTATAAATTATATTGAATTTCAAAAAGCTACTTTATGTTAGAAAATATTTATTTCCATTTTTCGCTTTTCGCTTACGGGTTGCGTTAGATGTTGTAGTTTTAATGCACTCAAAAATATTAATGACTTTACTTCTGTACAGCAGCGATAAAAATTTATAACGTTTTTTTTTGTGTGTGTGAAGTTATTTCTTTGCCGGCTTAACATAAAATGTGTTAACCGAAAACTACGAGTATGAATAAATAAATTGAAAAAAATTATATTTTACTTGTTTGATGAGTTGGTTTTCGATTTTTAGTTTCCCAACCAAAATCATAATAATATTTGCCAGTGTATGTTTGATATTAATAACAACAACATAAATAAAAAAATATTTTCCAAATAAATTACGACAAAATGTTTTCAAACTCAGAGAATTATATTAGAGGTTTACTGTTGAAAAAGGAAACCGCATCTGTTCGTGTTTATACTTCTACACATGCTTGCAAATGCATGCATGGGCATGAGTACATACTAACACATGTAGATAATATTCACACATACAGTTGCGGTTGACATCCAAAACTGTGTTACCTGTTAGTTCTGATAGTGAATGTGAGTAGGGAAAATAGTTCGAGCAAATATTCTAAATTGAACAGTTTAAAGTCCTCTACTGTAATTTTAGCGAATTTACTGAATATTGCAAAGAATATTAGATATCGGTTTAATCCGTACAGATATTTGGCAAACGAAAGAAATAAAAAATTTAAAGGAATATTATTCTCATTTATTTCCCATGATTTTAGTATTTTCATTTATAAATACACTGCAAATTAAAATGCTACTTCAAAGTTGTTGACGCATAAATTGCATCCAAGAAGCACTGGAGTGTATAAAGAAATATCAACATATAATTTTATTAAAAAAAATATATCAAAATAGCAAAAATAAATAAATAAAAAAATAGAACAAAAAAAATTATAATAATAATAACGAAGGATAACAAAATTAACATGACGGATGTAAAAGAAACTATTTGCATCCCGAGTGTATTGAAACATGTGTTGCCTTAATTGTGTCACTTAACTACAGGACTAATTCAAAATTATAAAATCAAAAGATGTACACGAGTTTGAATAGAAACACCAGCTCTTTGAATATTCACAAATTTGACGTGTAAAGATGTGCTGTTGAACTTCCGGCTATCAAAAAGAGCTAACAAATTTCATTGTACATGTTTTCCTCTACTTATATAAGTTTTCTAGTGTTGTAGATTATTCGGATTTTGTAATCGTTCGATAAAGTTTGAAATTTTTTTTGGATAAACGTATTTTACCAACGATTTGATACAGTTCGCGTTCTATTTTTCATAATAAAATTGTTACAAACAGAAATTGTTATCACATTCAATTGAGTGGCACACAATTGAGAGTACACATGAGTGCTGAAAAGGCAAGTGTAGCGGCTTTCGAAAACAGTAGTGCTGCTCTGCGGTATAAGTTGAGTATATAAAACTGTTGTGAAACTATAAAGATATAAGGAAATGAAATCAATTTTTATTCATGTAACATAATTGAGTTTGTTGTCTTGTAGTGTTGTCACGCTGATCTGACTTTGAAAGCCTGGTTTTGATGCTAAAACCTGGTTTTACCATACGAAATAATTGTGTTAAAAACAATTTAAAATTAATTTCGAATTGAATTTAAGTAGGTTTTATGAAATGCAGCCTTGTTTTGCTTGTTTTTATTTGTGCAAAAATTCAGTGCTGCCAAGTTATGTATTAGAAACATCTGTTGGTATCAGAATAATGCGCAGAAATAATCACTACATCTGCAGTTATTACTTCAGAATTCGCATGATTTTATTAAAAATAATGTGTTTTTTGAAAACATCTATAAATTTTCCAAATATTGATTTGCAAAACATAAAACAATTCCAACTTTAAACTGCAAGTGGATTTTTTTTATTCTTTAATATAGGGTGTTCTTTTTTATAGAGTGATACAACTTTGAATTGACAGCACTGCTTAATTTGACCACCCATTTAACAGCTGGTAGTTGCTTTTTGTTTAATTTGCTTTGAAATTTCATTATGGATCGACTTACACCAGAGCCACGCGTGCAAATTGTGGAAATTTTTAATCAAAATAATGGTTCTGTTCGTCAAATTTATCGTGCACTTCGTCCATTCAAATTTTGTCTTCCGATCAAGCCCATTTTTGGTTGAATGAGTACGTAAATAAACAGAATTGTCGCATTTGGGGTGAGGAGAATCCACAAGCTTTTGTCGAAACACCATCCACATCCTTAGAAAATTACTGTTTGGTGCGCTTTAGGGGCTGGCGGAGTCATTGGCCCATATGTCTTTAAAAACGATGATGGTCAGAATGTTACTGTTTGTGAAAATTGGTGTTCCAGATTGCGCTTTGTACGCGCCAGCCGTGGCGGCAGAAATCATATTTAAACCTTAATGTCATAGAATTTTCTATCCAATAAAGACCGTTTTGTTGCTATCAAAAATATATTACTATGTTTTATTATGATTTAAGCTTGTATCACTCTATAAAAAACACCCTATACAAACAAAAAGAGCTACAATACATTTTTACAATTAAGTATTATAAAATGTAAGGAAAAATACTAAAACAAATACACTGATTTCCATAAGAGATTTAATTTAATGTAATCCAATTTATTGTGTGTAATAAATTTTGAATTTATAAAATCTGTTGTATGACGCAGAGGTTTTAATGCTAAAACAGGCTTTAAATTTCAATGTGAAAACACTTTAATGATTTTTCTTCTAAATACGAATTTTACTAAAGAGTTATATTATTTGTCTAAATATATTTCCTTAAAACTAATTTTACAAATTTTATTATTTTATATTTCCTTTTTGACAAAGCAAATGGAACGCAAATTCCCGTCACCCGAACTGTCGAGGCCACTGGTTATGAAATCGCCTTAATAAATTTAAAATGGTATTATCATTGTATCGCCAATGAAAATATCGCTGATATTGAAATTTTGCAAATTCACTTGTTAAACTGTTGGTACTTAAAAAAAGATTTATTTCTTTTGATATCTTCGGTTATTCTGATACATTCCCCTTTTCCAAATATTTCCGTATCTCATTTAAACAAATTTCACAATTAAACGATTTCAATGACAAGTCAAAGGCCAAGTCTCGTACTGCTATTTCTCAAATTCAGTTGCAGCGTGAGTACAAATTGTCTTTGACATTTTGATGTTAATTCAGCAACATTTAATAAATTACAAAAAATAAACAAGTCTTCTGAAGGCAAAAGAATGAAAAGTTATTCTTATCCTTAGCGACTGTTTTAAGTTGTGTTTGTTTTTGTTTTTATTTGTGTAACAATTCGAAATGAGTTATAATAACGATACACAAAGGAACGGAGTACAATAGCAGCCATTCACTAAACAAATTCATCTATTCACTTATTCCCTCATTTATTACGTTTACAAAGAACAATAAATACAACAAGAAGAACAACAACAAAAACCAAAACAACATGGTTAAAGCCAACGTAAAGAAAACACTCTGCGAGCATTAAATATTGACATAAATTAACGTTAAAAACGATATCTTATTGTGACACTGGAATAGAGTTCATAACAATAAGTAAATAAAATAAATAAAATAAATAAAATAAAATAAAGGCAACGATTTAGATGATGAAAATCAGCAGCCTTAAATAGTTAAAGGAATTTGACAATTACAGCTACTTTGGCATTTTATGGGCGGGTTATATCCAATCAGAGAAGCTCTTAATATTCTTTATCTTTCTTGCGCGTTTTATTTATGTAGAAGTCGCGAATAAAGTTCATCACTTTGTTGTTGCTTCGCGTTTGAAAACTGCGTGTAAGACGTAGTATTTTTCAAAGCCTCGTTATAGAAATTTTACATTTAACCCTGCTACTATGTTAGAAAAAAAAATACACATGTTATGTTTGGGTCATATTTTGACCCCACATTGTTATATTGGGAAAATTTAAATTTGTACGTTTCAAAAATATTTTTAATGCTTGTGTCGTCGTTAGAGTGCTTGTGTGTTGGTGTTTACAAGTTATGCACTCAGTAAAGGTTTTTTGATCCCTTTTCGATTGGCAAAATGTTCTAGTGCACCTTTTCCGTGCACTAGCGCATTGTCGTTTTGAAGAAGGCGAATTCGTTGATGGTGATACACTGTCTTCTTCTCGAATTCTTCATAGCAATGATGCAGAGGCTTCGTCAAATGATAGTACACGAGAAATATTGTTAAATCGCTCCCACAGGGAGTTATGACTTTCACGGTATGACCGGTAGACCCCTAAGAGAATAATATATTCGTTATACAATTATAATAGAAAAAATATATTATAAATAAATACCAATAACTATAAGTAGTCCCAGGTAAGCATCGAGCTCAATAGCATTTATAGTTTGAAAATTTTCGAAAACAGAATTGGGAATTGCTGTAGCAAATTTTATCCCTTTTCAAAGCTTCTGTAAGGCATTGATAAGAATTCGCTCCAGGGTTTGCGTGAAGAATATTTGCACTTGCTGCACGCCGTAGACATTGCAAAGAAGGTATTGTTGTCTACTTTATCATCCCATCGCTATCGAAAAATTCCGTGCCATTAGTTACTGTCAATGAACTGAAGGCTTCTGTGCCACCGAAAATGGATTGTTCTGAAGATAAATATTTGTCTTCCTCAAGTACATAATTAGCATCACCATCATCACTTCCATCGTCTTCAAGGTCACTCAATAGTGCACCAATGCCATGCTCAGTCATGTTTCCATGCTGACATTATAGCCAAGTGAATGCCAAACAGAATTTTATCGTATAAATAATAGCATGAATTTAGAAAAAAGTTAAGATTATATATACTTACAGTATGTGTAGATTCCATGTTTTCTCAAAATCTATCGTCTATAAACTTAGATTGACAATAGCAACTGATCGCTATAAAATTTAGCACAAAACTAGAAATATTTAGCTTCGTTATCATTGAATACAATAATTATAAGTGTAAACGCATTCACAACAGAAAGGTGTTCCGGACGATCACTCTGCACTAAGGGTTGTTGTTGCCTTTCTTTCTACAACCATGCGTTATTTTTTGGACGTTTTATCGATCATTCCTATTTTGTTTATTTTATTGTCATGTAAAACACCAAAGAGGTGGAAGACAAAAGCAGAAAACATATAATACAAATATATTATACTACATATTTATGATCCGTTGTACAAAAACGTTAGAGGGTCATAAAATGACCCCAACATGACATGTGTAAACACTAGCAATAAAAAAATTGTCTATGTTTAAAATGGCAATGAAATTGATTGAATTCAATATATTTCCACAATTGATGCACTGAGTAGTAAGAACTTTCAAATATATTCCACCAGTTAGAAATACTGCAATGTTAAATACGATTTGGGTCATCAAAAGCCCCTAACATAGTTGTAGGGTTAATTGTTGAATTTATGGACTCAGTATTCATTCAAGGGCACTTTGCGCTTAATATGCTGGCCTGGGTATTCAAAGCCTCAGTTTAGTTGCCGCTTCGTGATGCCATTTTGCGAAATTTTTGTCTAAGAATATTTCCCTTTTTTAGTTATTGAAAAATACCGCACTCTATTTGCATATATAATTATTTACAAAGTGAAAATTAAATATATATAAAACTCTTGTTAAAGCTAGAAAATATACTGATTTATAATACAAAAATGAAGGAACGTTTGCAACACATTCCAGCTCAAAAGCAGTTGAAAGCAATAAAAGAAAAATAATGAATCATTAATGGAACAGTAGGAGTTGATCAGTGACCACTTAACAACTTCTGTTGTGCTAAAAAAAGCGTTGAATTCTTTTTTATAAAACATAAATTTTTCTGTACATTTTTTCAATCACAAAAATAAAATATTAAAAATTATAAATCACTCTGCTAATAGACAAGCAACGTTTTTCAATGTTGTTATCGCGATATTAATATTGAAATACGGCCATAAATTCTTGATGAAAATAAATAATGTTTTTTTTTCTGTTTCCATTTTAAAGTTGGCATAGGACTCTAACGTTTCAAAATATCACAATAATTGATTAATTACGCGGCTGTAGCGTGAATGGTTTGAGCTTCAGATGAGGCCTTTTTGAAGAGCACAAAATATTTGTAACAAAGAAAAGTTTTCAAAAAACTTAACAAGTTTCCCACACAAAGCTCTGCCTCATTTAACTTAATACTTTTGCATGCAAATTCCTTTTATCTATTCATTTCTCTATTAAGAAATAATATTTACTTACGGGCTACTTTTATTACACATTTTAATATTCAACCAGGCATTGTTGTTGTAAACACTCTTGATGCCGCTTAATTTTATTATTGTGTCATCTAATTTTTTGAAGACATTTAATATCCTGCTATCAAGTATTTAATGTAATAAAATTTATTACTGTTAGAGATTTGCACTAGAAATAATAGAGTCTTTTGTTTTATTTCAAAATACAAACATTTCAACAGTTTGATTTTGGACAAAACCACTTAAGTCGTGAAAGAAACTATTTGCAATAGGACTTGGATAATCTACATATTTTATTGGTGTTTCAATAATTTGATGACACTTAATGTTAACAAGTGCAAGCGTATGCATGCTTTGTTTGGCCTGTACTTCCGGGAACCGTGAAATAAATCTTCACTAATAGATTAACTAGAATTAAGCTGCCCACATTGAAGTTTAATGGAAATAAAAGCTGCCGTGTACTCAAAATTCCTGCTCAGCAGTATAAACTTAAATAAGCCAGCCAGATAAAATGGCAACTTTACCCCACTTCACCTCAAATGTGGCCGATTTATAGGGTGTTTTTTATAGAGTGATATAACTTTGAGTTAGCATCACTGCTTTATTTAGCCACCCATTTAATAGCTGATAGCTGCTTTTTGTTTAATTTGCTTTGACATTTTATTATGGATCGACTTACACCAGAACAACGCGTGCAAATTATGGAAATTTTTAATCAAAATAATGGTTCTGTTCGTCAAACTTATCGTGCACTTCGTCCATTCGAAATTTCATTTTCCGATGAAGCCCATTTTTGGTTGAATGGGTACGTAAATAAACAGAATTGTCGCATTTGGAGTGAGGAGAATCCACAAGCTTTTGTCGAAACATCTTTAAGGAAGTTATAGGGATTGTTTTTGGTGTCAACCAGTTTCCCTATGCTTTTCAAGGACACTTCGTAGTTTTCTTTAATATCCTGAATGACAAACAATGAATACATGAAAACGGAAAATTTAATTTAAAAAAAATCTTATTTCTTAAAATTATTATCGAAGTAAAAACAAGAAAGCTCGAGCACTCAGCGCAGAAAAAGTGAGTGCAAAATAAGGGCAGAGTTCAAAATCACAATAAAAATTTCTAGGCACACACGATGCTAATTTTGTTTTTTAAATTTCCATTTTCTAGAACGGCTTCCACTAAATATTCCCTCCAGCATTTCATGTTCAAGAGTGAAAACTTTCCAAATTGTACTTAAGTTGTTTTGGCACGCGGCCGCAGATGTATTTTATGGCCGATATTCGTGCCATTCTAAGAATGGAAATATGAATAAATTTGGTTATTTATATTTCCTTTGTCGCTTCCTTTTAATGTGCTGCTTTACCAAAGATTTTATGTTCGTAAAACCAATAAAAATTAAAAGAGAAGGAAAACTTTGTAAATCTTAAACTGAAAAGTTGTAATGAAAACGTGTGGTTACGGTGTCCCACGGGAGAGATGTGAAGTGATATTTGGCAGTGGTGAAGTTTGGAGGAGGATATTAAAAATGCCTAGTTTTTTTTCTTTTCTAAATGTAATCAATTTAAGGATAATAAATATAAAGACAAACTGGCGCGTGGCAAGAAAAGGTAATAAATATCACTTTACATGGAAATTATTTTAATATTAAGAGATTTTTTAGGCTGAAATCTTGAATGGAGTTTTGAAGTGTTAAAAACATAAATTTTCCTCAGAAGACCAGCACTCAGGAGATGACCAGCATATGTGCAGTACTCTCTGGCCGACATTAAAGGCCATAAAAAGGAAGAAAGCTGACGTCCTTTAAGGTCTTCAAGATACAATTACGATGGCGGTTTGAATCTTTGAGTTTCCCTCGTAAAGCACACTAAAACAATTTTACTTCATAAATTCAAAAGAACAAAATCCATTAGATTTTTTCCCACATACTATAAACATTTTACGAATGCCCGTATATGAAAGAGTTGGAAAGGAATTGCTTCATTGATTTTCATAGTTCCGTAAAAACATTTACGTCAATTAATGACAACATAATTTTATATGTTTTGAGAAACTGTTTAATGTCTTAAAACATATTCAGCTCCAGCTAAAACATTTTTAGTATCTGTTCTTTAACACAATACAGTTTCGTATGACATCGCTTAAAACTAAAATTTTGCATTTCATGGATTATACGAAATATAATTTTATTTTTAATTAAAATTTCGCTGAAGTTATACGTTCAATAAATGATTAAAAATTTCCCGAACGAATTGAGTGCTTGGCAATCAAAAATTGTTTCATGTGAGCACTTCCACCTACCAAACAAATTATTTCATTGCATGAACGAAATGCTTCATTGAATCAATGAAAGATATATAATTTCTTATGTTTTCTAAATAATTCAAAGTTTACGATTTGGTTTAATATTTCTCAAACACATTTTTTGAAGTTTATTTATAAACTGACAGGTTTTGATATTTTTAAATTAGAAATGATGAAAATCATATAGACATTTTTGAGGACACAATTAACAAAATGATTTAATAAATAATTGTAAACTGTTTATTTCATAAAATAATTGAGACAAATTTTAAACAAAATAGATTTTAAAGCGTGAAATAATTGACATCATATCACTTTATTAAGCAATTAGCTTCACTGTATCAATGAAATTATTACATTGAATGTAAACAATTATTTCTTTCCTTTAATAAAATATCTTATTGTTATCAATGAAATTATTTCATAGAATCAACGCAAGTATTTCAGTTATTTTACGAAGTTTTCATTAAATTAATTTTAAAGAAAGTTGTCTCATTTATCCAACTAACGTTGGCGGAACTTTAATGATATTTTTTCCATTAAATTAATGTTGAAATTTATACAATTTATGAATGCAGCTGTCGTCAACCACTATTTTTAACCAACCTTTGCAATGAAAAGTTCGCGATTTCGACTAAAAGCTGCTACCCTATTTAAATATGCCCTCAGCAACACTTTCATTATCCAAACTCCAAGAAATAGCCGGATGATAAAAGATCTAGATCGAATAAAAATATCATAATCGACATAAATGCTGATCTTAAAAAGGAAAAAGACAAATTGGAAACACGCTGGACTAAATTTAATGATCTAAGAAGAGATAATGGTTTTGTATTTGTCTTGGACCAGCACTCAAGGGATGACTCTCGCATATGTAATTTATTGTTCACACAGGAGGGGATAGTCGTAAGAGGACAGATGAAAGCAGGTTAGAAGAAAGTGTTTCTTGTAGAAAGTTTTTTACTTTTGCGGTGAATTTTTTACTACACAAACCCATAAAGGAGGGTGCTCCTTTCGTTCATGAGGGTGTTAATCACTGGCGGTGATGTTCAGCAACTACACAACCATACACTAGTGCAGATCAGAAAAACTTTATACCCTATTCAAAACCGGAAACTAGAACTCAGGGTCGAATGCACTGTTACAGCCAACAAGGCCCAGAGTGTTAAAAAATAAGGCGTTTCTTTGCCGTCGTTCTTAACATTTTTTAATTTAATCAAATGAGAAGTTGTCAAATAAACTTGGAATTTTAGTACACAGAAAAAAGCTCGTCGTCAAAGTTAAATTTTCCATTTTACTTTGTGAATGAATGACACTTTAAAATTTAAGTACGAATATTTCTTAAATCCACTTAAACTCAAACAAAATGGTATTTCATTAGAAAATCAATGTTGGAGTGCCCCAGAATCACTGTGAAGTTTTTAAACCAACTAAAAAACATAAATTCAATGCGACTATTTAAAACACAAAACTGAATTCAATTATATTTTACAAACGTATTCCACTTTATTTTTTAAAAATTAATTTATTAGGTTTTTTCAAGCAAAAGGTCTATTATTTTTTTATATCTGATATAAAAATTAAGTTTGTATTCAATATTAATTCAATATTTCTGCAATTGATTTAGTTAAATTCGTTCTTCGCGTAGCTTTACAAACGCTTTTGGTTGATTTAAGTACGTTTGGACTGATTTGTATTTCCCGTATAATCGTTCGTCCTTAAAGTTGTTCAATAAAGTGCTTGAATTTATTCCCTTTTCTTTTTTTAAAATTGGGACATATTTTTAGGAATTGCCGTTTCTTAAAACTCTTTAATTTTAATTATGTGTTGATTCTTTTTTCCCAAACTGTTACTAAAAAATAGTAATTTTGAGGCGTTTTAGGTAGTTTCGATGCACATTTCGCTGGGGCTAATGAAGATCATCAGGTAACCTTCACCCAACATTTCTTAGAATAATTAGAGATATATATTTCAAACTTTCACCTTAACTGCTTTTCATTTCAACCAGAATGACATGGGGAATTTGTTTGGTTTGTGCAAAATCTTTTCAGATATTTTTTTATTAATTCTTTTATGAGAGGGGGGAACTTAATCGGTTCGCGAAATATCAACAGCGTTTAGAGGCGAAAAATTCGTTGTATATCCTTGTCGCAGGCGAGTGATGTTCCGTCATCCCTTGATTTTCGTTAATGTTTCATTTTCAGAAAAAGCAACACCGAAATTTAATGGGCGAATATTATTCAAGAACTAAATATTTTCAATGAATACTTAAAGTAACGCGCACATTTCACAAATTTATTGAACCTGCAGACATTTTCGATAGATTATAATACACGCACATTAAAGGCCCATAACGAATACAATTTATTTCCATATTTAAAATCGTTGTGTTGAGAATCGCTGCCTCATGTTGTTACAAATTTTGTACGAAGAAGTGTGTGGCAGATAATTCTGCCTTGAAATTTGTTTATCTTATCTGCCTGTCGAAATTATAAATTAAAGTGTGCAATTTGATAATGCTAATTTAATAACTATTTATTAAACAAAAATCATGGGGCTGGCAGATAGACAGGCGGGTAGTGCGTATACCTGCAACTGATAACAACGTGCCGCAACTGGAAGTTGTTATCAACATCTCAAAATGCGTTGGATGTTATTATTTTCGTATTTATATTCAAGCGCTCGCAAGAGCAAAGAAACAAATAAAATTATTATCGCACAACACAACAGGATAACAACAAAATACAGCCAATTGACATACATTTTGCCACTGAACAGAAGATAATAAAAAAAGAATTTAAAGCTCTTTTCGATTTTCTTCAATGTTAACTTCTTCAGCGAGGCAAATGAACATTAAGGCGGCAACAATAAAAACTATTTTAGCCATAAAATTGCAAGTGGCTTTCAAGTTGAGAGAAATAAAATCAAACTGTTAGAAACGAAATAAGTTTAAGGAAATTGTGAGGAGGAGGACAATTGCAGCTCTTTTGCTTCCTTCCTTTCGTTGGCTTATTAATTAATTACAATCTGTTTATAAAAGAATCTACTTGAAAACCTGCTTCCGCCAAGTTGATGACTCTCTACGAGACTTTTAGTTTGTAAAATACCAAACTTTTGCGGTTGGTTTTGTTGCGAGTATTTTTCATTTCCCTTACTTTTATTTTTTATTATTATTGTTTTCTTTTTGATTTTATTTTTGCAATATAACGGTTCATTTTGTTTATAAAAAACATGTCCGTTATTTCGTTTTGCATATTTTCATTAGTCGTGCGCTGGTTTTTATTTTGAATGTTGAGGGAAACCTTGCAAAAGGCCAATCGAAAAGTTTTGTTTTCATTTGAAATGTTTCGTTTCGTCCTTTTCATTATGTTGGATGCACAAACAGAGCTGAAGGTCATTGAAATTAATTTACAGACTATTTTTTTGTTGTTCTTCTCATGAACTGTAGAGCTCATTAATTAATTCGCTTTAACATGTTTCTAGGAGATTTAAATATATTGAAAACAATTTGCTTTTGAGCTAAAAGATTTCTAAGGTTTTGGTAACCAGTTGGTCATGGCATTAAGTGAAGGAATGGGTTATAGTTGGTCCAGGCAAGCTTGGTTTCAGCACATGCCTCTAAAATATAAAGAAAGATAACTTCAGTTGGATATATCTTTATCGGATAAAACAATTTTTCATTCATGTCTGACAGGTAATTCTTCTAGTTTTTTTATCTCTTTTTAATCAACAATATCCAGCAGTATTTTTAATCTTAAGGTCTCTTTATTTTTATAATATTATATTTCCAATATTCCGTCACGCCTTTATGTGACTTCTTCAGGAAATTAGTTACGAAATATTGAAAAAATAAGTTATAAAATTTTATAAAAATAAAGAGATCATAGGCTTAAAAATATTAGAGGATATTATCTAACAGATATTTTTACACAATTCGGCATTACCGGAAGCTTTTTTATAAACATTCCAACATTTAAGGAGAACGGAAACACTGCCGATTTCAAGGCCGCTACGTCATATCATTAACGTTCTCTGTTCATCTTATTCAAGGTGGTAACGATCAAGAGGAATATCATTTATTTATCAAATATTTTTAACAAAAACATAATATCAGAGGCTCTTTGCAAATTAAATTTTAAATCAACACACTTTTGATTAGTAAAGGGTTTTTTTTTTATTGAGTGATACAAGTTTAGATCATAATAAAACATAGTAATATATCTTTGATGTCAATGGAACGGTCTTTATTGGATAGAAGATTTTATGACATTAATATTTAAATATGATTCCGGTCATGTGGCCGCCACGGCTGGCGCATACAAGGCGCAATATGGAACACCAATTTTCACAAACAGTAACATTCTGACCATCATCGTTTTTGAGGATGCATTCGGGCCAATGACTCCGCCAGGCCATAAAGCGCACCAAACAGTAATGTTCGGTGGATGTCATGGTGTTTCGACAAAAGCTTGTGGATTCTCTTCAATCCAAATGCGACACTTCTGCTTATTTACGTACCCATTCAACCAAAAACGGGCTTTATCGGAAAATAAAATTGTGAATGGACGAAATGCGCGATACGTTTGACGAAAAGAACCATTATTTTGTTTAAAAATTTCCACAATTTGCACGCGTTGCTCTGCTGTAAGTTGATGCATAATTAAATGTCAAAGCAAACTAAGAAAAAAGCATTTGTCAGCTGTTAAATGGGTGGTTAAATAAAGCAGTGATGCAAACTCAAAGTTGTATCACTCTATAAAAAACACCCTATAGTTCCCCAACTCTGATGACTATTTTAAACTCTTTAATTTTAATGATGTGCTGATTCTTTTTTCTCAAAATGCTACTGAAAAGTTCAAAGTGATCAATTCAGAAGTTTTAACTAGTTCCGAATCGCACTTCACTGGGGCTAATGCAGATCATCTGAAAACCTCTACCCAACATTTCTTAGAATAATTAAAGATATTTACTTCAAACTTCCACTTTAATTAAGTGAGAAGTCTAAAACATTTATGAAAGTCATAACAAGAACTCACTGATCACTTTTCCTTTATTATTTTCTTACGTTTTTATTCCACAATTGGTTGGCTTTTTTCCGACTCTAATTGTAGTTGTAAGAGAAATAAAGAACAACTGCAACTAATAATAGTTTTAATATAAAAACAATTTTTATTATTCAAAATATTCCATTTTTTCTTCGCATTTACCACACCCATCGGCTGCTGAAGTCGGAGGCTTTTAATTATTTATGTTTATGCAATTGAAGTTATATTTCGTTACCAATTAACAAATATGAAGCGAATAAAACTTGTTCAGCTAATTCACTGGTGACAAGAGCCTAGTAATTCCCCTATGATGTGCTCGAGACGCACGACTTCATTAATTTCGGCAAAGTTCATCTACATCAATTGGTGACAACCCTAAGGGGACTTTGCAACTTTGGGGCCCATGCAAGAAGGATGGGTCTGCTGTATAACGACTATTAGAAAAGCTGTAACGATGAAACCGAGGACGAAACAATGCTTCAAGTTATATGTCAGTGTCCATTCACAGCTGGCGGTAAGGCAGCGGCACTGAGCTCCAATTTTTTTGCCAGAGTCAGCGCTTTCAGAGATATATCACTTTAAATGACCGAATCATGGTTTAATAAGGTGAAGGACAATTCGTAGGAGGTCTTCTGCTTCAGGGTGTCACAATGAGACCGAATCGTTCAAACACGCATTCATGATCAGAATTTATTTGCATGATAAAACTGAAATCTATTTGTGGTAATTCAATCTCCCACTGCTGCAAAGCGATTCGATTTTTATTCGATTTTTATTCGATTATTAAATTTTCAAATAGTTGCATACAAAATTCAAAATATTTGATCCTGTATTATGCGGACAAATCTTTATTGGCAGGCTGCGACTGTAATAAAAATTACATGGTCGTGCCGGATTTGCTGCTGTCTCGCATTTGTGTGCTCTCATAGAAACAACTTTTATTCGTTTACCATCAACTAAATTAACCAGCTTTGAAATAATATTTTCCATTTAAAAGTTGAAACTCATGTTTTCTCTCATTTTTCTTTTTCTGCCAAAAACAAACCTGCAACATAAAACTATAAGTTTGTGAGTAAACTTCTGAGGTTTATTTGTGCAGTTTGTTTCATTATATTTCTATTTGTTTAAATCGTTATAATATTATTGTTGCAGAATTTGTTTTTGATATTTTTTTCTTTTCTTTTTGGGTTAACTTTTTGAGCAAATAAACGTGTTGGTTTTCGTAACAGTCATTTTTATTTTAAAAGAACACTTGAAGCTTCCGATGTTTGCATTCTTTTTTTTTTTTAATTCAATATTTTTATTGGAATTGTTGGAGTTTTGTTGTTGTTTTGTTTGAATTTCGATATTATAAATTGCAAGTGCACGATGTGCATGTATTCGATGGTTTAATTTGATTTTCATTTTTGTATTGCAAACAGAAATACGGGAATGAGAAATGTTTCTACAACTGCTGCTTCGATTGTGATGTTTAACAATTTACTTGCTGCTTTTGTTTTGGCTGATTAGAAAAATTTATAAGGATTTCGAATGGAGCTTCTGAATATTTTTATTATTTAATATGTTGGGCCAAACTCGTATTTGAAGTTTATTTTTTTTCTAAGTTTTTTTGAGAAATAAATTAATTTGAAAAAATCAAGTAGTTTTAGAATAAACATGAATGTAAATACTGGAAAGTTTTTCATTAAATAGTGATTTAAAAGATTCTAAAAAATGGTGAACGTTGATGATTTTATTATTTATTTTTTTTTTTCAACCTCCAGCTTATTGTTGAAAGAATTCAGATGTCAAAGAATATATTGTAACCCAAGTATTTTCTCCATGAAAACAGGCATGAATTAACAATAAATTTTGCTTGAACTACGCGTCATTATATCTGCAATTAATTATTGAAATTTTCGTATGATCAAAGCAACTTCATAGTGAATTCGTTTGAAATGATGGTTGACACATTTTTCCTCTTAATTAAGTGAAATGTGCTGATGCTAAAGAACAATCCAGTTGGGATAATGTAACAGCTACCATTTCTCAATTATGATATAAATTTTCAATATAAATTAAACACAAAACGGCAATAAAATGGAAGCTCATTGGCAACTTTCCATCATCAATCAGTTACAATTTAAAAATAAAATAAAAAACTTCTTTTACTTCGAAGGCAAAACAAATTACAATATGAACGTAATTTGTATTGAATTGTATGGATTTATTTTCTGTTTGTTTTTGTTGCTACGCGAACAAATAAACGAATGAATGGAAAAGTGTGTGAGCGAATTTTTGATATGAAATAAGAATAAAGGAAATAAATCAATTCAAGGTCAGGTTTTCTTTTTTTTGTTCTTCAGGGAATGGCATCTAATTCAGGGGATCGACTTAATTGTTCCACAACAAGAAGGTTAAGGGGACAGATTGGAAGATGGCTTTCCCGGTGAAAGCTTTGATCTTTTAGTTCGGGGATCGTTTCTCACATAATTGTCACAGATGCTTCTGTCATAATAAAAATTATTACGATTGTTTTCTGAAAATGTTTTGGAAAAGGAAAAAGTGATCAGTGAATTCGTGTTGTGACTTTCCTAATTGTTTTAGACTTCTCATTTACTCAAGTGGAAGTTTGAAATAAATATCTTTAGTTATTCCAAGAAATGTTGGGTAGAGGTTCCCTGATGATCTGCATTGGCCCAAGTGAAATGCGCATACGAACTAGCTAAAACGCCTCAATTGATCACTTTGAGTTTTTTTTGTTAAATTTTGGAAAAAAAGATACAGCACATAATTAAAATTGAAGAGTTTAAAACGTTTTGTTTTATTTGCAGTTAACATCGTGCATTATGGTTGGATCACCCTTTATCCTTGTAAGGACCTACTCAATTATAATTCAATTTTTATTTATATTTCCTTGTAGTTTTGCGTTCCATGTGTTATTGAAAATATCTGTTCACAGATTGGGAAATATTTAAAGAACTTTTTTTAAGGACGGTTTATGATGGGTATTTTTTAGGAATTCTTTATTCCCAAAATTTCACTGTCATGCTGCGAACGTGATCCTCTTCTTTCCATAATTTGGGTGATGTGCATTGCATGAATGCTGCTGTCCTTTTTAATCAGATGCAACAAATTGTATTTCATTTATATCAAGTGAAATTTTATTTAATTGTTGTACAATTAAACAATTATAAAAACTTAAAGAACAATCAGCCTTTTCCAAATTATACTGAATATGCAATTGCCAAACTATAAAAATCTAAGGAGCTATTCGCAGCTAAGGAAGCGTTTTCATCTCTTTTTGATTCAAAAATACCATAGAAATTTTATAGAGGCGATGTGCGCCCTACAACTTCCTTGACAGCCGAATTTAAATCTATTAATGATTTTCAAGGCTGTTATTTTCATTTCAACAATTAAATCACACTGCTTTAATATTAAATAATTATATTCTTTTAAATCATTTTCATTTGAAAAAAGTCTCATGTTTAAAGAATTTAAATGACATGACTTTTAAATGAGTCAAAGAACAAAAAAAAAAAATTATAAAAACTAATTGCAAACTAATTAATTATACAGAACGTATTTCACGCTAGAGAAAGCACTCTGACAATCATATTTAAATAAATTTAATGAAAAAGTGCCATAAAAAACATTTGAAAATAAAGTAAAAAGAGTAAAACTATTGCGGTGGGCATAAAGAAAGCGGAAACTTTCATTTATCTGTCCTAATTAATCAATTTAATACAGTTGGCATTTAAAAAATTTAAACTTTCAGGAATTAAAAATGATATTAAATGAAAAGGTCATTTTTCATTTAATATTTAAAATTTTATCCTCAAAATTGTTGCACCAGGAAAAGAAAATATGACTTATTATAGATCTACAGTAATATTTTTGGCCAGACCGGAAACAGAAAAGGACATCATAAATAATTCAGAAGTTCATAAAACAAGTCTTTCATATTTCTAAACAAAATGAATTATAACTGCGAATTTAAAAGCACATTAACTTGAATTGAGTTGCAAGAAAAGGTGAAGAGAAAAAGTTAACTTCTTTTAAAAGAAGTCAAACACGGATGACAGAAATATTTTATTTAAATACTTTTTAAATACCGAGTTAAACGTCAACGACCGATCTTCCGAAATAGCCAAAAACAAAAATTCCAAAATCAGAAAAACTGCAGTATTTTTACTCAACTTCACAGGCGGCCTTTAGGAATGTATATTTTATGTCTGCGATTTAAGGATTATTTTTATAAAACTAAATGCATGAGGACCTCAAGAGCCCGCAATTTTACTTTCCATTTTTATTGTTTCTCTGGCAAACCTACCGCAAGAACTTCTTTAGGTTTATATTTTTTGTGTGACTTCTTTGTTTTCATTTATTTAAATAAATTTTAAAACTTCTTTTATATCGGGTGTTTTTCATAGAGTGATACAAGTTTAAATCATAATAAAACTTGATAATATATTTTTGATATCAATGAAACGGCCTTTATTGAATACAAAATTTCATGACATTAATGTTTAAATATGATTTCGTCCATGTGGCCGCCACGGCTGGCGCGTACAAGGCGCAATCTGGAACAGCAATTTTTACAAGCTTTTCGCAGCATCTGCGGCCGTATCTCGCCGATAACTCTATGAATGTTGATTTCCTGGTGTTCAATTGTTTGTGGTTCATCGACGTACACAAGTGACTTTACATAACCCCAAAGAAAATAATCCAATGGGGTTAAATCACACGATCTTAGGGGCCAATTAATTGGGCCATTTCGTGAAATTATTTTTTCGTCAAAAGTTTCCTTGAGTAAATCAATTGTAGCGCCCGCTGTATGGCATATCGCTCCGTCCTATTGGAACCACATTTAAGCAATTACTGCCAGCTAATTGAGGTACAAATAAATTTCGAATCAAGTTCTTATACCGTTCATCATTGACAGTAACATCATGACAGTAACATCATGACAGTAACCATCATTGTTTTTTTTTGAAGACGTGCAGGTCAATGACTCCGCCAGCCCTTAAAGCGCACCAAACAGTAATTTTCTATGGATGTAGTTTTGTTTCGAAAAAAGCTTGTGGATTCTCCTCACACCAAATGCAACAATTCTGTTTATTTACGTACCCATTCAACAAAAAATGGGTTTCATCGGAAAATAAAATTTTGAATGGACGAAGTGCAGGATAAGTTTGATGACAGAATCATAGTTTTGATTAAAAATTTCCACAATTCGCACACTTTACTCTAGTGTAAGTCGATGCATAATAAAATTTCAAAGCAAACTAAACAAAAAAGCAACTGTCAGCTGTTAAATGGGTGGTCAAATAAAGTAGTGATGCCAACTCAAAGTTGTATCACTCTTTAAAAAACACCCGATACATTCCAATCGTGTCAGTTATTAATATCCTGCAAAGGTATTGAATATGTTAAATAGATTGTTATATAGACACCGAGATATTGGCTCGCAATTAGCTTTGGATTGTTCTGGATTTTTAAGAGAAGAGAACAGTGTTGAGAAAATAGATAGAGAAGCATGAGAAATGAAAGCATGTGCGATATTTTAGGGGTAAAAATTAGCAGGATTAAAATGTAATTTAACGTAAGAAAATAAAGAGGAGTGATCAGGGAGTTCTTGTTATGACTTTCATAATTGTTTTAGACTTCTCATTTACTCAAATAGAAGTTTGAAATAAATATCTTTAGTTGTTTTCAAAAATGCTGGGTAAAGCTGACCTGATGATCCTAGTGAAATGCGCATAGGGACCAGCTAAAACCCCTCAATTGATCTCTTTCAATTTTTTTAATAAGATTTTGCTATATTCTTTATTTCGTTATTTTTATTGTTTCTCATTTTGATCTTGAATTTATAATAAAGCCCACCGTTTAAAAGGGAGACTCAATAATGGGTCCTTTGATTTTATATTCTTACTTTAGAACTTTACTGAGGCCGGGTTTTTCTTCATCTCTTCAACAGTTTCTTAAATATTAGCCATGGAAATATTTTATTTAATTATTTATCAGGTTTGTTAAAAGTTTCATAAAATATTTAAATCATTTTGTTAACAGAAAACGGTTCGCAGTTTTCAGTCTTAAAGCTGACATTTAAGGCTCAAACTGTATTTGTAACCCAAGTATTTTCTCCACAAAAACATTCTTGAATCAACAATAAATTTCGCTTGAACTACGCGTCATTATATCTGCAATTAATTATTGAAATTTTCGTATAATCACAGGAACTTCATAGTGAATTCGTTTGAAATGATGGTTGACACATTTTTCCTCTTAATTAAGTGAAATGTGCTGATGCTAAAGAACAATAAGCTTGGAATAATGTAACAGCTCCCATTTCTCAATTATGACATAAATTTTCAATATAAATTAAACACAAAACGGTAATGAAATGGAAGCTCATTGGCAACTTTCCATCATCAATCAGTTACAATTTAAAAATAAAAAATAAAAAACTTCTTTTACTTCGAAGGCAAAACAAATTACAATATGAACGTAATTTGTATTGAATTGTATGGATTTATTTTCTGTTTGTTTTTGTTGCTACGCGAACAAATAAACGAATGAATGGAATGGAGTGTGTGAGCGGTTGCACATAAAATGGAAGTTTGAGTGAGTGAGTGATTGTATGAATGCGTAAATGGCTGAAGGTAATTGATTGTTTCCTTTATGTTCGTTGCGTGGCTGCTGTTTATGTTGTTTATTAAACAACATAATATTTTATGATTAATTTGATGTTTAAAATTTACAATATTAATCATCTACATAAAGTTTATTGTAGTTGTTGTAGTTTCGTGTTTTAAATTAACATGCAAACACACTCGGCAACAGCAACATAATAAAGCCGCGAAAATAAAAATCACTGTGAGTGTGTTTGTAGGTGTGTATGTGTGTGTGTGTGCCTTTAGAATTTATTATAATTTTATTCCAAACATAATTTTCAATGTGTGTTTCATTCTGTTGCTTCTTTCGTTTCTTTTGCTTTCTTCGAAAGGTAAGCGAAGACAGCAGACGAGTGGAAAGAGGAGAACATCTCTTTTTTTTGGCCTGGTTGCTACTTGAGATGATTCTTGTTTAAAACTTAAGTGCAAACATAAATTATAAATATTTTGTTTGATTCATCTCCAACTGTGAAAAGGTACAGATTTTTTTCTAAAGATTTTATATAATTTTTTTTCCTAAACTAAAATGAATTTATTGGAACCAAAACATTTTAAAGTTGTTAATGATCGTGAAACTTATCAATTTAATGTCGATTTCTTTTCTAGAAAATAGTGCAAAATTTATCGCACTTTTTAACAGAAAATGGCAACATTTTGTTACTACAAAATAAGGAATTTATTAGAAATTAATCCATTATCCCTCATGAAAAACAATTTCTGTATTAAAACTTTTCCTAACCGCCACTTTTTGGAAAATAAGTGAAAAAGAATTCTACATGTTTTCCAGAAAAGAAAACACCATCAGTTATATAAAATGTGTTAAAGGATTAGTGCTACTTCGTAACACACTAACAAATACACATTTTCCAATTTAATTGCGCCAGATTGCGCCTTGTACGTGCCAACCGTGGCGGCCACATGGTCGAAATCATATTTAAACATTAATTTCATAAAATTTTCCATCCAATAAAGACCGTTTCATCGATATCAAAAATAAATCACTATGTTTTATTATGATTTAAACTTGTATCACTCTATAAAAAAAACACCCGATACAAGAATGTTATATATTTTGCTTGTATACAAACTAAAACAGCTGCAGTACAGTTTGTGAAGTAAGTGTTAGAAAAGTACTACGCACAAACGCACATACATATTCCTCTGACAGATTTAAATTATTTTTATGAACTCCACAATAGATCCTTATGATTAGATGGCTACCGTGACGTTAACCTTATCTGGGAACCAGTACTTCTCGACTTTGCAGTTATCGAGTTACAAGTTGAATAGATCAAACTGTGCTGTGAATATATAAAATCCTGAATCGGTAGTCTTTCCCATTAAAACCATTCGAAACTGCAGCTTCAGGAGGCCAAAGATTTAAAAAATTTGCGTTGCTCACAAATTGTGTTCCTTCTACAAAATGACAGACATTTAAAATACCCAAAAAAATTAACGAAAACTTTAAATTATCTCAAGGCTTTTCAGGATCACGATGGAACGCTGAATGGCAAAGGACTTCTGCAGTAGTTATCGTGCAGAAAGAAACGCAGATACAGTTTTCTAGATACAGTTTCTTTGTGAATTCCCAGTTTTCCAACTTTAGAGCTTTAAGTTTCTTTTTTGTTGCGGACCATGGCAGGGAGCCAACTGTCACTTAAATTGTAATTGAACTCCTGTGGGGCATATGCAGGCACGTAAATCAACCCACCGAAGGGAATCTGAATGACAATCTGCAACGAAATTATGATTCCAACGATTAAAGATAAACTTTCTTGTATTCTTTTTTTCAGTTGAAAACTTTAAAAAGTTATTTTAATTTCTACACTCTCTGGGCAGTTTTAGCTGAATGTGAAATGAGTTTTACAACTATTTCGAAAATGAAGGCGTAAACAAGTTGCTTTAAAGTTGAATATTTTCAAGTTCTTATCTCTCTCTCTCTCTCGGTCTCTTTGGGCTGCTGTTATTTAATTCTTTTGCAACGTAAAATTTACAAGCGAATTTCTGCCAAATAAAATATTTAAAGACTTGAAAGCAAGAAGATAGAAATTGTTAAATTCCTTTTAATAAACCCAAAAGGACAACAAAAACAACAGCAACAATGATGATGAAGTAAAACAACAAAAGAGAAAAAAAATAAGAATTAAAATAAAAGCGAAATAATAAAACAGAGGAAAAAGGAAACACTTGCTGCTGCTACAGAGGAAGACACACACACACACACACAGAAAATATTTCCTTTGTCGTTGAGCTTTTGCTGTTGTCATTTTGTTATTTGCAAAACTGTTGTACTTTTGCTGTTGATAATATTCATTGTCTAAGTTTTAAGATGACAGTCTCAATGGAAAATCTTCTATTACCACAACATTTGCCTCTACAAACTTCCTGTACTAAATAAATGAATAGCTGGCCAGTCTGCAGGGCGAACAGTGTGCGTCATGGTTGTTTGGCTGCAAGCAGTGTTCGTCAAAGATTGTTAATTGTCATGGAAGTGTTGTTGGAACAAACCTATTTTTGCAGCAGCAGTTCTGTAGTTCCACTCACGACGAGCTTCTTTAAATATTTTACGTATAAAAGTTTAATCTTTAAATTGCTGGTGTTCTTGTGAAACACTGGCAAATGTTCACCGTACTAGACTTCAGAGTACTGGCTGTTGTGTGCATGTGTATGTGTGAAACAAAAGCTACTCGAATGTTGTTTTACTTTTCTTATTAACAAATTCTTACTTCTGCTGAGAAAACAACAAAAAAATCCTTTAAATGTATTCAAGAGCGGAAATTACTTTGTCAACTTATTCAGTTATTATTCTGTAAGACTTTCAACATGAAGTTCTTTTTCTTTTAGAATTATGAACTGCCAAATAACTGGGGGGTGCAGGGAGGAATGTGGAACAAGTTGTTTTGTTTTCTTAAAGAGTATTTAGTGAAATATCTTGGGGGCATTTTTAAGGCAGGCCTTTTTTGGTAAAAAAAGAAACTTTCAAATGTACTGGATTCTTTACAAGAAGTCTGCGGTTGAATAAGACAAGCATTATTTATGTGCTTCACAGCAGAGCACAATAGCAGATTAGGTTTTTGAAATTAGTTGCTGCGGCGTATAAGTGAAGAGTAAGCGAAAACGTTTATAATCTTGTTGTTTTTTTTTTTTTTTTTTTTTGTAAAACTCAAATCACTTCAAAGACAATGACATTAAATAAATCCTTTTCCCAAATGCAATTTTCACTAAATTTATTTTCATAAATTTTTCTTAGTCAAATACTAACACATACGCAAATATAATTAAAAAGAGCATGTGTATGTGTTCTGATCTATGATCACTATGAATATTTATAACATTCTGGCTTTTCATTCGATAATACTTTTAGCACATGACGAAAATACTCTGACAGATTTAACAAACATTCTTAATTTTAGTTTTAAATCTAATTTAATTTCATAAATGCATACACATTCGTTTTTAAGTCAAGAACATTTTGCTTGTATTGCAGTGACAATAAATATTAGGGTGAGCCATTTAAAATCGTTTGAAAGGAATATATAAAAATTTCATAACAAATTTTCTTAATTTTGACACCATTTTTGCCATCTTTTGCTCTTTAACATCAACGATAATCTACAGAGATTTTGAAACTCCTTTTGGGTTTTAGATTTCTGCCTTTATTTTCCCTTTTATTTGAAGATCGAAAATATTTCCTCTTTGGGATCTTCCTAATACACACGCACGTACGTATTTATCTGCTTCTAAACACACTTCACAGACACTTGAAAAGATTTGTCATGAATAAACAACATGTTTTCGTAGTTGCATTTTATTCTTTTGATTTTATTTTCGAAACTTTTCTTGTGTGTTTATGTTGTTTTGCAATTGTTCTTAAACACTAAAAGAAATTGATTTATAAAATTATTTGAATATTTATGAATTATGAAGGATTGCAATCGCAACTTAGTTGCTTATTTCATGGCAACGTAACCGATGCGAAAACTTTAATATTATGGTGGCCTTAAAGCTATTGAAATTTATATATTAACGTATAAACAATTAATTTTAAAATTGTGACAGAAAAATTTACAAGAACATAGCAAAATTATTTTGGGTAAAAGAAGAGTATGAATAAACTTCATTGAGTTTGTTTCTGATGACAAAAGATCGGCGGTCAATATGGCATACTTCAGTTGAGGAACAGTTCTAATCCACTAGAATTGTTTTCTTAACTACTGAATGAGTGATTCTACAACTAAAATTATGGTTGAAAAAGAAGCCAAGAGAATGCAACCATAAAAAGATAATAAACAAAAATCAGCATCGAGTTCTTTTTATAGTTTTCAAATTTGTTTTAACTTCTTATTCATTTAAAAGAAAGATCCGAAATCATATATATATATATATATATATATATATATATATATATATATATATATTAAGAAAATTCATGTCAATATCCCTTCTTGATCTGTATTAGCGAACAGTGAAACGTGAAGATCTCGCAATAATCATAATTTTTTTCAAATATTTTGCGGAGAAAATAATCAGCACAATGAAAATTAAAAATTGAATTGTTAAGCGCAAGTTTCCAAATATATAAATTTAAATGAAACTACTTTAAGGTTTCCCCTGCAATTTAAGAGCAAAATAAAATAAAATAAATTGTTGTATTTACATTAACAACCCTTAGCCTCATTAGCTTATTATACTACAATATAATACTTTGGTTTTAATTATGTGCTGATTCTTCTTTCCCAAAATCTTACTAAAAAATTCAAAGTGATCAATTGAGGGGTTTTAGTTAGTCCCCATGCACATTTCACTGGGGCTAATGCAGATCATCAGGGAACCTCTACCCAGCCTTTCTTAATATATCTAAATATATTTATTTCAAACTTCCACTTGAGTAAATGAGAAGTCTTAAACAATTATGAAAGCCATAACAAGAATTCACTGATCACTTTCCTTTTTTTAAAATTTTCACGTTTTTATTTTACAATTTGTAGGCTTCCTTCCGACTTTAATTGTAGTTGTTATTGATCACGTGGAACTTTTTGGTAACATGTTGAGAAAAAAGAGTCAGCACATAATTAAAATTAAAGAGATTGAAGAAACGACAACTCCCCAAAATATGTATTAATTTAAAAATTGAACGAAACTAATTTTCTTCCGGAAAAATATTTGTTTCTAAAAATAAAAACGGAAGTGAGTTTCAAATTTCTTACAAAATACTGTCGTCTTCATGGTCATTGAGAAGAGCATCATAAAATTGGCTAATTCTGATCTTTTTCCAAGTCCTTTTTAACTTAAAATATCCTGCCAAATAATTGGCGATTTATTTTTTAAAGCACCAGTTATCTTCTCTAACGAATGCTTGATAATTGTCTCTAGAAAAGGCTATTAAAGACCCTGGATTTTTAATAATTTAAGGCAGTTGTCGTGCAAAATTAAATTTATGGCTAAAATACCCAAGGATCTTAGTATCTTTCAAAATATATTGAAAAGGACACATGAAAATATCTGATAGTCTGATTTACACCGCTGCTTTTCTAGGAAATTTTAAAAGTTGGCAAAAATTTTTTTCAGTGTACTATTCTCTTAGAAACTTGTACATTGAAAAATACACTTATTGGAAGCGTAAAATGATTTATGGCATTATTTTCATGTTTACTTCAAATAAATATTGCGCTTGAAATGGCAAAAACAAGAGAACAACAACAGTTTTGTTGTAACTCGATTTGCAGTTCGAAAAAGTTATACAAAAAAATAAATATAAATTTTTTATTAAAACTTTCTAAATCCATATATTCGATTTGAAATTAATGCTTAAAGTTGCTTAAGATATTTCGTGTGGCTAGAAAACTATAGAAAAGTTTTCTTTTAAAATGCATTTTTACTGCAAATTTTTGTCTAACGCTTGTAGTTTTCTTTCGTATTCGTCTCTGCTGTAGTTTTCCATTAATGCCATTAAGTGGGATATATAATTCACCATGTCAGGCCAAGACAAATTGTTTTCTCTGATGTGTAGCAAAATTTCTTATTTTTATTTGGCCAATTAATCGAGATTTCAATCAAAACTTTTTGAATGTATTTATTTTGCTGTTGCAAAATAATAAATTCGCCAGCATTTTTATTTTATATCTGCTGTCAAGTGTTTGGAAATTATGACCGGAAATGGAATATATTGTGTTTTAGATAAGACTTTTAGGCTTAGAATTGTTATATTGTTTTCAAAAAGAAAAAAGAGAGAAAGTAAACAGCAGTTGGCTTTTTCTTTTCTACAAAACATGTAAAATTTTTTCACTTATTTTCTAAAAAGTGGCGGTTTGGGAAAGTTTTAAAACAGAAATTATTTTTGGTATGGGATGTTGAAATCATTTATAATAAATTCCTTATTTGAAATGGTAAAATGTTGCCATTTTCTGTTAAAAAGTGTGAAAAATGTTGCATTATTTCCTACACAAGAAATCGACATAATACAGCAGAACAGACATCGCAGTTTCTGCGAGTTGCTACACTCCCATCATCAGTACTGATGTATAATTTCATTTATCATGACATGTAGAGTTCATTATGATATAAAATTTAATATTTAAAAATTTTAAGATGAAATTGTGTGCGATAAGGACCACACGATGTGCCTCATTGTTCGAGAATACTGGGGAAACTTTATTGGAAATTGGAGGAAAGAACTTGAAGATACGAACATAAAAAGAGCTGGCTGTGCATCAGTTGCTAGCGAGTATAGCCTGCAATCAAACTATTCTAAATCCTAAACAGACGTAAAAATACGTTACATCCACATCATGATAAGCAGCACGTCCGAAATCTTAAGAAGCAAAGTTATTGCTTGTGATTCTGCAGTGAGGACGCTATTGGCTGAAGTAGTCCACACAAGACTACAAAGTCTAGGATGCTGGATTATACTTCGCACTATCCTGAATATGCTCTCGTCTTTTACTGACCTGACTTAGTCCCCCGAGGGTCACAATAGGCAGCTTGGTGAGTCTTAGCGCCTTGTTGCAGTGCTTTCTGGGGAAAAGATAAGAAATACAGGTGTCAGAGAAGGGTTGATGTTCTGCTGCAAATCAGCAGACATTACGAAAGTGGTTGTATGTTGTTGGTGCTGGGAGTGTCAGGAGGAATAAGTGTTATGACTTTGACCTTTGGTTCCTCTTGGTGCTTGATGATCGGAAGTAACAAGGGCTTAAGATAGGCCCGACCACCTTAGCAAGGTGTATGATCTTGGTTTGGCGGTACTAAGTGAATGAGATTACAACCTGTGTGTCCCCGAGGGCCGCACAGGTGTGACTCCTGAGGGCGATAGGGGTGGTGGTAATCATTAATTTCACCCGGTGTTAAGACCACCGTCAGGTAGGCCATATTGGCAGGTACTGGCGTTAATCTTAAACACTATCTGACCTGATTTAGTGGAAAATCACTGACTGAATCTCACAGACGAAGGCACTGGCCACTGAATACCACCGACAGCAGTTAACTGCGTCATATCCTAAAAGAGGAAACCACAGCATCCCTCTTTGTTCGTACCAGTAGCGAAATAATTCCCCAACGATATAAAGAAATAAAGAAAAACATTATCTGTCTTCTAATCTGTCTTCATCTGTTCTTTCAACAGTATCTTCTCCTACTTCTGATAAAATGTATTTAATATGTAGGGCTTCACTTCCGGAGAGTCGATCCAAGATAAAAAAAATAAAAATAAAAATCCGAGTTTAATAGGCGAAGACGCTTTGCATTAGAAACAAGTTACTCTATGGTGTGATGCTCATGCTACACCAATGTAATTGGGAATTATTATAAAAAAAACCGTCACTACTTATAAAATGGACAAAGTCTTTTTCAACTGGATAGATTTGGTATGGAGGACATGTGGTTTCGAAAGGATAAAGCAAATTTTTTCATAATAGATCAATAGCGCATTCTTGCCGACAAATAATTTAAAGTCCAGAAGACAGCATTTTCAGAACACTGAAACCATACTTCTAAGAATTTTCAATGACCGTCATTTTCTTTTGGGGCATGTAAAAGAATAGTTGATAACTTTAAGTTGCTGGAAGACCTCAGAAATAGGAGAGCTTGTAGATAACATAAAAAATCCCTTTAATCTTAATTTCGTGCTGATTATTTTTTCACAAAATGTTACCAAAAAATTCAAAGTGACCAATTGAGGGGGTTTGGTTAGTCCCCATGCACATTTCACTGGGGCTAATGCAAATCATCAGGGATTCTCTACCCAACATTTCTTAGAATAACTAAAGATATTTATTTCAAACTTCCACTTGAGTAAATGAGAAGTCTAACACAATTATGAAAGTCATAGCAAGAACTTACTGATCACTTTTCCTTTTTTAATTTCTTACGTTTTTATTCCACAATCGGTTGCCATTTTGTTTTGATGAATAATTTTCATATTGACATGAGTCCTGCAGGGGATTCCTTTCTTGTTTCCTTGGAAAAAAAGGTACCATGTCACATGATGAGTAATTAAATTTTTTATTTTATAAAAATATCAAAAATCAAAGAATATGGCGTGACAAACCTTGCGCCGCCTTTCACATAAACATTTAAGTAGAAGTGCAAGTGTATTGGTATGTACACGTGTATTGTGTATTTCAATTTTTTTTCTTCGTATAAAATTACAATTTATTTTATGTATGATGATTTTTTATTGAGCGATATTTTCATTTAACAAAATATTCCAGACAAAAAACTATTTGCCATCAAATAAATTGTCTGACACAGAAGAATTGTGATAACAACAGCAGCAACAACAGCAACAACTTCAATGGGATTAAAAATGGAACATAAAAGCAAAAATCAATTTCTGTGGCATTTAATTTTTATTTTATTTTTTTGATATCTGTATTTTAGGTGTAAATATTGCACACTGTCAAACTATGGAAAATACAATAAAAATAATAGCGTCAGTATGACAAAAGATCAATAACAATATTTGGTGTGAACAGCAACAATATAATAGAGGATAGAACTACAATTTGCTGGTTACAATTGATATTTAAAACAAGATGTAGAGAGAGATACTAAAAAAAATTATTGTGCAAATCTGCACCCAACTAACAATTCGTGTTCGCAACGATGAGATAAAGTATGTAACATTCGCAGGATATCGACTGCATTTAAATTAAGTGCAGATGAATATTTAGTGAATTAATACGCGGGTTAAAAACGTTATCCTCTACTCTATTTGTTCAACATATAATTCTGTTAATGCCTTATCTTAACCCTAGATCAGAGCTAACACTTCTTTTTGAAATTGAAGGAATATCAGTATTTATTTTATCTATTTATTTGTCATGATATTGACAATTCTTTTAGCTCTTTTAAGCGAAAAATCTGTTCTCCATATTTTTTTTCGTGTTACCAGAGGAAACATCTGCCAGAACGCAGCCTATAAAAAATATATTTTTTTACAATCTCCTGTATTATTTACAAAAAGAGTAACATCCTGGAAAATTGGTAAAAAAGTGTTTTCTTTTCTAAAAAGTGACTGTTTGGAGGAGTTTAAAAATAGAATTTTTTTCGTAAAAGGTTTTGGGATAATTTCTTATAACTTTTCGAATGACACAATATTGCCCTTTTTTTACTAAAAAGTGTTAAAAATTTTGCATTATTTTTGGAAAAAAACTAGCAGCAACAGGTATGTAAAAATTTATAAATAATTTTGCAATAATTGATATTTATTTCATGTTGTTTTCTTTTACATTTCTTTTTTTCAATTCCATCCAAAATGCAGCGACTGAATTAAGCAGGAGAGGGCAAGTCTTAGTCTCACAATTTTTCTGAGTTACTTTTTTCAAAATCCACTAGCAGCGTTGTCATAATCATTTAAATTTGAAAAAGCCCTAAACCAAAAGACAACTGCTACTACAACTTTAAAATTTTCCTAGAAAACTACTGACATTTTTTTTTATATATTGAAGAACATAAAGTAATTGCAGATGTGAAAAGTAAACAACACGAACTTATTTCATGAAAATATGTTTCACTTTGAATGTTTAATATAGTTTTTGGGAAAAAAGAATCAGCACGAAAGTATATACTAAGGAGTTTTACTTTTAAGTCCAGAGTGGTTGTCGGGTTGAGGTTTTTAATAAAATATTCAGAAAGAATTAAAAGGGAGCGACGAGCCAAAGAACAGGGGAAAGTCAATAACATATCAATTATACAGGATGCGTTAAACAACTCAAAAATGGACCACTCGGAAGTCACTATGTTCCCATTATCAGTACTCGTGAGCACTGGATGTGGTTATCAACGCTTGTTATGCTGCTGCCTCACAAGGACGAGAAATGGGATGCGATTACAAACTAGAATGTACTTCTTTCATCGTTGTATAGGGTGTTTTCTATAGAGTGGTACAACTTTGAGTTGGCTTGACTGCTTTATTTGACCACCCATTTAACAGCTGATAGTTGCGTTTTGTTTAGTTTGCTTTGACATTTCATTATGGATCAACTTACACCAGAGCAACACGTGCAAATTGTGGAAATTTTTAATCAAAATAATGGTTCCGTTCGTCAAACTTATGGTGCACTTCGTCCATTCAAAATTTTATTTTCCAATGAAACCCATTATTGGTTGAATTGGTACGTAATTAAAGAGAATTGTTTCTTTTGGAGTGAATAGAATCCACAAGCTTTTGTCGAAGCTCCATTTCATCCACTGAAATTTACTGTTTGGTGCGCTCTATGGGCTGGCGGAGTCGATGATGGTCAGAGTGTTACTGTTTGTAAAAATTGGTGTTCCAGATTGCGCCTTGTACGCGCCAGCAGTGGCGGCCACAAGGCCGAAATTATATTTAAGCATTAATGTCATAAAATTATCTATCCCATTAAGGCCGTTTCATTGATATCAAAAATATATTCTATGTTTTATTATGATTTAAGCTTGTATCACTCTATAAAAAGCACCCTTTACTTAGACGCGTGTTTATTATGAACTGAAAAATATTTAAGAAGGGAGTGGAAATGACTTTCCTTGTACAAACGATATCTTGGATGTCCTGGTTCCTGTTTATATAAATTTAATTATTATTTTTTATTAAAAAAATTAAAGCGTTTGAAATTTGAACCACCAAAATTAATTTGAGAACGAATCGAGCACCAACTTGAACATTTCTCGTGATGATGAATCGAAGAAACACTAAAAACGCTGAGAGTTGACCACACTAGACATCATTGGCTCTAATTGTTGCCATAATTAATTGTTTTTATGTTCTCTATACATTAAAAATTATTTAATTTCTTTTATTTTCCTAAATGACCAGAGCGAACAACAGAAAATATATTTACAAACATGATATTAGACGACGACGAGGACGACTGCTTTGTTGTGTGCTGTCAATAAGGAGTAGGATTCAGATGAGGCAAACTCAATTGTAAATATTAAAAATTTTTAATACAAAAAAAGTGTTTTTATATTCACACTTCAATATTCAATATTTACATCCGATATTATTTTTTAGGACATTTAGGAAAGTGATTTAAAAACAACAAACACCAGACATTCTTTGGCCATAAATTGCAAACAACTTTTCCACAGTCAATGTGATCCTTTTCTTTCCCAATTGCTTACTTAAACTCGGGGCAGAAATGTTCGCTGGGCATATTTAACGTTTGCAAACAAAAAAATTGTATGAGTGTTTATTGTGCTCATGCCACCAGCGCCACACACTCGTACAGTTCATTTGAATTAAGTGCTCTTTGGTGGCCGTAGAGGATTTCACTGCGACCCAGGGGTGTCTAATACCACAGACAAAATGAACAAGTCGATTGTCGTTTATTGAATATGCGGCTTTTTTATTTTTTTATTGTGCACATGATTCTAACAAGAACATGCATGCGCATTTATAAACCTTTAAAGCAGGGAAAATGCGTAAATTATTGCAAAATTCTTAAATGAAAACGAGTTGGCGAAATTTCTCATTCAAAATACAATTTCGATCGATAGCGAATGCCATGATCTCTCAGACTTAAAAGCGTTTCAATTTTTCGTTTGTTAGCAAGCCCCAGTTTCAAAATGCGATTTGTATTCTCTGTACATTAAAAGTGATTTGTTTTATTTTTTCTTTTTCTCTAAGAATTGAAATTATTTTTGAATATAATTCGTGCTTGTTTTTTAACTTGAGTATCTAGACCTAGAGTCTGAGGAATAATTACAATAAGAATTTAAGTTAAAAACTATAAAAAATATTTAAGAAATGTTTTAATATAAATTTTCCAAATTAATTTCACTCGAACACGTGCAGCAAAAGTTTTGCCATATAAAAGGATACAACCCTTCAAAGTATCATCCTCTTCATTTTCCATTTATTTAGAATAAAAAAAAAATTGTATGTAAAACAATTTCAATGTTGATTGTTTCCATTGTTATGACAAAGTTTGTTGTTCAATCAAAATTCTATACAAGTAATAAAGAAAAAATTTTTGCTGTTTTTTTTCTTTTTTTGGGATATGAATTTTATTTTAGCCCTTTTCCTAAATTTTTTTCTTTCATTTCAAAAGTTTTTTTTCTCAACTTTTAGCTTTTCGGAAGTGTTTTCAATTAATAAATATTGAATTTTAAAAGCTCATGTAAATATCTATTGACTTGAGATAAAGTTTTTACAATATTTCGACATCTTTTAAATTGATTTGCAACCTTTTGTGTTGTTGTTGTTGCTTAAGGCAAAATATAAATCGGAGATAAGAAAGTAATTTATTTTTGGTTTTAATATCTGTAGTAAAATTCAATATCTATTAATATTCTAGCAAAATACATCTATTTGTATTTGTATTTGTGTATTGTTCTTTTCAATGTGCGGACTACAGAATGAATTGAAATTACTCACGTATTTAATATGAGCTGACCGAACAATACAAACAATGACCAGAGCCAACAACAGAAAATATATTTGCAAACATGATATTAGACGACGACAACGACGACGACTGCCTTGTTGTGTGCTGTCAATAAAGAGTAGGATTCAGACGAGGCAAACTCAATGGGGCCAAAGTCGTGGATATTTTTTTTTAAATATAAAGAATTTTTATTAAATTTTGGTTTCAGCCTTAAAACCATAAGCATGCGAATTTGCGTTCACACTGAAGATTTTATAAATTCAGGGCCTCGTTTCTGTAACTGATGTGAGAAGTTCTCACATCGAAGAACTAAATAATTATGGTTGTCATGCTTTTTATTGTAGTGTTATCTATATAGAATAATATATTTATTATTATAAAAAACCAACAAAATTTTAAATGAATTAAGAAATATATTCTGACTCATCCTGTGTTTCACGCAGTGGCGACAATTTTTTCGTTGCGAGAAGTTCTCGCTTCAGTTACAGAAACGAGGCTCAGGTTTTAATGCACACATTTTTCAACAAATTGAAATACAATAAATTATATCCCTGTTAACAATCGGGTTATATGTTGTAGCATCTTTTTTTATATTTCATAACACTTAATAGACAAACTGTACTGCAGCTGGTTTTGTTTGTATACGATAATCAAAAATCTAGTTGCAGTTTGAAGAAGGAATTGTTTTACACTTTCCAAATTAATATTTTAAAATTTCAGGAGGTTCCTGTGCATTCTTCACACACTATCAGATGTTTTCGCTTTATAACTTGGCAGCACTGAACTTAGCACAGACAAAAACAGGAAAACACAATGGGCCACTTCATAAAACCAATTCAAAAATGGTTTGAAGTTGGTTTTAACAAAATCACTTTGTAGTTTAAATAAGTAAACATTTTTGAAAATTGTCGTTATTTAAAACTCTTTAATTTTAATTAAAAGCTGATTATTTTTTCCCAAAATCTTACTGAAAATTCAAAAAAAAAGTGATCAATTGAGGGGTTTTAGTTAGTCCCCATGAGCATTTCACTCTGGCTAATGCGATAAGATCATCAGGGAACCTTTAGCCAACATTTCTTAGAATAACTTATATTTATTTCAAACTCCCACTTTAATTAAGTGAGAAGTTTAAAACAATTATGGAAGTCATAACAAGCACTCACTGATCACTTTTCCTTTTTTATTTGCTGACGTTTTTATTCTACAATTGGTTGGCCTTTTTCCGATTCGAATTGTAGTTGTATTGCAGAAGCAGTTCTGAGAGTTGGTTTTAATTTTAAAACCAGAATTTATCAAAAGCATGTCAGTGTGAAAATAGTGGAAAATATGGCGCCTACAGATGCCATTTATTTCTGGCTATTTAACTATTAACAACATAAGCATAAGGGTAGCGACCAAAACTGAAATAAATGTCTTGCTTTTCATAGTGGTCATTTACGACAACCATGTCAACAATATTCTTCGCATTGTTGTTTGCTTTTAGTCGACGTAATTTCAGCACTATTAATGAATACGCATGTTGTGGCTATACAGAAGTTAAATTCTCAACTCTTAATTGAAGTCGAAATATTTTGTAAAACAAATCTTGCAAAAAAAGAAGTCGAATGCTAATTAATTAACTTCTCAAATAAGTCAAAAGTTTACTTTCACATAATCAAACGCGTTTTTTTTTCATATTCAAATATTTGCTACTCATTGTTTCAGCAGGACTCATGTCGCACAGTGGTTCATGTTACAAACAAAAAGGCGGGAATAAGTGTTTGACATTTAGAGAACTAAATGGAAAAAAACGTAAGAAAAGAAAAAAAGGAAAAGTGTTCGGTGAGTTCTTGTTATGACTTTCATAATTGTTTTGAACTTCTCACTTAATTAAAGTGGGAGTTTGAAATAAATATCTCTAGTTATTCCAAGAAATGTTGGGTACAGGTTTCCTGATGATCTGCATTAGCCCCAGTGAAATGTACATGGGGACTAACTAAAACCCCTCATAAATAAAATTAAATGGACTTTTATTAAAATGTATTATTATTTAATTAAAAATGGATGCTGTGTTAAAAGCGGAGCTACAAGAAAACTTACAACCCCCATAATTGTTTTCACATTCGAGGTAGTCTACTTTTTACCCCCGGTAGCTTCGACTGTGCTGCAGCTACAGACTTTGAGAGATACGATTTGGGAAGAGTGGCTTCTCCTTTTTATATGTCAAAATTTCTATACAAATCCTTTTACTGGTGTAGAAGTTCCTGATTTTGTACTAAATATTTTAAATCACAACACTGTACGTCGTCCTTCGTATAAAAATATATATAAATTTCATGAAAAGAGTTATTAATTATGGCAAATGGAAAGAAATCCCTGGTGTTTGCAGAAATAAAAATTTCTTTATTTAACAAACGAATACTTTGGCATTCAAAACACGAGTATAAATAAATAGTTAATTAATTAATTAATAATTAATTAGTTTTTTCTTTTTGCTTCTGTCATTAAAGAGAAGTAAATGAAATGTTTTCCCCTTTTAGTGGCATTTCTTGGTAAACAAGTTGATGCTCGATATAATTGGAAAAACTGCACACAGATTTGCTTTTTAATACTGAAATTAATTTCGAGTTTCGACGAAAAAAGTTTCGAATGAAATATAATGTTGGCTGTTATTTTTTGAATTATTCATGTACAGGGTTCTTTCATTAATGCGACAAGAAAAAAAATTGAAAAAATTAAATAAATAAAATAATAATGAAACGTACTTCTGCAACAGCTGCGGCTCATTTCGTTACAAATTGCCAATTATTAGTAATAAATTGCAGAATTCAGTTACGCATTTTGTGAATACATTTGGTGTATTCGTGCACACACACACACACCCGTACTTATTTTTACATGAATATATTTATGTGAACATATTTCTTTATTCATAAAATTATTTAGCTGCTTATTTGTTCTTTGGCAGGGCATGTGTACGGGCAAGTTTATTTTACTCACCAACAGCCGAATGGACAGATTAGGGAACATGTTTATCTACGAAATAAATTTGTCAGTGCTTAAGGAGCAGTTTTTAGAAGATGTCTGCTGTAGTTTATAATGATAAATTAAAAAGAGAAAGAGCAGAACACATGATTTGACAGAGACCATAATATAATAACAGTATCATATTGATTACTTTGTTGTAGTTTAATCTTGTTTATATTAAAGTAAAATAATTATAAATTCAATATTGTTGTTTTACAATAACAGTATGACACAAAACATTTTAGCAAAAAGGCAACAGCACCAGAGAACGAAATAGTGTACAGTTTTATCTTTTGTGTACACAATTTAACATCAATGACATTGAAAACAAAGACATTGAAAGATGTATACATGCCACACTTTATACACAAATACATCTTGAGTGTACAGGACTGTGCATTGAAGACATTGAAGCCATTGAAAACTTTGAAAACATTGAATTCACTTTATGTACGTGTACACATTTGCGGTTATGATCACATTATATTTGCTTTGATCTTCATAAAATTAATGCGTGTGTGTGTGAGAAATAACCATCCACCATTCAAGAGTTTGTTTGCAAAAGCTCATACACGAGATGTACACAAGTGCGAGGCATAGTCATACACAAGCAGAAGGTGTACACAACGAAAGAAAGGCAGTGTCTATAATGTATTGAAGGTGTACATTGCACTGAAGGTGTGCTTAAAATTTTCCTGTACACTATTTCGTTCTCGGAACAGGACATTTTGATAAAAATTTTTAAGGTTTTAAATAATTATATAGTATTTTTATGAAATGAATGATATATCTTGAGGATCTAAAATTTAAATAAAACAAATTGTTTTTGTATTAAGTCTAAGCAAATTTCCTTATAAAATTGAAAATCTTATCACGAATAAATATATTTTATTAATGGAACATTTTGTAGGTTAATGACGTTTTCTTGTCTGGAAAACATGTAACTTTTTGTGACTTCTTTCCACAAAAATCACAGTTTAAAGGAGTTTTAAAATGGAAATAATTTTTTGAATTGATTGTTTGACTCTTTTTTAATTATTTTTTTAATACATGTAATTATTTTGTAATAAAAAGTGTAAAAAATTTAGCATTCTTTTTAAGAAAAGAACACAATATACTTTTTAAAATTCGAAAATTATCTGACAGGCCTTAAGATTAAATCTGTGATTGAAAGATCTACATATTTTTTAGATTTTTTCATATTCTTAATGTATTAAGAGTGAAATATTTAAAATAATTTTTATTATCATTAAACCAGCCGAACGCAGTACTTAATTCGAGGCAGCAACACCGTCTCAGCGGAGTTCTTTGTTAAATTCCTGCACTTTGGAAGGTGGCCAAGATACTTAAGAGAAAGGATGTTGATTCTAGAGGAAAATAATTTTTTCAATCAAAATACAGAAAGTCTTAAACTTTTCAATTTTAATTATGAGCTGTTTCTTTTTTCCCAAAATTTTACTAAAAAAAATCAAAGTGATCAATTGAGAAAGTTTTCATTGTTTTTACACTTTAACAAGTTAAATCATTTTATATATTGAGAATTTAATTGCCACTTCACATTAAAAGTAAATTAAAAAAAGAGGAGTTTGAGTAAAAATTTACTGCCTTTTTATGACTCTTCTACAACCAGATTTTTGCATAATTTTGGTTGAACATAAAACTGCTCTTTTATTCGTTTGTTAGACTGTTAAGCAAATTTGAATTTTACAACATTGAAAAGGATACAAAATTATTAATTTGAAATGGAAAATGATTATAAAAATATGATAATTTAATACTGATTAAATTAAGCAGTGGTTTGCACATGTTTTTTTTTTTAATATTCTTTTCAGTTAAACTTTTTATCGACCAGCAATTAAATAAATGAACATGCAGATAAATATGACGATAAAATAAATCGGTGACACAATTTGTTCATGGCTGGAATATGAATACGTTTAAATTATTATAATCAATTTTGTTAAAAAACTCGAAAAGTGTAAAATTTAATTGGCGCTAATAAAAAGAAAAATGAGATAAAAGTAGATGAACAACTTTAAAATATTCGTCTATGCTGCACATGAGAGGGCATGTTTTTAAAGAAAATAGTTCACACCGTTTTTTTTTCTTAAGACTCATGAAGTTAAAAAAAATTTCTTAAATATATAAGACCTTTTTGTTTAGACACGCTACTAAAGGTCTTTTATATTTGTCACACATTTGCCCAAATGAGCGTAACCACTTCACACTATTGAAACAAATTTTGATTCAGAGAAGTGTTTCCAATCATTTTGTATTTCATAACACTTTTATATTAAAAACAAAAAGAGTGGGATCAGCCTGAAAAGTGGAACATTTATAATAAGAACCCCTGATGACATGACGTGGCGGACTCGAAATCAGTACAGACCCCTTGTGCGTTTGATAGATATAATAAATATTTTAGATATGCCACTTTTAAATTTATAATTTAAAACAAACTAGAAATAATTTTCAAGTTCCCGGCATCGAAATTTAATAATAATTCTTGTCGAAGTATGAAATAAATATGAATAATTAAATAAATCGAGCTGCAAATTGAGAGGTTGTAACTCGATATCCTTCTATCGCACAATTTCATATGAAACAACCACAAAATGTTTGAATTTATTTCTGTTGCATAAATAATTATGCAAAAAGAATATATCCAGTGACATCCTGGGAGGCACAATAATATTTATGCCGCATCCAATAACAATTTTTTTTATACAACAACACACAAGATCTCTTACACTCTGAAAGCAAAAATTAATAGAATATTTCTGATTTAAGAAAGAACACTTCAATCGCATTTTATAAGCAAGAACACTCACTTCGATTTCTCTACATTATTTCTAAGTCAAAGGAGGCTTTATATACAACTTTAATGAAACCGTAAATGTTTTCAAATAAAATCCGATTCATATACAAGTAACGGCGGCGAACATATACTATCGCCGTCTCGCCTAAAGAATTTCAGACGTTTGACTCTGATCTCTAGAGCTATTTTATGGCAAAACAAAAACTTAACTTTTATGACTCTTTTGTATGCAGCACATTAACAATATTTTCAAGCTGATCTAAAACATTATGAGTCTATGACAATATGACTAAATAGCACACAGTGTGAATACCTCAAATATTACAAATTTATAATAATATATAAATAATTATTTATGAATTATTCTAAATAAATTTCAATTATACTTGATGAGTAATGTGACCATCCGTCCCGATTTCGGCGGGACAGTCCCGATTTCCAGTTCACCGTCCCGGTGTCCCGGAAGGTAGCTTTAAAATGGGAATTTGTCCCGGTTTCCTGTAGCATAATAAACATGTTTCAAAATTTAAAAATTTTTATTCCGTACGTTTTTTTTCCAAAATAGGGCAATAGATTAAATAAGAAATAAGAAAACAAACTTTTTTTCAAATTGGTCGTGTAGATCAAAAGGTATAAACGACAAAATCTAGCAGCCGTCACCTAAATAAACGGCGACCTTAACTATTAATCGGCTTATTTCTTTTTCTTCAAATTTGCATAAAAAAGCGTGTAAACATTTTAAAAGTTTAATCTTTAAAAGAAAAAATATTTTTTTGGTGCAAACGCTTTTTTAACATGATATTTAAACATGCCGAAACGCAAATGTGCTTTTAGTGACAATTTAAAAACAAAATATCCTTTTATTGAACTTATAAATGCTCCTTCAGGATTCAGATGTGAAAAGTGTCGAGCAGAATTTACAACAACTTTTTTCTTCCAATACTGTGAAATGCGTTTAATTGAATAAATGCAACTTGTTCAAAATTTATATTTCTTGTTCGTCACTTCAAGATTTCAAAACTGGTAGTGTAAAAAAACTGGGTAAAAATTATTTGCGGTGTCCCGGTTTGAGTTACAAAAAACAATGGTCACGTTATTGATGAGTGATTACATATTGAATTTTACCCTGAACTAAAATAAATATTTGACTCTTCAAATTAATTTCATTTAACTGCACATAAATTTATATTGCGAATAGTGGATATATATATATATATATATATATATATATATATATGTATATATATGTATATATATATATATATATATATATATATATATATATATATATTTTAAAATGTTTCACATACTCGTACTTGACGCAGTTTATCTAATTAATTTCCATTTTCAATATAATTTCTCATTATTTTAGCATATTTTAATTCAATTTGCAACGAGCACAAATTTGAAAGTAATTGCATTTAAATCCAAAATGTTGCACTCGAATATGCACCGATTATTCCTTTTGTGGAGTTCTGCATTTGGCACAAAAACATTTTAATTAAATTAACTGATGAAACTCATGTAGTTGTGATATTTTTAAAACCGAAACCGAAAAATAAAATGTTAAATACTCTCACTAATAAGCGTTAAATTAAATACAACAACAATCAATAACAGACATATAAATATGTGCTTGTGTGTGTGTGTGTGTGTGTATAATTTCCCATATTAATTTAAAAATTATAAACATTTTTCAACATGACAACGAAATATGAAAGCAAAAGATTAAATCTTTACCTGCTGCAGCGGGAAAGCAACCAAAACTGACACACACGAGTCCTTCGTGCGCGAGGTTGGTGGTCATATTTTTGCTTTATTTCATACACGAGTTTATGTTTATTTTTATTTTAATTTTTTATATATTTTCGCTTCTATTTTCATAAATTCCAGCCAACTGCTGCTGCTGCATTTGCGTGGCAAAAGTGCATAAATATTATTAGAAACTCGAGTTTCATTTTCTTCTCTCTTCTATTTTATTTTTATTCCAGCTCTCGGAATAGTTTATTTTTCTACTGGTCATAATTTAAAAAAAAATAATTGTATCGTTGAATTTGTTTAATGAAATTTTCTCGCCAAAAAACCACATTTTATCTACGTGCATGTTCAAATTTATGTTTCTGTTTATTTCTATGATTTTTATTTATTTCCTTCATTTTTATTTCAGTACACAAACACACACACACACATGGTGTACTCATACATACACACAACAGCATGTTGTGTGCTAACATCGCAGTTGCAAACGAGGTTGTTGTGTTACCAGCTGCAATTGACACGACTTTAATATATTAAAATAAGTAAATTAAAACAAAAATGTTTTATTGAAACTCTATTCTATTTGATGATACGCCGTGGATTTAATTAAACTTCTAAACTTCAAATGTTTCTAACACAATAACACAAAGAGGAAACGTTTGCTGAAGCAAAACACTCAAACTAGCGTTTTGTCTATTCTCATGCACGTTTTTTAAAAAAAACTTTCTTCACCTTTTGCCGTATCAGCAAAATGAATAATAAGAAATTAAGGGGAATCATCAACAAATTAATGTGAGTCATTATTTTAGGGTCCTAAACCCGCACAATAGCTGTTCATAATATAAAAATGGGAACTACTTATTTTCTGTTGGGTCCTGCACATTTCAATTTTACTTCTGTGTATGTGACCAGCACTCAAAATATAACCCCTGCTCATGCAACGCAGGACAGGCTTCTGGGATTACGAAAGATGGGAATAGTGGTGAAAAGAAAAAGAAAGAAAAGATGAGAGAAAGCTTGCAGTTGCCATTTATTTGTTTTCCAATGGCGATGTGAAACGCCATTGAATTTTTTTTTTCTACGATAACAGAGAAGGATGGTGCTGTAATGCACGATAGTGTATGTCACTGTCGTTGATATTTAGGACGCATACACCAGAGACCAGCATTAACCCATTAGAGGTCAAACGAAAACTGGATATAATATTATAAATATATGTTTATTATTTATTTCAAATAGGTGAAAAAGAACATAAAAATTTATAAAAAATAAAAAAAAAATTTTTTAGAACAGGTATTTTGTGGTGTACTCAACTAAGTACACTGACCTCTTACGTGCGAAAGTTTTCGAAACATTATTTTTCCACGCAAAGAATTCTTAGGCACTTTTTACATTGCCAGCACTCTCTTGAATGGCAAATAACGCACCGTAGCTGGTTTTCAGTATTAGAGGGTTGGTGTACAGCATCATTTCCAGACTGTCGCAACTTCTTCCAACCTTGTCGCAGATAATAGCGTGTCATATGACGTCGAAGATTTATTTCATCTATGGGGCTCTCGTTAGCTAGTGCCCAGCGTTAGCAATGAAAAGATCTAACATATAGATATAGAATAATAGGATATTGACTGATCGATCTTGTCAACACTACCCATGTTTTTGATATAATTTTGGAATAATTGAGGTATCACCGCATCAATACTTTCGTTTTAGCACCTAAGCGATGGTGAAAAATTGTGCCATAACTGCTTCCCATTGTACAAATACTGCTGTCCTTCCATCCTACAAATTACGTCATGTCTTCGTCTATACCTTTTTCTTCGTCAGATAGTGCTCTAGGTTCAGGTAGAATAATTTCCATTAAACATTTTTCGGCCTAACTATTACATAATATGCCAACAACAGCTTCTTGAAGGCCATTGAAACAGTTTTGGACAGAAAATGATTTCTACTCGTGGCAAAAATCTAACAAAAATAAATAAATTTTTACTTATGCATGTTGTCATTGTACTCAAGCGAGTACAGTCCAATATTTACGTTTCTAGTTTTATTACCTTTTAAAAAAACAGCAATATTTTTTGTCTGTACGATAGACTGATATATTTTTTATGATAATAACTCAAAACGAGCAAAAGAAAATTATTACAGTCTTATATATTATTAAAATATATGGCTTGGCTCCGCACGCTTTTGGGCCCCAAATCAAATTGATGATTTTTCATATAAAATAAAAATCCACACACAAATTTCTTTTCAGCAGCTCTTAATAATATTCTAGTGAAACAAAATACCAGAACAATGATTGTAATTTTTTTTGTTTTAACTTAGCTGTTAGCAAAACTTCAGCTGTACTCAATTGAGTACAGTGACCTCTAATGGGTTAAGAAGTAGTTATGGTACTTAAGCTCATTCGTGAAACTTTTATTATAAAAGCGTATGAATCATCCCACTAAAACTGATCTGATGTTTTTAAATCACTGAGTTGCAATGAATACGAATCATCATACTCGCAATCGATGGATTTATGAATCAAATCTATTTGATCTGTAATCAATCCTGTTTAATCCATAATCAAATCTTTTTGATCCATAAGCAAACCTGTTTGATATTTAATCAGATCTGTATGATCTGCAATCAAACCTGTTTGATCCATAGATGACTCAGAAATGCAAGCTAAATAGTAGAGCTGTACCGAACTGAATCAAACGCTCTATAAACACTCGTTTTTGACAAGAACCTCTAATCAAACCAATTTAAATTACATGGGTTTGATTGGAGGTTCTTGTCAAAAACGAGCATTTGAGAGCGTTTGATTCAGCTCGGCACAGCTCTACTAAATAGAGTTGGGTCAAACTTCATCAAACGCTCAGTTTTGTCAAAAAGCTTTGGACAAGCCCATTTAAATGACATGGGTTTAATCAGAGGTTGTTGTTAAAAACAAGCGTTTGAAGATGTTCGGTACAGCTGTATTTGTGATACAACTTATCCAAGTCATACACAATTATATACTCTACCCGGTTTTTTAGTACTAATTGCAGATCTCTGGTATTCAGTCATTCGGACAAATTTTATTTCCTGAGTTCTACAGGACGATTCATTCATTTCTAAATTTCAAATTTTTCTATTATTTATTCGTTCGGATATTTGAGTAAAATTTAAGAAATTTTTCCACTGGTCGAACAGGAAAAACAATATAAAATTTTTAATTTTAATTATGTGCTGATTCTTTTTTCCCAACATGAAATTATAGAGGCTAATTGTTCGATATATATATTTAATTCAGAAAGATATCGTATATATTTCAAAGTACAAGGAAACGTCCACATCAGCTTTATATATTTAACGTACAACGCAGACAAGAACAGCTGTTTTCGAAAGCCGCTGCACTTTCATCATCAGTAGTCATGTGCATTTTTGTTTACTACCAATTTAATCGGTAGTTTAGTTGGATGTGATAAGAGTTTCTATTTGTATCAACTTTATTAGCGTACGAGAATTGTATAAAACCGATGGTAACACACTTTTTCTACGTCTCTGTGTTGCCGTTTGATTAGTTTTCTTTATTTTAATTCAGTTATATTTTAATATTTATTATTATATATTTTTTTTTTAAATAAATAAAAAGTACTCTCAAGAACTATAAACAATTTTCCACTTTGTAAGATAACTTCTGAGATTTACTATCTGCATATTGTCAATAATTATTTCCTGATAACTTGAGAAAACATATTTTTTGATAATTTGCAAGAAAAATAAATTTAAATTTTTTTCACTGGGATTTTATTCTTCAATAGAGAAATTTAATAATAATTTGTAAACATTTTATATGGAATATTTCGAATTCAATTAAAATTGAAGGGCTGTTTTTCGTAACGTGTTTCAATTCATAAGAATATAAGAAAGAAATATTTCCAGTTTCAAGGGAAAGTCAACATCACAGTCACACCTAAAAACCGGTGATAAACAAAAATACACCCGAATACTGATGATGGAAGTATGGCGGCTGCCATGCTCTGCCATGTAAAAAGGATAATTAAATTGATGTTAAATTTCCCTTTCACCCGACAATATGTTACATGTCTTTCTAAATTAAAACACGTTGCGAACAATATCCCATCAATCTCATTTGAGTTGGTTTAATAACTTTTGCTTTTGTTTATAAACTTTTTTTTACTTTTTACAATCTACAATTACAAACTGCAAATTGTTCTTCATCTTTTCTTTTCTCAATGTGTCCCAAATTCAATGCCTTCAGAAGGGGTTAGTGCCAGGCTTGGAGTTGTAACAAAATTGCTTATCCTTAACATTCTGCTGATGTTACATGCTCTCAATTATTTATTAGAATACTGCAGGTACAGCATTCATTCAATGTGTGCACTTGTGTGCGTTGTCTAATTTGTAAATGTGCGAGAATTTTATCAAATCGTTGGTAACACACTTTTGTCCCGTCCCTACGCCGTGCGATTATTTTCCTTTATATCCTATTTTAATGAATTTTTTGTTCCATGTTTCTTGAGTTAAACTTTTTTAAAATTTAATTTAGCGATTCTAGGACCCGAATAATTGACAACATTAACTCAGACCAGGAGTAAATCATGGCATACGATAGCTAACGAAATTTGTATTTAAATTATATTAAAATTTAGACCGATTTTAAAAGCGGTAATTCTACACAATCAAACATGGATCCCATTTTCATCGAGTCCGAGGTCTTCGGCTTTATGATCTGCTTTAATAATATCAGCTGAGCGTTTCTAAGATTCCGTTTGCAATATATTTCATTTCAGAGTTCCGTTTGTATAATTTTTATTTTTATTGATTGTAAAATTATTTCATAAGAAAATTATTATTTTATATCGTACCTGGGACTTACGTTTGCTTTCTTGGAAATATTTTAATTGTCTGCTTTTGAAGGTAAAATGTAATATTTCTTAATTTAAAACACTAAAAATAGATGCGTTCGAGGACTAAATTTATACCTCCAGAATCGTGCATTTTATACAGTTTCTGTGGGATTGGCCAATACCCATGCATTCCTTGAAACATAAAAACTAGCTCTTCCCCAATGTTGGCAACACGTGAACTTTCCCCTTCCTGTCTTTATAAAAGAAAGAGGTCCCCTTATGGCATTAAAATTAAATGCTGAACAAAAATAATTTTCGCAACAATTGATTATTTTCTATCAACACCTCTGCCATATAAAACAGGATATTTAAATCGGCTGAATGGTATGAAAGAAAATATTTATGAGCCCGATTTGGTATGCTGCACTGTTTAATCCTTTTTCTTTCATAATCATCCACGTGCACGCGCACAAAAGTCAAACATAAAAGGAGTAAAATATTAATAAAAATACCACAAGCGAAAAGCCTAAAAGTTTTGGTTTTTAAGATATTAATGCGGCTGGTGTGAATGTAGCGAAAAGATTTATGACGATTTCTCTTGTTCTAGCCGCTTGTAAGCCGGGTTTTGTGAAAGAAAATTACGCACACAGACACCCACACACACACACACACTCATAAAATGTGTCAGGCAGAGTGTGAGAATTAAAATACAGTTCCTAGTTTCTTTGGCAACAGTAAGAATTTTATATTTTTAATGGCGTTATGAATTTTATTTTACACAATTAAATCCGCTCATGTGGCGCGGCAGTGAATTTCCACATTAAACTCAAGCAAACCGAACAGACCACAAAAAAACACACAAACAAACACATGCCGCCTCAAGCACGTAGTCAACAAATGGCTGGGAAATTTTAAAGAAAAAGTCAAAAAATAAATAAATCAAAGAGAAGCAGAAATTTACATAAAAGCTTTTTACCTACCAAAACACACACACATTTACGAATACTTATTTAATTATACAGAAAAAGAATTTGAGTAAAGGAATTTGGAAAAAAGAACAGTGACTGAAAGAAGAGCTCTTGTCGCACATGAAACTTAATATAAAATAATCAATAAAACAAGAATTTTTTAAAAAAATTTACATCCTAAGAAATATTTACATCCTATTTTTCTTGTTTCAAGTTTTTAAGAAACGGAATTATTTAATATTCTTGTTAGTATTTAACTCTTAAGGAGTCCTTTTGCATCCTTTAAAATAAAAATTATTGATAATCAATAAAACGCTTAAAAAACAAGATCAAGTGGACTGAAGTTTTTTTTTTAATATTTTACCTGCGTTATTGCCATCTAAAAACATTCAACTTTAGGCTTTCAAATAACGAACAATTATTCCCTCAGCCACGAGGGACCTCAAATATTAAGAGCATATAAAAGGCACAAATAAAACCAGATGAATAAAAAATAAAAAAATAAACAAATAAAAACTAAAAAGTACTTTTAGTTTCACAACACAAAAAGAGAAAAATAAAAGATAATAAAAAATAAATACATGAACGAAAATCAGCAGAAGTAAATACGAAAACTTGCAACAGCAGCAGCGCAGCGCAGCGCAACACTGACACACAGACACAATGAAAACTCCTGTGGAAGGTCATATTATTTGGGCTGACACAAACAGAACAGCTGCAGCATCATTTTAATTTGAAAACTTTCCACTACACTTTTCTATGCAATTCAATCAATTTTAAATTGTATTGAAAAGTTCTGGCACAATTCTATAATTGAAAGAAATGCGGAGCAAAAAATAAATATAAAAAAATATTAAATAAATAAAAGAAAAAAGTCAAACTACTGCCAAGACTTTTAAGCAGAAGGCTGCACTTGCAATTGTGCTTTTATGGCATTCTGATCAACCAGGTTTCCTTTTCAAATGAATCAATTTCATGAATATTAAATCAGTTTTAAATGGTTAATGGTTAATGGGAAGAGAAGAGAGGAGAAGAGAAGAGAAGAGAAGAGAGAAAAATTCCCAAGTGGAAAAATTTGTAAATCATTTAGATTTCGAAAAAGTTAGTTAAACTTTGAAGATTTGCAATAAAGAAATTTCATGATGGCAGTGAAATTCTCTGCAGTTCATATATTTTGAATACACTTGACTGTGTTGCCAGCTAAGCATTATTATTTTCTTGCAATAACAGCAATAACCAGCAGTCGCAGCGACCACGGTTTAGTCTTCCGGATAACTAGAGTTTTTAATAAGAAATAAAAATTTTTGTGCATTTTACAATTTAAATTTCCTTATCGGTCTGGGAAAATAGCACCAGTTGGTGGCGGGTTTAATTTAAGGAGTTGTGACATCTCTTGTGAATTTAAACCGGAAACAGTAATTAACACAACCACACACATCCACACAAATAAAATAAATTGATGCCATAATCAGGACATCAGGAAGAAATCGTAGTCGGTGGATTAACGACTTCAGCCATCATCATTTTACATGATAATTAAAATTCTTCTTACCGGTCATTTTTGTTGTTTTTATTTTTATTTTTATTTTTATGTTTTTTTTTTCATTTTTATTTTAAAACTGCAACCATAATCTGCTTAAAGCTGTTACATGTCCTTTTGCCATACACGAATATAAATAACTGATTTGTATTTATTATTTATGGCCGTTGGACAGGACTTAAAAAATGTGTTTATTATCGTCCGACTTGCCGAATCATAAAATCAAATGATCACAGATATTATTTCAATAAAATATTTATTCATTTTTTATATACGAATACAGGCGTTTATACAACTCATACAAACATGCGTATCGTCATAAATACGATTAACATGTGACATACAAATAACTTTATGACTGTTAATGGATTGAATATCTGAAAATGGTGAATGAAAATGTTTGTGTGTAAATAAATTTTATTTAAAATGCCTGCGAAATATATAAATCTGTTTGTTTCATGAAATTGTTTAATATATAATAAACAATTTGTTTGCATTCAGTTGCTTTTGTATTATCGTTTGTACACAGAAAAAAAAATTTATATATTTTATTAAATCCTTTTCTCATGATGTTCTTGGATATTTTGTACACAAAACGTCTGCTTTTCGATAAGAAAAACTTATGTATTTTTTTAAATTTCCACTAGGAAAATTTAAAGTTTCTTGAAATCGGTAAGTTATTGGTTTCAACCCGTGTTTGTAAGAGTACTTTCTCTTCAGATCTTGATGTTTTGAGGTCCTGGAAAGCTGCTCTGACTACTTCTGAGAGCCTGTCACTATGCCTGTTTGTATGTGTGAGTATGTGTTTGTGTAATTTGTGTATGAATGTGTGCGTATGTGTATGTATGGGGATGCAAGTATGTGTGAATGCGACCCGCTTACACATTTTGAACGGTACGACCAAATCGACCGATTCTGCCAAAACAAGTTTTCCTGTAAATTAAAACCGATTCGAACCGGTAGAGTTTGGAAAACAAAAAATAATATTAAAGTGTCTTTTTAAATTAGTAGATACTTTTTGGGGAATTGTCATTTTTGGAATTTCTTTAAATTTAATTATGCACTCATTCTTTTTTCCCAAAATCTGTCTAAAACATTTAAAATGACTCTAATTGTAGTTGTAATTGTAGAGTCGGAAAACAGCCAACCAACTGTAGAATAAAAACGTAAGAAAATAAAAAAGGAAAAGTGATGAGTGAGTTCTTGTTACGACTTTCATAATTGTTTTAGACTTCTCACTTAATTAAAGTGGAAGTTTGAAATAAATATCTCTAGTTATTCCAAGAAATGCTGGGTGAAAGTTCCCTGATGGGCTGCATTAGCTCCAGGGAAAGGCGCATCGGAAATAGCGAAAACGCCTCAATTGATCACTTAGAATTTTTTAGTAGAATTTTAAGAAAAAGGAATCAGCACATTATTTAAATTTTGAGAAGATTAAAGGATTTTATGTAAACTGTTTTTATTTTTATATTAAATTATTAATAATTTTTAATTTTTTTCTAACTTTTAAACAGCTTTTCCGATCGATTTCAAAAACTGATTAGTTTTTAAAGTGGAGGAACTACGTCAATCATCGCAACCCCTTTCATAATCGGAACTATTTACTTATTTTTTTTATTTATTTATTTATTTATTTATTTATTTATTTATTTATTTGTCTATGGATAATGATCCTGACAGACAGTTAAATTGTATACATAAATTTTTAAACATTAGTATAAAACATAAAATAATAATAATATCTAAAAAAGTTTGGTACAAAATTATGAGTTTAGATAAATTAATATTTTGTTTTTTATTGCACTGTGGCTTGAAGAAAAATCAATAAATTTATAAAATTTGTTGAACTCGTGGCACATCCTTCTCAAAGGATCACCACTGGCATTATTTGCTGTGAAATATTTAACTGATAGCGGACAAAAATAACGTGAAGGACGTTGTGGGACATTAAAAGTTAGATCGTTGATTAAAAAACCAGAGCTTACATCGCCAATAATTATGTTGAAAATAAACGATGTGTTCAGCACAGTTCTACGACTTTTTTGAGTTGGCAGCTTGATAAGGGAAAGTCTAGCAGAATATTATGGTAAATTCATTGGGTTAAAGTTTAACCCACGAAGACAAAAAATAAGAAACTGTTTTTGTATAGATTCGATAGCGTCAGAATGTGTTTTATATATAGGGTCCCATATTACCGATCCGTACTCCAACACACAGGCCTTACAAGTGATGTATATAGGCTTTTTGTAACATACGGATCATTAAACTCTTTAGACCACAGCGTTTTACAAAACCAAGTACACCTCTAGCTTTATTTATTGCCATTGTTATATGAGCAATGAAATTAAGTTCAGAATCAAGCACGATTCCGAGATCCAAGTTATTCTCAACCAAGTCCAATTGATAATTTTCAAAAACACAGCATGCAGGAATCGGACTTCTTCTAACAAAACGCATGTATTTAAATTTTTTCAAATTAAGTTCCATACGATTTGTTTTGCACCAAGAGTAAAATGAATAAAGTAACCGATTCCTGTATGACAAGGAGTGATTAATGCAAGAACACTAACTGATCAGCTATATAGTTTCGAATTTTATAAAAATCACTTTTTAAAAAATCGTGAGATTTTTTTAACCCAAAAAATTTATAAAAACTGATTTTTTCAAAATCCAAAATTATATAGCTGATCAGTTAGTGTTCTTGCAACAATTTAATAGTTATAACAGTTTGAAAATTAAATTAATTATGTTTTAGATCGAAGAGTTCAAGAGTTTTGCTGATAAATTTAGCAGGAAGTCGCAGGGATGGCCTTCGGGAACAATCGCTTTCCATATTTTCTTTAAATATTTCATAATCATGTTTTCAAAATAACAATTTTCAATTCTTCTAAGTTTTTTTTACCTCTTTTTGATTAATAATATGGACTAATATTTTTTAAGCTTAAGGTCCCTTTACTTTTATTGAATCATAAATTGTTTTACGATGTTTCGTCACTCCTTTTTGTGACTTCTTTAGGAAATTTATTTTGTATTTGATGTAAAAATATTATTTTTGTTTATGAAACAACAAGTAATTTTCATATTGTTGTTTCATAAACAAAAATAATTTTTTCACTTCGAATAAAAAACAAATTTCCTAAAGAAGTCACACAAAAAGGTGACGAAATATCGTAAAACAATTTATAATTTAATTAAAATAAAGAGACCTTAAGCTTAAAAAATATAAGTCCATATTAATAACGATTTTCTCACCGAAATCGTCTGCATCATTCGGAAATGCCAGCACGTTCTATTAGACAATAAATAAATCAAAATCATATAAAAGTTTTAATACATTTTTGTGTTTCCCAGCATATCAATAACAAACCGTAAATATTTCTCTCTGTGTATGGATTGTGCACATGTGTTTCGGGTTTTCTACTTTATTTTTATAGTTGATGAAATGAAAATAATAAATGTGTGTGTGTGTGAGTGTGCGTGTAAGTCAATAATATTTTAAGACATTTCCTGCACTGGCTTTATTTGTTAATTTGTTGGCAAACGTGTGTGAGTGTGTGTGTGTGTTTGTTTGCTTGTTTGTTTGTTTGTTTGTTTTACAGTCCCAACGAGCCCAGGTTTGAAACATGCATACCGTTATTATCATTTAATTGCATACACAAACAAACAACCAAACAAACAAAAGTCAAGCCGTATATCAAACATGTATTTTCTAGGTTGGTTTTCTTTTTCGTATGCGAGTGTGTAAGTGTGTGAGTTATAGAGCATGTAATTGTCTCGTATATGTGTCATGTACTTATTTATCTTTTCTTGTACTTTGTAGAGTCAAAATTTATAAAGTAACACCAGAAGCCAGGAGGACATACGACAGCCGTTAAAATATACACCATCGTTAGCACGTAAAAGGCAACCTCTATTGACATTATCACCTCTGTTGCAGTTAATTTTAGTTAAGCTTTCATATTAACACGTCTTTGTGTTTGCTCAGTGTTGCCAGCTAGGCTTTTTCTTATTTTAATCTTAGTCCTTATAACCTTTTTTAAAGAATACCTTTAAACATACTGCCCTGTATGCCGACGTCGCCAACTATCGTTCGATGGAATGTAAAACATTAAAAACAAATTCAATTTTGAAATTTTGATAGCCTGCTTTGGTCTGGCAACACTGTCAGTATTATACATTTTTATACTCAAGATAATTGTTTTGCGTTATTATTAAAGAATGTTTTAAATATTTTTCTTATTTAATTTCAATGATACGGCTGATGTCTCACAGCATGTTTAAGAACTTCGTTTTGGTTTTAATGAATTTATGGTTTTGGAACACTTTTATTTAACGTAGAGGATTGTTTGCAGCTCAACAAAATATATATTATTTTCATATCATTAGCAATTGTGGTTATTTTCATGCCTGCATTAGCAGGTTTATAGAGAAAATTCACTGTTGCCGTTGTAGCATTAAAAAACGAGTTGGAAATTAACTCTAATCGAGAAATATGGAGCACAAAACCATAAAAAATAATAATAATAATAATAATAATAATAATAATTATAATAATAATAATAATGACAATAATAATAATTATAAAAAATAACTATATATTAATTTAATTTTAATTTCGAGCTGGTTACTTTCTCCCAAAATATTACTAAAAGAGGGGTTTTAGCTAGTTCTCATGCGCATTTCATTGGGGCTAAGGCAGATCCTTTAAGGGATCCTTTAACCAACATTTCTTATTTCAAACAAAATCATGACCACTTAATTCTTGACATTTCATTATTTGATTGTCCATTTACTTCTTGATCTCAAATTTGCACTCAATACATTTTCAAGCCACACACAATTCTCTTTAAAAAATTCCAAGCATATGATTGATTTGGTTTGATATAAATAAGCTGCAGCTTAAAGTTTAACTTGAAATATTAAATGAATAAATTTTAAATCAAGTATTAAATAGTTTGTCTGAAATAAGAGAATAAAAGAAAAAGATCGAACGTATTTTTACGAAGTTACAAAGTATTTTTTATTCGCAACAGCCATTAATAAATGCCGCCTTGAGTCAAAAACACATTCGGTCCAACTGTTCGTGTCATATATTTTTTCTCATGTAATTTATGTCCTCTTTTATTGCTCATTTCCTGTTGTAACTCCTTTGTCAACTTTAATCCTGACAAATAAAAAAATATGTTCTCTACCAAACAACTGTGACGACAGTGAAGACGTCATAAAGTCATAAAACTTCCATTCACAAGCAGGGGAAAATATTAACACTAAAAAATATTATGAACACGTCTGGGGGGGAAGCCTATGCGATTTAATTTGATGGTCTATTCAAATGAAAATAAACGAAAATAATGGATTCTTTATCCAGATTAATGTGAAAAGAGGAGACGCAAGGAAGCATCCATCTAAATGATTATTAACAAAAAGCCATTTTATTTCAATCTCGGCAGTTCCCTTTTGATTATATCTGACGTTAATGCATCTTGTTTCTCATTTATTATTATTATTAATTTCAGTGCGTGGTAACTTGTGATTAATTCCAGCAAAATTGGCGACTGGAGATTTTAAAAGGAAAAGTTTGAGATGAAAAACACCCAAAAAAAAGTTTTTAACGCACTAAAACAAAGAAATTGTTAAAATGTCAAGAACGAAAAATATCTCCTGCTCATAGACTACGCAAACGCGCCACTTAATAAAGTTTCAAATAAATTTTTTTTTTTAATTTTTTAAAATCTTTTATGTTAAATCAAATTTTACAGGGTAATTGTTAGTGGAAAGTATTTTTCAGAACGAAATGATAAATATTTCAAACCACAGGGAGCCAGGAGGACACACGACAGCCATTAAAATATACACGATCGTTAGCACGTGAAAGGCTGCCTCTATTGACATTATCACCTCTGTTGCAGTTAATTTTCGTTAAGCTTTCATATCAACATCAGCTTTTTTATATATTCAACCTAACCAGCAGAGCAGAACAGCTGTTTTCAAAAACACCCGATCATTTTTAACAATCCTTCTAAATAATATTTTTTAACATTTCCCCCCGCCTCTACAACGATGCCGTACGAATTTTGTTGTTAATTAAAAATTGAGTAAATTTTTTTTTTTATTTCAAAAATAAATAATAAATCGTGGAAAGTACTCACGCGATAATTAAAGCAGCGTGATCGATTCCAAAAGCAAATGCTGGTCGGCTAGACAATTTAAAGAAGTCTAGATTCTGAAATTAGAAAAAATAAACAAGGATTTTATTAGTTTTATTAAAAGTTAAAAAAAAAAAAATAAAAATCTCATAACTTTTTAGCTTAAAAACTTCTTAAACTTAAATTTTCTTTAGATCGGTAAAACGAAATTGTCTCCAAATTAAGTCTGTGGCATGCAACTTCTATAGCCAACAACAAAAGTGCTAAAAATTGCGTATTGATATAAAATTTGCCAAACTTTTTTAATGAAATCATTTAAAACAAACAACAGTAAAGAAAAGAAAAATTGACACTGATAAATGCTGCACGGCAGAAAGAGGGCGGTGGTGTCGCCTTCGTCCTTTCTTAGCCGTTTTCCCACAAGTCTAATAACTTGTAACCAACCCTTTTCCGTAATATTTCCCCACTTAAACTTTTTATAATTTTCTGACACTTTCTATTCAGAGAAGCCATAAATCCAACCACATAAATTTTATGGTCTTTCCTGTTTTATTTTTCTATTATTTTTAGTTCTGCTCATCGAAAGTAGTTGAATAAATTCTACCATTTTTAGTTTCCTAGAGATACTTTTTTTTCATTCTTTTTTAAAACCGTGTGTGAATAATTTGCATTATTAAAGTTTCTATAAAAAGTTATTGTAACATTTTAATGGCAGTAAAGCAAGGGCTGAAATGCAGACAGATAAAAGAGGTTTTTTTTTGGGGTGGAGGGAATCAGCACGCAGACAGCCAAACATACACGATGTCTGCCAACTTTGTTGGCTTTATGTGAATTTAGTAACTTTTAAATTCAAAAGTTGAAACGAGCACAAACAAAATTAAATAAATCAAATTTAAAGCGGGCCTCGGCGATAACAAAATTATGATAATTTTTTTAGTCATAAGCAAAACGTTAGTTTTCATAGCGAGTTCTTCAATCGCTAATTTGTAAATTATATTTTTCAAGCGTTCGATTTTATTTTAATATATAAAAAAACTTTTTCATATAATTTCACTCTTTCAATTTGAATTTTTATTTTAATAACAGCAACTGCTGGTCAAAATTCAACTGAATTGACATCCAGGACTGCACTGAAATCGATGGATAGTCTATTTGACATAAAAAATATAACTTCGAGACACAGACTTCTGAAGAGTTAAATATTGATATATTTTTAATTTTCATATATTTTTAAATTTGATATAAAATTAAAAAAAGAATTTTTTAGAAATCCAATTTTATTGGGGATCAACTTTCATTTCCTTTTGGATTTTGATAAGGTTTAAAAAAAAACTCAATTTATATCCTTATTCACTAAAATATATTTATAGAGTTTAAATCATAATAAAACATAGTGCAACTGATCAATTTGAATTTTTTAAAAAGAACGAGCACATAATTAAAATTAAAAAGTTAAATAAAAACTACCAAAACATAAACCAGTAATTTATTTTTTATATCAATGAAACAATCTTTATTGGATAAAAAATTTTATGAAAGCAACGTTTAAATATGACTTCGGCCAGGTGGCCGCTACGGCTGGCGCGTACAAGACGAAGCCTGGAACACCAATTTTCACAAACAGTAACATTCTAACCATCATCGTTTTTGAGGATGCATTCGGGCCAATGACTCCGCCAGGCCATAAAGCGCACCAAACAGTCTTTTTTGTGGATGTAGTCGTGTTTCGACAAAAGCTTGTGGATTCTCCCCAGCCCAAATGCGACAATTCTGTTTATTTACGTACCCATTCAACCAAAAATGGGCTTGATCGGAAAATAAAATTTTGAATGGACGAAGTGCACGATAAGTTTGACTAAAACTTTACACAATTTGCACGCTTGGCTCTAGTGTAAGTCAATCTATAACAAAATGTCAAAGAAAATTAAACAAAAATCAGTTATCAGCTATTAAATGGGTGGTCGAATAAAGCAGTGATGCCAACTAAAAGTTGTATCACTCTATAAAAAACACCCTATACTTATAGGTTTCTTATAACACAAATTTCTTATAGAAAATATATCTTATAAATAGTTAATAAGCATGAAGTATTTTTAATGAATAAGTCTTTTATTCATTAAAGTGATAATTTACAATTTTTTTAGGATCAACGTTTTAAATTGAACGAACATTTGCCAGTCAATTCCGTAGTCAATGTCAGATGTAAGAAAGTTTTGTTAAAAAATGTGGTTGCGATTTGAAAATTTAAAGTGGTTCACATTTAATTTATATAAAATGCTTTCCAAATTTTTTTTATCCTTCGATAACCATCGTCGGAAAATTAATTATGGCAAAATAGAAAATATTGCAGACGGCTGAAGTGGTGAAGGCAAGACTACGATGCCATGAATCCCGAGTTGCACTTCGCACTCAGTCATGGTTATGCTGTCGTATTTTTCTGATCTGCATTTTAGAGCAGGATTGTGTTAACTGTTGTCAACTTGTCTCAATGATGAAGTTAAAGCACTGGTCACTGAGCATCACCGACAGCAATTGACACCCTTATGTAATAGAAGGAGCAGGATGCAGCTAGAGCTGTGCCCAACTTCATCAAAAGCTCTCAAACGCTCGTTTAAACTTCTAATCAAAAACGATTGTTTGAGAGCGTTTGATTCAGTTCGGCATAGCTCTAGATACAGCTCCCTTCTTCGTTGGTGTCTGTAGCTAAAAAATTCACCTCAAAGTTTTGTAAATATTGTTATAAATAATTGTCTATCTTCTAGTCTGTCTTCATCTGCCTTCTGAACACTAACCCTACATTTCGAGTTCTGGCACAATGCCCTGCATGTTTAGAGGACATTCCCTGAGTGTTAAGCCAAGAAAAAAAATGAAATAAAATCAGAAATTTAACGTTTAACTTATACTCGCTATTAGTTTTAGTCGTTGTGGCAGATGTTCTGCTTCAATATGAAAAATATAAATGGCAAGTAGATTCTTTTTTTATATTAAGGAAATTCCATTTAAAAACATGTACTTATAATTAATTTCCCCACGTTAGTAAATGTTGTTGGATTTGACTAGCGTGCCTCAGATGAGAGCGTTTTGTGGATTGTGCAACAATTTACGAGCATCTTGACTGATGCCAGATTAAATGTTTGCACAAAGAGCAGCAGTTAATCATTAAAGTTTTCCAAGTGACGTTGTCAAATGGTCATGCGACTAACGACATGCAAACACACACACACACACACACATCAATATGGTAGACAATGTATATGTTACAGCAAATGACCGTATACATGACACGGTTTATCTTGCCACAGAGATGCGCATACAACTATAATTAAACCAATACACACCTGTTTCTTCTAGAGGGGAAGTGCAGAATGATTTGTGCATTGACATGCATGAATTAGTAGCTCTTGCCGTGGCTGCTTATAAAACAACAACAACAACAACAACAACAACAATAGTAATAAGTATATAAGTGAATCTGAGTTATATCTGAGAGCACTTACATAATTAGCTGTCGCCCCCCGCCATTTAAGTTTGATTTTATTTATTGTGACAGTAGTAAGTGATGCATGCCACCATGTAAACTACTTGCAACAAAATGCTGAAGCGTTGCAGGATGCCAGGAAACTGAATTCTAACTTTGCCAGTGCAAAACATCAAAAGCAAAAAGTTTATGCTCACAAAAGTAATTAAACAGAAATAACACTCTTCTTTTTTTTTTCTTTCTCTCTTTGTGGACGAAACTAATTAAACGATTCCAAAGATTAAAGGAAAAATTTACATAAACCGATTAGTTGTGCTTTTTCATTAACATTCTTGCAAATATTTCTACAAAAAAATAAACTTATACGTAGAGCATTTATTAGGTGCGTAAATAATATGCAGGAGTATATTAACCCAGCGAGCAAAATAGTACGACATCGGTTAGATGTCAGATTCTAAACGAATTATGATGGATTTTTTGACCCAGAACTTTATGGGTTGGTTTCAACTGATTTTCACAAACGGTTTGATTTTTATAACGATATTTGTTATAGATATATGACCGAGATATTGTGAAAAATCTGTAAACTATAAATGAACTTCCTGGCACTGTCAAGAACTGGGATCCCACATGGGACAATTATCCAGAGTGCATTGAAATATAATAAAACAACTCTTTAATTTTAGTTATGTGCTGATTATTTTTTTCCCTAAAATCTTATCAAAAAATTCAAAGTGATCAATTGAGGGGTTTTATTTAGTTCCCAAGCGCATTTCACTGGAGCTAAGGCAGACCATCAGGGAACCTGTACCCAACATTTCTTAGAATAACTAGAGATGTTTATTTTAAACTTCCACATTAATTAATGGGAAGTCTGAACAAACATCAAAGTCACAACAAGAACTCACTGATCACTTTGCCTTTTTAATTTTCTTACGTTTTTATTTCATTCTACAATTGGTTGGCTTTTTTCCGACTCTAATTGTAGTTGTAAGAGAAATAAAGAACAACAACAACTAATAATTGTTTTAATGTAAAAACAATTTATTTAGAGTGTTGACAATATAAGTTGTTTAAGCGCGGGCACTCGCTAATTAAATTATTACATATTTTTGGGAATTGTCGTTTTAACTCTTTAACTTTTATTTTCGTGCTCATTCTTTTTTCCCAAAAGTTATTTATTAAAATTTCAAAGTGATCGATTGAGGGGTTTTAGCTTATTTCTCTTACAACTACAATTAGAGTCGGAAAAAAGCCAACCAATTGTAGAATGAAATAAAAACGTAAGAAAATTAAAAAGGCAAAGTGATCAGTAAGTTCTTGTTGTGACTTTGATGTTTGTTCAGACTTCCCATTAATTAATGTGGAAGTTTAAAATAAACATCTCAAGGTATTCTAAGAAATGTTGGGTAAAGGTTCCCTGATGATCTGCATTAGCCCCAGTGAAATGCGCTTGGGAACTAAATAAAACCCCTCAATTGATCACTTTGAAATTTTAATAAATAACTTTTGGGAAAAAAGAATGAGCACGAAAATAAAAGTTAAAGAGTTAAATATATTTATTTTGAACTTGCACTTTAATTAAATGAGAAGTCTAAAACCATTATGAAAGTCACAACAAGAACCCACTGATCACTTTTCCTTTTTTATTTTCTTACGTTTTATTCCGACTCAAATCTTTAGCAATTGACTTTTATTTTAATTTAGTTTAATTATAAATAATATTATGAGAATGCTGCTGATTTATTATTATTATTATTATTATTATTATTATTATTATTATTTTTATTATAAAGTATTTTAAGACACTTTCTTCAGACTTAAGACTCTCTGGCATTGCTCTGCATCCAATAATAAAAAATTATTGTAGAGAAAGAACATATTTAGCGCAAAGTGAAGCATTTCAGCTATTTGTAATAAAAAATTTATGAACAGAATTGTAAAAGAAAATATATCAAATTACCAGCACGCACTTGTTCCAAATTGAGAGAGATAAAATTGTCTGTAGAAAAAAAAAAACTAAACAATTCGTATTATTATACTGCAGCACTCAACGCAGCACCATTCATTCCGTCAATTATTCACTCTTTTGTTCATTGTTACTGCATTTTTCTTACACCAGAGAAGAAACAATAAGAAAATATTGCAGCTCGTAGAAGGGTTTTCTAACAGGGGCAGGTTCGCTGATGGCAATATCATGCGACTATATTGTCTTGACAACATCTGAAACAATCTTTTAGTTATTCATGTTTCAGTTTTCATTCAAAGTTAAATAATTAAACATTAAATACTAAAATAAGATTTTTTTTAAATAGTGACCGCGCTAAGTTTTGAGCAGAGTTGGGTCAAACTTCATCCAACGTTCAGTTTTGCCAAGAACCTTTGGTCAAACCTATTGAAATTACATGGGTTTGACCAGAGATATTAGGCAAAACTGAGCGTTTAATGTAGAGCTGTGCCGAACATCTTCAAACGCTCGTTTTCGACAACAACCTCTGATTAAACCCATGTAATTTAAATGGGTTTGATCAAAGGTTGTTGTCAAAGACGAGCGCATGATGAAGTTCGAAACAGCTCTAGTGTGATGAAGTTTGGTCCAACTCTAGTTTTGGGAGTTGTTGCCAAAAATCATGGGTTCGAAACCGTCTTGAATATGAGATCGAATTTCTCTCCTCTAAGTGCTGGGGGCAAGTTACGGCACTCGATATCGAGCAAAATCGAGATTCCAATTTTATTGAAATTTCGATCGAATGCGGCAAATTAAGCCCTGATTTTATATGTTCCCGTTGTTCCCGTGACAAACTGACGCATTAAGCTATAACAAATTCTCCAGCGAATTCAAACAATGAACTCCACATTGAACATTTTATTATCAAACGACCCGTTACTACTGAAAAACCCTTCCAATAAAACAGTGAAAAATTTGCTTTTATACGATGCTAAAAATAAATATAAAACAATCGTACAGTTGCTGCAATTCGTGTGTGTTGAAAATAAAATGTTTTTGCAAAATTCATACGCACATAAAGAAATTGTAAACCGGGAGTAGTTGTAAATATTTTTCTATTATTTATTTATGTGTTTGTTCATTTACTGCAAGATCCTTTTAAGATTTATGTTGAATTGATTTTAGTTTTCTTGCATTTAAGTAGAATAGAAAAAGCCTGCTGTGCTAAATATATATTTTGCTGCAGTGGCAATTTTTAAAAGAAAAAGTGTCCGTGATTGTGTAACACATGCGGCCGGATTATTATTGATTAGTTTTTCCTTCAATTTATGGCATAAAATTGCGGCGTCAGATAATTTGTGTTGGAAGCTAAATTTTAGAATGTTTAAAATGTGTTTGATAAAGTACAGAAGTCAATTTGTGTGGCCCACTTTACTTCGAGTGTCTGGTTATTTGGTAACTTTACTTTATGTTGTTATAAAACCACTTTCCATCATCCCACTTCAAGTTCGCATTATAGACAAACCAGGCAAGGCCAGGTCGTAAAATTAAGTTGCAAAAAAATTTCTAAAAGTTCTTCCCTATTCTAAAAGTTCCCTAAAGTTGTTTGCTTTTCTAAAAAAGAAGGCAACATTTCTTACACTTTTCAGTAGAAAATGGCAGCATGATGCCACTTGAAAATGAAGAATTTATTAGAAATAAATCAGACATTTCACAGGATAAACTGTTTCTGTTTTAAAACTCCTCCAAACTGCTACTTTTTTAGAAAAACAAGTAAAAAGTTTAAATGTTTCTAGAACAGAAAACGCCATAAGACAAATACGTAACGCAGCGAATTCTATTTGAAAAAAAGTAAAGAGAAAATTTAATATTTTTAATAAGAGTCATCAGTGTTTCGGAATATTGCCAAAAATAACAAAATCTATCACGAAAAAATATTATAACTCTCAGAGTTTTTGTCCGATTTCAATCGTTGAGGGGTCAATTTAATTACTGTAAAGCCGCCTTAATATAATAATAATATGAAATTGAACTGCAATTAACTTATTAAAATTAATCGTGGTCAAAGCTTAAAAATCCTGTTAACAGAATTTTTTATATCTGACAGGATATAATTTTGATTGTCAATTGTTGGAAATAATCAGCCAATCTCAGCCACTCTCAGCCACTCTCACCCACTCTCACCGACTCTCAGCCGCTCTCACCCAGTCTCAGCCACTCTCACCCACTCTCACCCACTCTCAGCTACTCTCACCTACTCTCAGCCGCTCTCAGTCGCTCTCACTCACTCTCACTCACTCTCACCCACTCTCAGCCGCTCTCACCCACTCTCAGCCACTCTCACTCACTCTCAGCCGCTCTCAGCCGCTCTCAGCCACTCTCACCCACTCTCAGCAGCTCTCAGCTACTCTCAGCCACTCTCAGCCAATCTCAGCCACTCTCACCCACTCTCACCCACTCTCAGCCGCTCTCACCCACTTTCAGCCACTCTCACCGACTCTCAGCCGCTCTCAGCCGCTCTCACCCACTCTCAGCTGCTCTCAGCCACTCTCAGCCACTCTCAGCCGCTCTCAGCCACTCTCACCTACTCTCAGCCACTCTCAGTTGTATCACTCTATAAAAAACACCCTTTACATTGATTTTTTTTCCATTTTGTAGCACCGTGTTATTTTCTATTTAAGTAGAATTTAGAAATTCTATCTTCAAATACATTAAACTGAAACTTGTATTACATTTTCAAGTGCGTTTATATTAACAACTTCTTCATGTTCAATTCATTGTTGCAGTGCTTTAATGTGGCAAATATTTTTGTTCTACTTCAATTTATTCATTCTTCTTTAAAAGAAATAAATCAATGCCGTTTATGACACATGAAAGCAAAAGTATTTGCTCTGATAAATTTCCATTATTATTAAAATGAAATAGAAAGAAGAAAAGCAAAATATAACTTCCGTTCGTAACCATGACTTTGTTTGTCTGTTGTATGTGTGTGTATATACACTAATACACTAACACATGCACTCTTAAGTCAGCATTTCTATAACAAAAACAGGAGCTGCACTGCAGTTGTGCTGTGAGGTTTCGAAAATGCATTCAATGCGTTGCTATAGAATTAAAAGAAAGCAGTTTTTCCAATAAGCGACACAATTTCAACAGACAACTTAATTTATAATATTTAAATGATGTAAATAAAAGGATTTATTATTTCCTTATTCCTTATCGACTAGAGCAAAAAATATGATATTTTTTCATTGAAATTGGTTAGTATCTGATCTTCTATTTCCATCCATTTTTATGTATATTGATCATGTTTGAAACTTTATTTAAATCGGTTGAATAGTTGACATAGATTATCCTGTAGTGCCTCCTCCTGCTAATCATCTTTGTGATCATTCAGATCCTAGTGTAGAATATAGACTCGGTCCAATTTAATTTAAAAACGTTCATAAAGAGGGTGTATTAGTTTCCCAAAAAAATATCGGTGGAACTTGCCACTTCCGCTAGTGTAGAGTGAACTTTAAATTGTAATAAACAACATAAAAAATTATATTAAAAAGTGTAAAAGCTGTTGATTAGAATGATCACACTATTACAACGCTTGTCAAGCATTCTGATTGTGAAGCCAAAACCGAAGCTGATAACTTCCAAGTCGCTTTTAGTACGCGACTCGAACAATTTTGTGGGGTAAACAAAATTCGACTTGTCTGAACTCGATCCTTTTTCAGACGCTGGTTTCCCTTTTTGTGTGTTGCCATGAAACGATGGAGCTTAAATCCATATTTGCTAAGCATTTTGCGGTTTTCTTTGAGTACATTTTTCTATTCACACATTTCTTTTATTATCATTTCTATTATGCCACCCCACAGATTTCGAAACTATTTTATATTTCATCTACGACTGCTTTATTTTATTTTTATTTTTCTTCAACAAAAACTACATGCTTTTGGCTTTTTAGTGTTCATTGTGGGCGACAATTGTTTGGGTGATTCGATAATTTTTCCATGTACTTTCTAAAACGTGCCAGCAGTTGCTTTAAAACACCACCACACACTTGCTCGTGTATTTTTGTATTCATGTGAGGAGTTTCACAAAAAAAAATCTCTATAGTATTTATTGAATGATAATGTTTCGCTTTTTTTTGTTTTCTTGAAAATTTTATTGCTCAAATTGATGGATGCCATTGAAGAAAAATATATATAAAAATAAATAAATAAAAATGCAGCCAATTATGATAATGGATGCAGTAATTGTGTGGGTGCTGTTTATATTTCGTTGCTCGTTCTGTTTGTTTTGTGGATTTTCAGAGGAACTCTATTTGGCTTATAAATTGCAGCTGGAGTTTCATAATAAGATTAAAGCTGAAATATTGAGCGGAAATCAAAATGCAGTTGCATAAAACTTATCATATATTTTCGAAACATAAGCCAACAAGAAATATTAAAAAACTGATCGGAAAACTCATTCCATAACTGTATTAAATGGCAGTGATGATAACTCATATGAATCGTATTCAGTTATCGAATCATCATGTCATACGAAGTAGAGATGAGTGGGATTAAGGTGCTGTAGTTCTCATCTACAAGGAAGGAAGTGTAGAATGCGTAGGATATATTTTAAACTGGCCAAGAGGGAACACAAGAAGCACGTTGTCAAATTAAGCAGGTTTTATATCACAAATGATGTTGAGATCAATCGCTTGAGCTTTTGGTGTTCTGGATTTCACGAGATTTTGAATTTTTAGCAACGATTTTCATTGTTCTAAATCACGAAACATTATGACATTAATGTTTAAATATGATTCTGGCCATGTGGCCGCCACGGCTGGCGCGTACAAGGCTCGATCTGGAACACCAATTTTCGCAAACAGTAGCATTCTGACCATCATCGTTTTTGAAGACATGTGGGCCAATGACTCCGCCAGCCCATTAAGCGCACCAAACAGTAATTTTCTGAGGATGTGGATGGTGTTTCGACAAAACTTTGTGGATTCTTCTCACTCCAAATGCGACAATTCTGTTTATTTACGTACCCATTCAACCGAAAATGGGCTTCATCGGAAAATAAAATTTTTAATGGACGAAGTGCACGATAAGTTTGACGAACAGAACCATTATTTTGATTAAAAATAATGTTGCTCTGGTGTAAGTCGATCTATAATAAAATGTCAAAGCAAACTAAACAAAAAGCAACTATCAGCTGTTAAATGGGTTTTTAAATAAAGCAGTGATGCCAACTCAAAGTTGTATCACTCTATAAAAACCACTCTATATTAAAAGTTGGCTCATTCGTGTAAATTAAAAGAGTGGAAACGAATGCCTGATATTTGATAGTAACAATTGATTTAAAAGAAGAGAACACTTAAATATTAACCACCCTCAAATTCATAATATTTAAAGTGAGTTTGACCGGCATTTCATTCAAAATTGATAATAAAAAATATTCGTGAATTGAAATTTCAACTATATTTTATCTCTTTATAAACATGGGAGTGAATGTTTGAATTAATTCGTTTAGTTTTGTGTTTCTGTAGTTTAAATGATTTCTTTAATAGGAAATCAGTTTTAGTGTTTTCAATAAATTTATTAGGAAAATTTTTGATCGATTTCATATCACGAGCATTCAAAGATTTTTCAATTCACAACTCTTTTTCAGTGGTTTCAAATCACTTTATTAAAAATTGATATACCGACCAAACAAGGCGTATCATCAGACACTATTTGACTTGGGAAAATTTTATTTTCATGTCAATCACAAGTCTAGAAATTGTGACGTAAAATTAAAAAACAAGCAAATTGAATATCAAAAACATTTGAAAAAGCTTTTAATAATAAATCGCTAGAAATTTTATTGATTTACTTCAAACGAATTGGATGGCGCTTTCTAGGCTTTCTGAAAGCTGCTGGACACTCAAATCTCTCGTAAGAGTTCTGTAACTGCCCGAGACCGGTTAGTAAGTAAATTATGTGTTATTCAAGGCAATCAAAAATTAAGAATATAAAAAGTCTATTTAAATAAGAAATTAAATGCTTAATGAAGCCTAAATTAAAGCGTTTACTTCTTTAGAACGTCCACACCCTTGAAAGAGAAAAAAAAGAACGTCCAAACAATTTGGTCAATATTGACAAAATATTTATTTTTAAATTGCCGCACTTGCAGCCCAATTTACTCCACTCATCACGTCAAAGTGAGGAAAAAGAGTGTTACGCTTAATGGCTTCTATTATTTTTGCAAACAAAAAAGGGTTTAAAAGAAACAAAATTCATTATGAATGCAAATAAGCAATTTCCTTTTAAGCCACCCAAAGTCATGACGGGTAAAAAAATTATTAAAAAATATAAAAAAATATTATGCCAAATTGTTCAAGCAATAACAACAATGAGGCAGCAAAAATATTTCGAATAGGTTGAAAAATATTTCAACAAGAACCACCAGATATTGAATTACAGCCAACGAGAGCAGGCACAGACACACATGCAGACTGCTAAATGAGCAAATAACATAAAAAACTCTGTAAAATGAAGACCAAAATAATTAAAGCAATTTAATTTCATTACCTTAAAGGATAAGTCATGCAAAAAACAACGATGCTAATGTAAAGTTTAATCGAAAATATTTCCAAAGTAGCACAATTGTGAGCAAGTCCGATGTACTGTCGCAATTTATATTCCCCGGCTGACATGAAAATGTCTTGATATATCAGGTATTTAGGAAATTGATCTTTTTTTATATGAAATATGAAATAATTTAGGGAAAAGTTATAAGCATTATTTAATTTTAATTTGGAGCTGATTCTTTGTCCCCAAAATGTAACTAAAAAATTCAAAGTGATCAATTGAGGAGTTTTAGCTGTATCCAATGCCCACTTCACTGGGGCTAAGGCAGATCATCAGGGAACCACTATTCGACATTTGTTAGAATAACTGAAGATATTTATTCAAGCTTGCACTTTAATTTAGTGAGAAGTCTAAAACAATTTTGGAAGTCATAACAAGAAGTGACTGATTACTTTTTATCAAGTTCTTGGAGAATTTTGAAAATCTTTTCATATATAACAGAGTTGCAGATGCAAAATATATAATAATAATAATAATAATAATAATTTAATAAAAAAAATAAATTCAGAAACAAACGAATTAATGAAATCCATAATTTTTGGAAGTTGCCTAAACAGATCTCTTTGAATAAACTGTTTAGCGGAAAATTTATTTATTTCTTACAGCCAAATTTTTGTCCGGAAATTCTTTTAAATATAAATTTTTAAAATTCTGCAAGAAATTGTATATTTTTCAATTTGACTAAAACTCAAAAAACGCCTTAATTTCAATCGAACTGTCCTGCTGTAGTTACTATTCGATATTTATGATCAGCATACTCGGCAACTCAGTGTTACTAGATTGTCTTCAATAAAGCAGTGACAAGATCACGTCGATCCAGGCAACTTCTTGATCCCATGACGCATATAATGGCTAACCTAATCACGCCATTCACCAAACGGTGTACGTTAAACGACATACGAAGTGAAATGAAGTCATTGCAGAGCCTACAGGCTCCATTAAATTTGACTCGGTTTACTGGCGAAATCTTTGGCTCTTATTTCATGATATCGCAAGATGTGATCATCGTGTTTTGTTTCAAAATGTGCATGATAACTACCCGGGTGCGTCATGGTTACAACCAGATGGCGCTTCGTGTTATATGGCGTCTACAAGCAACGATTTATTGAATCCAAATGTAACGATCAATTTATTTCGAAATGTGATTTCTTAGCTCACGATTTTTTTTATTTCTGGATCCAAGTGACTTTAGTTGCTTGTGCTGATAAATTAGCAGCCGTTGACGTTTCAAAGAGACATGCAGCCCATCAGCAACTCCCGAAAAAGTTGCACAAAATTGGAATTCCTTAACAACAGCCGCGTTAGCCCCATGCGATGAATTAAACATGTCATGAGTTGTTTCATTTAAATGAATATGTTTTTATTACACTCGGCAATTCAAGTCTCTATCGGGCTTAAGTAACTAATAATTATTTTGTTTTTTTCAAATTAGTACATATTTTTGGAAATTGTGGTTTTTTAAATCTCTTTAATTTTAATTTTCGTGCTGATTCTTTTTTTTCCCAAATTTTACTAAAAAATTCAAAGTGATCAATTGATCACTTTTAACATTTAAGTTTATTTAAGGCGCATATGATTTGATCAGATATTTAATTTGGATGAAGTTTCAAATGCTCTTATCGCTGAAACTGTTTAGGACACCTACCGTAGCGTGTTCGGTAGGAAAAAATACTTTTTAGAGAATTTAAAAAAACTTCTCGGTATTGAAAAATTAGCGCACAAGAACTTCCAAGTATTTTCGACTGAATTAGTTAAGGGGTAAAGAAGGTCAAAATCTGTGAGTTCAATTCCGTTCATATATAATAAGACACGGTATAAATAAAAGATACAGTTTTTTTTCATATCATTTTGGGCGTGGTTGTGTTAGTTGTTATGGGCCAGATTAAAACGATGAACGTAAAACATTGACCACTGAAGATAACATGACTGCAATTGCCACAATTTCATTTCCCATGAAGTAAAATTATAGGATTTAAAATATGGTTACTTATATTTCTCTCTCTCTCTCTCTCTATCTGTTCATCATTCTCCCTCACCTGTCCTCTCAACAATGTTCTTCTAAGTGAAGAAAAGAAAGAAATAAATCCGTTAACAGTCCTGAACTTAGAAATATTTTTCATCTATTTACTATTTTTATTTAAGTTTTTTTTTTTCTCGAAAAGATGTCTAATAAAAAGCCACCAAATGTCCTGCGCCCGACACTGTGCACTTTTTGTAAAAATATGCTGATGATGTTTGCTTGAGTGGGAGGGTTATTTAATTGTTTGTTTGACTGTAACATTCATTATTGTTGGCCTTGTTGCCGAATTCGCACTCTGCTTCAAAATATTCAATTTAAATATCATTGTCGGACATCACTCAACCGGCTAAAACAGTAACATCAATTGCTGAATGCTCAACTTAATGAAGGATAATTTGCAATCTATTTTGATTGTTTGTCCCATCGTTGTCACACGTATTGAAAACAATTTTATAAAACGCAATAGAAACAAATTGTATGGCTGGACTTTGGAAATGATCAGATATTTTACATGGAATTGCATTTTGTTTTTCATATTATTTTTTCTGCGCCGTAACACAAAAATAAATTTGAGCATGTCTAAATGCTCGTATATATTTGCAGAGGCTGGTTGTCTTTTATTTAATTAAAAAATATTTATTGAATATTATTCAACTTTCAATCTCTAAATAATCATTTAAAATATTCGTATTTGAACACTGGAAAAAATTTTGTGTTAAAAGTTCTTACAGATGAACAACATGAAAATATTGCTTCAGCACCGCAGTTTTATTTGTGTTAATATATATAAAAAATTATTTAAAAAGTAAACTACAAGTGTTTCAGATAATCCTACTCTTCCTGTCACAACAAAACTTGCCGCCCAGTGTATTCAGTGTGTAATTATTTAAATATGATAAATGTTTGTTGCTAATGATAATTGCTGACTTGTTGTTATTTATTTATTATTTGTGGGTATTATCGCCCACAGACAATTTTGTTTTACATATACAATTTTGTAATAAATGAATGTTGGTAAATTAGGGAGGGTCTTGAAAATTATTTTTAGTTTCTAGACATCAAATATTTATGTCAATCAGCAGTTCTCTGAGTCGTTTGGTTATTTTCTTTTGAAAAATATTCGCCAGTTATGAACTTCTTAATGGTCGTAGAACTTTAAACCCACTTAATTTTCATGCAACACAGCGCCACCTTAATTTATACGTATACAAGTTATAAATACGTATTTAATTACAGCATTCAAAGTGTTTGTGTTCGGAATAATTATAGGATTTGTTTAGAGGCTCCGCAATTATGCCGCATATTGAAAATGATTTTGTTGTTTGTTAGTATTATTTGATTTCATATTTGGGGGACTCACACTGTAGTCATAAAGTCCTAAGTCATAAATCCATAAGTCATAAAGTCATAAGTCATAAATAGCACGTCAAATATGACTAGTGTGAACAACCCGTCACAATTTAGTATGAAATTTCATATCTAAATCAAATTGTATGTATAAACTGAAACAGATGATGAGCTGAATACACTTTTTTGCGGCGACAAACGGAAAAACGTTAATTGCCTGCCAGCTACGCAAGTTAACGAGAACAATTTTTCACTTGTGTAGGGTGTTTTTTATAGAGTGATACAACTTTGAGTTGGCATCACTGCTTTATTTGATCTGGCATTTAACAGCTGCTAGTTGCCTTTTGTTAAATTTGCTTTCACATTTTATTGCGGATCGACTTACACCAGAGCAACGCGTGAAAATTGTGGAAAGTTTTAATCAAAATAATGGTTCTGTTCGTCAAACTTATCCTGCACTTCGTCCATTCGAAATTTTATTTTCCGATGGAGCCCATTTTTGGTTGAATGGGTGCGTAAATAAACAGAATTGTCGCATTTGGCCGGAGGAGAATCCACAAGCTTTTATCGAAACACCTTTACATCCACAAAAAATTACTGTTTGGTGCGCTTTATGAGCTGGCGGAGTCATTGGCCCAGATGTCTTCAAAAACGATGACGGTCAGATGGTTACTGTTTGTGAAAATTGGTGTTCCAGATTGCGTCTTGTACGCGCCAGCTGTGGCGGCCACATGGCAGAAATCATATTTAGACATTAATGTCATAAAATTTTCTATCCAATAAAGATCTTTTCATTGATATCAAAGATATACTAATATGTTTTATCATAGTTTAAACTTGTATCACTCTATAAAATACACCCAAAGTTTATTTAGTTCTCTTTTAATTTTTTTTATGTTCTAAAAATGTGATTTAATGTACAGACATGAATAATCTTTTAGCCGTTTTTTAGTCGTGAATCTTACATATAAGTAACGGAGGCAAACTTATACTATCGCCATCGCGCCTAAAGATTTTCAGACGTTCGACTCGGTTCCCTAGAGCTATTTTATGACAAAAATATACTTAACTGAAGGATTGATATTATTTTATGACTTCTTTTGTATGCAGCACAACAACAACAACATCTTTATAAAATATTATGACTTTATGACAATATGACTAAATAGCACAAAGTGTGAATACCTTGAATATTTTGGTTGTTTTTCGTAAACTTGCAATGGCTTTATACGCAAAAATATGTATTTGATATCGACTCTTACATGGCAAAATGACGTGTTAAAATCACCATAGAAGTTTAAAAAGACAGTCTCACTTTTATTTTCTCTATGACAACTTGAAATTTTAATATATTATTCTCTTTTTGTTTTTATCATTATTAGAAAAACACCACTTTCTCTGCTTTTATTCTGGTACCAAGTATTGCTTGTGGGATGAACTTTGAACAGTCTATAAAAATTCTCGTTGGCAAAAGCGAAAAGTATTTGAAATATTTGCCTGACTTGAGGCTGCTATTTGAAATGTTATAATTCAGTTACGCTTTAAAACACACGGTCAGAAGATACCTTAACTAGACTGTCTTTTAATAAGATTTTGAGCTGTTGGTTTATTGTGCCCTTGGACCAGCACTCAGTGGCTGAAGGCTGAAAGCTGATACCGTATTTGGCAGATTATGCAATTTTTATTTTAGCAGAATATAAATGATTTATCAGTTTCGTTTTTATTTATTTCCAGTATTAAATAAAATAGTCGTCGCGAAATTTCCATTTAAATTGTAGCGAAATTTCTATAGATATTGAAATCTGTTGTTTGGCGCCAGTTTTTAAGTATTTTGTTATCGAAAAATCTCATTGACGTTGCCATAATTATTATAATTGATAATATTTGTTAACCTTTTCTGCCAGCCGAGCTGGATTGAAATGTCTTTGCGAATCAATGACTTGAGTCTTTCAAATGTCTGGCACTTAATTGCTTTTCCAACATGTCAAATATGATAATTTTTTCCACATTTTGTAGCATTTGACATTATGACTGTCTGTTTGTCAGGCCAATATTCATAATTACTTTTGTGTTTAGGGATTTATTCAATTAGCCAGGCCACACATGTCGAAAAATTGCAAAGAAGGCAACGCTGTACAAAGTAAAACTGCTAAATCTGATGTAGTTAAATGTGAACTGGAGAAAAATATATATAAAAAGGTTTTGACATAAATTCATTTTTATTTGCCAACTTAATTTATGCCTGGTTGCTGCTGAGTGAGTCTGTTATGGAAAAACCAGGAAATTTATAATAAACAAGAAAATTAAGCAGAAGGTAACAGCGTCTGTCTGATGGTCCGTTTGCATAATTGTTGTTCAATTTTCAAAGAGGGTTAATAGTAGACAATCTTTTATAATGAATTTCTAATAGTCCTATTCAATAATATGATTTTTTTAAGTTTCCAACTCTTAAATTATTAAATGAACAGTGCTGTTGTCTAGAGCTATGCCGAACTTAATCAAACGCTCTCAAACGCTCGTCTTTGACAACAACCGCTGATCAAACCCATATAATTTAAATGGGTTTGATTAGAAGTTGTTGTCAAAAACGAGCGTTTGAAGATGTTCTATAGTGCACCCGAGACTACGATGCCATATTCAGGAATATGGTGCCGAATTTTTCTGATCTGCTTTTAAGTTCACGATTGTGTTAATTGTTGTCAACTTGTCTCAATGACGAAGGCATAGCACCGGTCGCTTAATATTAACGACAGTGATTAACACCGTTTATGTACTTAAAGAGCAGAATACCGCACCCTATTTCGCCAGTATCTGTTGCAAGAAATTCACCGGCGAAGTAAAAATTGAAAATAGTTGCAGGAAAATTGTATTTTGTTCTAATCCGTCTTCATCAGTCCTCTTAAACCATGTCCTTCTTTCTAGTTCTGCTACAATGCACTGCCCATGTGGGGCTCATTCCCCGAGTGCTGGTCCCAGACAATGAAAAGAGTGTTTCTCTTCAAAACCTTCTTCAGTTTAAAATTAATTTGCAGTTGTTTTAACTTGTCTTTGCTTTTAAAAAAATGGAATAAATTTTCTTTTGTATTACATTTCAACTTGTGACAGATTTTGATTTATGTTTTATCTCAAATCATGTTTCTATTTCTTCTACTTCACATTTTGATTACAAAAACTTTGAATTTACGAGTAAATTTATTTAGCTAAATTTAATTAGCAATCGAACACTTTTTACGTAATTGGTGATATATGATGATATTTGATTTATACATGCCAAAGAGAACAACTGAACTGCATGTTTTAATTAAGTTTTTATGTTACTGGCAAAACTGTTGGATATGAAAAATTATTTTTGCATTTTTTAAGATACTCAAACAATATGCATACATCCATGATATAAATTTATTGCATTTGTTATGAAATTGTTAGCTCAACATGTAGAGAACGTTATTAAAAGTGATGAAAATGAAAGAGGTTTAATTTTATTTAATTTTGAAATAATGAACAACTTCTAATATTATTTTTTAGCTCGGGGAATCTTTTGAAGATGATTTTATGACAAAAATGTGCCTCCAATTACGCTGAAGAATTCGGAGTTTCCGAAATGAAGGGGATTGAAAAAAATTCTAAGAAATATAAAAGAGACATTAACCACATGATATGACTTTCAGTGGTATTTTAATCGTATTTGTGAAAGAAACTTTTCTACTGGCTCATGTGTACGCCCGCAATCAACTCCATATGGAAATTATTTACTTTAAGCGTTTCTTTCATCGATTCTGCATGTTCTATGGTCTTAAAGCAGGACTTATGAATAAGTATTTTAAGATACAAAAGATGCAATGAAGCTGTGAATACTGGACTTAAGGACTTCCTTTTTGATCCTTGCGGTTGTCTACTGCCAGCTTATCAATCCGCTGAATTTTAGTTTAAGTTTATTGCAGCTAAAGAATTCTTCGCATTAATATGTTCTACCCCACCTGCCTTTTTAAACCAGCGGCTGTTTATTTAATTATATTTTTTTTTTATTAAAGTGAAATTAAATCGCTTGATTGTATACAAAAGTTGAACTCAACTAACAAACATTCGCGCTTTTTTTAAACACTTTAAAACATTCTCGTGTCTGACCTCTTGAATTTATATTAAATATTAATTTGCTTAACTTCCCAAAAGAAATCACTTAAATATACGACTGACTCGCACAGTGAAAATGTAATAGATCCTTATTTTATGTTGTTTTCTATGAAAATTCTTGCCATTAAATGGATTTAAATAACAGCAGGATGCTCATCAACGCGCAACACTGGACAAATACAGATAAAATAATTGTTGTTGTTTCCTCTCGCTTCTGTTGTTGTTCTTTGTTGAAATTCGCAACAGCATCCAGTGCCTGAAATTTATATAGAGAAACTGGAAATGTTTGACTCAATTATTCTGCCGACTACGTTGAATGGCATTTTGCTTTTTATGTCATTTTCCTATTTATTTTTCTTGGCTGCTAAATTTTTTCTTTTATTTTCATATATTCTGGGACTACACTGATAAACAAAACGAATATTTTAGTTACAGGCCACCTGAACTCCTCTTTTTTATAATAATGAAAACAATAATTTCTATTATTTATTTACTTGCAGCTTTTTTCATTTAAATATTGTTTGCTGAAATATTATTTTGCAAATTATTATCTTAAGCAAAGTTATAACTTTGTTAAGTGTAATTTCAATGATGTTTTTGAAAGAATATCCAAAGAATATCCTATTAAAAGAGCAGAGATTATAATTTCCATCGTTATGAGTTGCCTGCACAAACTTGTGCACAATACAAAAAGGAATTGATAAGACTTAAAGGAGTAGAGAGATAATAAATTAAATTGGCAAATAAAACTCTTGTATAAGAATTAAATCATATTTTGATATGCATGATAATCCAATTCTCTAAATAATATGTTTCTTAGAAAATTTTAGAGACAAATTCTTTTAGGCCTGCATACCATCACTTAAAACCTAAACAATTTGCATAATCTGTGAAAGAAACCGATGAAACGTGTCACAATTTGGCAAGTGTAATCCACAAAAGCAGCCAACAATAAAACCTGCACAAAGTTAAAGTTTTATCAGATTATTGTTGAGTAACGAAAAATTATCTATAAGAGATTTGGTAAAAGGAATTTCACAAAATCTATAAAGAAAATTAATAATAACAATAATAATGTTTTCCATGAATTACGAACGGAAACATTTTTAATCCCATAAAATCAAATAAAATGTTTGGGTAACCTGATTATTATTTAATTCATAAGATATCAAATTTATATATCCCCTACACTCTGTCGATAACATCACAAGTCTGCTATCAAAAGCTTTAGTCAGTTTGTTTTCACTTGAACCAGCATTCCAGGTTATGAATCCTAATAAAACGCAGTTCATTGTGCCGCAACTGTGGAAGGAGGGGATAGTGTTGAAAGAACACAAAAAGACAGATTAGAAAATAGAGAATTTCGCTGTTTTAATTTAAATAGAGTGTTTTTTATAGAGTGATACAAGTTTAATTCGTTATAAAACAAAGTAATATATTTTGTATATCAATGAAACAGTATTTATTGGATAGAAAATTTTATGAAATTAATGCTTAAATATGAATTCGGCCATAAGGCCGCCACGGCTGGCGCATACAAGACACAATCTGGAACACCGATTTTCACAAACAGTAACAGTCTGACCATCATCGTTTTTGAAGTCGCATTCGGGCCAATGACTCCGCCAGCCCACAAAGCGCACCAACCAGTAATTTTCTGTGGATGTAATGGAGTTTCGACAAAAGCTTGTGGATTCTCCTTACTCTAAATGTGACAATTCTGTTTATTTACGTACCCATTCACCCAAAAATGGGCTTCATCGGATAATAAAATTTTGAATGGACGAAGTGCACGATAAGTTTGACGAACAGATTCATTATTTTGATTAAAAATTTCCACAATTTTCACGCGGTGCTCTGGTGTAAGTCGATCCATAATAAAATGTCAAAGCAAACTAAACAAAAAGCCACTATCAGCTGTTAAATGAATGGTCAAATAAAGCAGTGATGCCAACTCAAAGTTGTATCATTCTAAAAAAAAAACACTCTATATGAAATATTATTTCATTTGAAAAAAATCACGCAACTTTCATGAAAAGCAAGAAAATAATATTATTTTCCTTATCAAAAAATACATCTTTAGAATTTTTCATTTGAAGACCCTTTAATTTTAACTTCGTGCTGCTTCTTTTTTTTTTTGTCGAAATGTTATTAAAATATTGAAAGTGATCAATTCATTCATATTTTTTTCATTGATGCTTGACAAAAATATTCCAGGCAAAATTCAGGATTAGATACCTTTACAAAACACTGGAAAAGCCTTTTCATTCATATTTTACTATTACGGATCACTGGTAGCCCCTCTTTTCAATGCTCTTTAACAAAAACGTGTCAAAAGTTACTTCGATAGAGAATATAAAACCCGATTAGCCACTAGTTTCTTAAGTCACACACGACAACTTAGCTCCACTTATTTGGTACAGAAAACATCTACACGATTAATTCTAAATCAAAATTACAAACTTCCCCCCAAAATAAACAACAAAATTTATTATTCCACCAACGTTTTCATGTCTTTCGAATACGAAAACATGAATTAGAAATTTGTAGATTTCCAAGCTCTTCACCAAAATGTTTCCAGCAAAAGGCAGGCATTATTTGTTATTTTCCATGATTTCCTTATGACGATATATCGGGCAGATAGTCCGACTGTGAACGGCTCTCAACATTATGAAAATAAGTCTTGGGATTATTTTTTGTATAGAAATTTAATTTATATTCTCAACACATTCGCACGAGTACTACAGATTCGTTTAACACACTAACGATAACTGGAAGAGCGGACATAAATTAAATATATTTCTTTTGTTTCATTTATATATTTTGATAAGGATGGCTGCTTATCAAATGGAGCGTAGCAAAAGAGGGAAATTAATTGCATGACCAGCAATAAGAAGTGTTTCAACACAACAATTATAACACGATAGACAAACACAATTTGTGTTAACAATCCAGCATTTTAGTGTAGTTATTTATTTTCCTATTTTTATCTTTTCTTGTCAGATTTAGTTGCTTTTTTAAATTCAGTTGGATTAACGATAACAATGAAATTAAATGGAAAATGTCATTATAATGTTGTGGTCTATGCGAACTTTGCTTTTATGCATAACAAATTTTTGCAGATATTAGCCATGCATATTCAATTTGAAGGGAAAGCCATTCAAGTACTCCATTTTGTCCTATTATAGTTTTTCAGAAAACCTGCCGCTTTGAATAATGTTCAAGGACTCTTACAAGGATTCATAATTACACAACACTTTCTTTTTCATTTTTATTCAATGAAATTCATGGGACAGTGACAGTGTATAGAATTACTGCTCTTTAGAATATGTGAAACTGGGAGTTTATCCAACGTTTTCTTTCATAAAACAATTATGGCACGATCTGTGACATGTTGAGCAGCCTTTTTAAAAGCACAATTTCTGCACATCATGATTGTCCAATTGATAGAAGATAAAAGTCAGTAATCAGGACTCCATCGCCGTCACCATTGACTGTAAGGATCTGACCAGCACCGTTTTTATAGAAGAACGGATGAATGAGTCCACGGAGCTCATTAATCACACCAAACGGTCAGATGATTTAACAGCGTCCCAGCATACAATTGAGGGTTGTTATCACTGCAAATACGGTCATTTTCTTTATTCACGTATCTAGTATAAAAGTCAGGAATCAGGTTTCTATTGTCGTCACCATTGACTGTAAGGATCTGACCAGCACCGTTTTTATAGAAGAACGGATGAATGAGTCCACCAGCTCATTAATCACACCAAACGGTCAGATGATTTAACAGCGTCCCAGCATACAATTGAGGGTTGTTATCACTGCAAATACGGTCATTTTCTTTATTCACGTATCTAGTATAAAAGTCAATAATCAGGACTCTATCGCCGTCACCATTGACTGTAAGGATCTGACCAGCACCGTTTTTATAGAAGAACGGATTAATGAGTCCACCAGCTCATTAATCACACCAAACGGTCAGATGATTTAACAGCGTCCCAGCATACAATTGAGGGTTGTTATCACTGCAAATACGGTCATTTTCTTTATTCACGTATCCAGTCAACCGAAATCCAGCTTCATCGCTAAACAAACTTCGCACGTAACGTATTTCGAACGGAGCCAGGATTTTCAAAATAAATTTGCACAATTTAGAAGAGTTGTTCAGGCGTCAAACTAGTGACAACTAAGAAAATGGCTGCAAGTTGAAATAGTCTTGCCGATATAATATTTATTGCCTCTACAAAAAAAAAACCTTCTTTATAAGCCGAAATTTCTCTATAACAAGAAGGCATCTGAAAGTTTGTAAAGAATACATTTGCTTATTTATAACTTTAAAATAATAAAAATTAATGAAGTTATTTTTGAAACAAAATTTTGCATACATCAACAGACATTAAAAGATTTTGAATTAAATATTATTAAATTTGAAACGTCGTCTATTTAATCGCAAATATTGTTTCAGATACTCGCAGTCGTGTGGCGTAAAACAAACAATTTTTATTGTAAATGAAATCAGTTTATAATAAATTAATTTCATTTATAATAAGATTATGAATATGGAATAGTAAATTTCAAAAGTAGCTGTTAGTTTTGTAGCGACAATTATTAAAGGAATATATGAAACTTTTGACGAGCTGTACAGCACTTTTCAATCCGTTTTTCTTTAAAAGTTAAATCCTAAATCTTAAAAATATCTATTAAATTATAATTTATTTCATATTAAACTATCATATATTATATTATCGGCTTAAATTACTTAATGCACCCTCTCTAAACACAATTTTGTGAACGTGAAAATATCTGAATATTTTGTTGAAAATCTTCTTAAAGTATTTCACACAAACTGAATATATTTACGAAATAGATTTATATATTTCAAGTCTTCTCTTCACAAAATAAGATGTCTACTATGCAAATGACTTTTTATTTCAGCACAAATATAAATGGAATATGAGTGTGTTTAGAAAATATTTAAAAATGTGTGCAGTTCCCATGCGAAATTATTTCGATTTGAAATTACGGTTGTGCCAGGCAAAATAAGAGAAATATGTGGAGCCCTTCTTCCTCCTGCTCAATATTAAATACTTTTCATCTCGTTAATGTCGGCAGCGACAACTTTTTATCTTATTCGATTTTTCAATCTTAATTTTTGGTGTAATTCGTATGTGTCCTCACACAGGCAGCAGAGCATTCGACATATTTTTGTAAAAGATTGTTGTTTAGTAGCTGGGTTTGTTTGGAAATTTCAAGTACTCGGTACTAAATTAAATACTAAAGCAGTGAATTAAATAAATATATTTATTTAAGCATTTAATTTACATATACTTGAGCTGTTGTCGCAATTAATTTATTTGAGATTTTATTATTTTGGAATTAACTTGAAGCCTGCTGGTAATTTGGTCGTTGTAAATTTTGGTGTTTATTAATTAATTTCTTACTCGCAAAATGCTTAATAAATAACGGATACAAAACCTACTCAAATAAAAATATTCTTCAAACCGATTAAGCAACCGAAGCGGTCACCCTATTCCACACACACACACACACACACACACAACCGGAGCCGCATAACAAACGAAAGAAAACAATTTTTATGGAAAATAGAAATGAAATTGTTGTGCTGTGATTTTTCGCTCGAAAAATTGAAATTATTTCATGTTATTTTTAATATAAATGCGATTTGAAATCTAAACTGAAAAATAAGTCGTTCATGGGCAAAATTATTTCATATACGAAAACGATTTAAAAACCTGTGAAATTGTATTTTGATTGAATTGACGCGTGCTCATGAAGCGTAAATGAAATTATTGCGAATTTTCCCTCTTGTAATTGTATTTTAAACTGATGCTAGAAAAATATTTGCAGGAAGCAAAAAACCTTTCATACACAGACACACATGCATACATATGAGAGATGTGTGCTGTAACGACATATTAAAAAGAAAATAATAATATGGGATATAATTTAGTTCGAGCACTTAAATAAGCATGTTTAATTTAAAAAGTTAACACATTTTGAGAACGTGAAATTTTAAGGCTCCCAAAAGCCTCAAAAGCTTCAATTCCAGAAGAAAAATTCGATAGAATTAATTAAATAAAAACTTAATCAAAGTTAAGAAAAAAAAAAATATATATATACAGTCAGAGGGCTTCTTAACAAACAGATATCTGTTTATGTGTTAGGGCTTTGTATGTCTGTATGTGTGTCACGTTTTCCCTCCTTGTTATTCAATATAATGCCCCGTGTCCTGTTCGAACTACATGAAACGCCACATGCTTCAGGCAATCAAAATTACTTTGGAAGGGAAACCAATTTTCTAGGTAACTTTTTATTTTGTGTTTTTTTTTTAGAGTGTCACAACTTTTAGTCGGATCACTGCTTTATTTGAGCACCCATTTAACAGCTTATTTTATTTCTCTTACAACTACAATTAGAGTCGGAAAAAAGCCAACCAATTGTAGAACAAAAACGTAAGAAAATAAAAAAGGAAAAGTGATCAGTGAGTTCTTGTCATGACTTTCATAATTGTCTTAGACTTCCCACTTAATTAAAGTGGGAGTTTGAAATAATTATCTTTAGTTATTCTAAGAAATGTTGGGTAAAGGTTTCCTAATGATCTGCATTGGCCCAGTGAAATTAGCACAGGAACCAGCTAAAACCCCTCAATTGATCACTTTGAATTTTTTTAATAAGATTTTTGGGAAAAATAATCTGCTCGAAATTCAAATTAGAAACCTTTAAATAACAATTCCCAAAATATGTACTTAATTTTATATGACTAAAAGAAACAACAAACAACAGTTTTAAATAAAATTTTGTAAATCCTTATCGATCAATCACTCATTCAATATATTTAAAAATGTTTTAATTAATTAATTATAGTCGGTCTGTCTCAATACTGAAGGCATTGAGTGGTACCCCTTCATCGCTTTTCATTGCTGAAAATTGCCGACAGGAATTGTCATCATCATGAACTAAAGAGCAAAATGCAGCATCCTCTTTCTTGGTTCCTCTATCCTTCAGTCTTCGTGCATCTGTTCTCTTAGAGCTCTGGCCTCCTTTCTCCTTCTGTCCCCATGCAGTACATATGCAGGGGCCAAGGACTCATCCCCTGAGTGCTGGTACAAGACAAAAAATAAAACACATATTTGTTTTATCTCAATGGCCCGTTTTTTTCACTTTCTAAAGACATATAATACCCACCCTCGTATATTTAGATTGTACTTTAATATGCACTCACAAGTATTCAAATAAGCTTCCATATAAATTTTAATTATTTTAATTAAGTAATTCCTGCAGCAACTGCTGTTGCTTTCAGCTTAAATGTGTTGCACTCATATAAATTTAGTTGGCTTCTCTTGTTTTTTTTTCTATTTTTATAATTATAACTAAACAAGTAAATATTGTTTAGTGTTTGCTTTTATATCTAATTCGTTTGTTTTTCTTTGTACTTTTTGCAGGAGTCTAAAACATCGCCCAAGTATGCACTTTCAATTTGAAAGTTAAGTGTGTGTGTGTGTGCGTGTTTGTGAGTGTGTGTGCGTGTTCTTACTGCAGGACCACCACTACTGATGATTTTGGTGTTGCACACTCGAAATTAGAGCACAAACAAACATCTGCATTTGCCAACACCGGGATGGTATTGGATTCCATTTATGTTTGAATAATACATACACGGTTCTCTTGCGGTGCATGTGTGTGTGTTTGTGTGTGGAGGATTTTGCACAAGGGTTTGTACATTTCACGAATGTATGCATAACAGTTTTGTTGTTGCTGTTGCTACATTTTCGGATGCTGCCGCTGCTGCTGATGTACTGCGCTTGTAGTTGTTTTGTGCAGAGGATGCCTTATTGTGGCAATTGGCCAAATAATACAGACAAAAGGAATTGATATGATGATGACGCTGATGCTGCTGATGATCATAATGAAGACTATTTTCGGTAATTTCGCAAGTGCAGCAACATTGTTAAATATGCTGAGTACAACGATAGAGAGCACTTAAAATTTACTTGCATTCACACAAAAAAAAAAAAAGGGAAAAAAAAGAATTGTAAAAGCTTAAAATGCTTTGTGTTCGTGTACTAAATTTAAGTTTTAGTGGCATAAAAACATAAAACCAACAACTGCAACCAACAACACGAGCGATAAAAAGTAACAGACAATACACACGCACAACTGCTCGGGCAAATAATAAAGCGGACTACGCATATTCTCACGGAAAGTATGTTGCAGTTGAGTTGAAATTACAACTACTTTGACAGTTAAGCAAATAGCCATGCCTCCACACGTACTGTAAACACACATACCAACTCCCAGCTGCCGCCCACTGACAGGCTCTCATGTTGCATGTATACACGGATGTATGGATGTGCACACACACACACACACACACACACATATTAATTAATTGTTTGAGTACTGCTGCCGTTGTTGTTTAAATCACTTGCCTCGCGGCAAATTTTACAGCTGCATGCACGCAGCCAAAGTGAAGTGAAGTTCTGCAGCAACAGCCATCTTGTTTCTACCTGCTCTGCCTGTCCCTGTCATGATTGCAACAATGCGGGCAATACAAATTGTGACACGCAGCTTCTGCGAAACATGCCTGCTTCTAGTGATTCTTATGAGCGGTAAGTGTTGTTGTTATAAAAACAAAAATTTTTTCCGTATTTTACTTTTGAAGTGTTTTCAAGTTGTACATGCAGTCGTAAAAGAGGACTTTGTAGTTTCATAAATTTAAATGTACAGAATTATTGGACAGGAAACCATTCGAGTTTTCTTTGGGCTACAAAACGCTGGTTAAATTGAACAAATTTTGTTATAAATTTATGTTTAATTAAACACTCTTTTAAAACAACATTCGAAATATTTAAGACTTAAAGGCCTGATGCTTTACGTCCATGCAAATAATTTTTATATTGGAAGCAGAAGCTTCCATACAACTGAGAGCTGAACAAGTATTTGATTCCTTTTACGAGTGTGTACCTGATAATAATTATCATTCGAGGGCAACTCACAATAATTCAAATATTTTTATTAGAATTCTTTCATAAACTTCCTGCTCCATTTACAGGGCATTAAACAGGAGTAAACTGCCTTTTAATTAAACAGTCTGAATGGATTTGCAAAGACCACCACCATCATCATCTTCATCGTCGTCATCATCATGCTCGAGTAAAATGCCTTCGAAACTTAATTTTTCTTCACTTTTAGCACCAGCAGTTCTCAGCAAAAGCAATCGCACAACTGCTTCTTCAATAGAAACGTTTCCAAGTGTTTCTGTTTTCTGGTTGTTTATCGTTTTACTGGCTGACAAAACCCAAAGAAAAGATTTTGACACCCTCAAGTCCAGGACATGACTTTGCATAATACTTTCAATCTGTTCTTGTTTCCTTTCCGTTGTCCATTTCCACAGATGTTTACAAGTATTTGCATTTGAAAATTCAATATGCATGAGCAGACTAAAATGCATTTACAGTGCAGCTCACAGAGTTTCAAGAAAATGTGGCTTTTCTCAGTTCGAAAAGTGTGTTGCAGGGAAATAAATTTATGCACTTTTATTTCAGTGGAATGAAAGAAATTTCGGTTAATTGACTAACTGCACAAATTAATTGTTTACCAACACCGGATATGAGATTCATACGAAATGGAAATTTTCTTCAAAATGGAATATTCTAGATTTCAGATCAGAAGCAAATAAGACAAAGTCAAAATATTAATAATTAAGTTTCATATCAAGTCATTTGTTAGAATTTATATTAGAAATACAATTAGAGTTTGAAAACAGCCTGCCATTGTGGAATAAATAAATAAGAACATCAAAAGAAGAGCTGATCTTTGACTTCTTGTCATGACTTTAATATTTTCCAAACATCTGGTTTATTTAAATTGAAATTCAAAATAAAATTTTTAGTTTAAGGAATATTTAGCAGCAGTGGAAATAGCTAAAAGCTTTCAATATGGAATTAATTCCGCATTTAGAATCTGTAGAAAAACAAAAAAGGGAAAGGAAAGAATTTAATTTTTGTTGTGCTTTATTACTGTTACAACTACAATTTGAATCGGAAAAAAGCCATCAAATTGTAGAATAAAAATAGAAGAAAATAAAAAACGAAAAGTGATCAGTGGGTTCTTGTTATGATTTTCATAATGGTTTTAGACTTCTCACTTAATTAAAGTGGAAGTTTGAAATAAATATATCTAGTTATTCTAAGAAATGTTGGGTAGAGAATCCCTGATGATCTGCATTAGCTCCAGTGAACTGGGCATTGGAAATAGCTAAAACCCCTCAATTGATCACTTTGAATTTTTTAATACGATTTTGAGGAAAAAGAATCAGCTCATAACTAAAATTAAATAGTGTTAAGAGAGATAAACGAATTTTCACAAAGAATTTTTGTTTATCAGCCATGTCACAGATCAGCATATCGATTGAAAGTGTTCACAATGCCGAAAGTAGGGTTTTTAGAAAATTAAAAATAAAATTTTTTTCTGCGAAATGAAACCACTTAACCTATTCACAGTAAATTTATACTTTATATAATTTATACTTTAAATAATTTATATAACAAAAATAAACAATAAATCTTTTTTAAAATGAAAAATTAAATATTGTGAATCGAGTTTATTTCCAAGAGAAATTCATAAGAATTAAATATTGCGATTAATAATTGACATGATTGATTTATTAAAAGTTTCGTTAGAATTATCACATTTAAATTTTTATAGATTTTTTTTAAAAACAAAAGAAAAACGTTGAAGTGTTTTTCAAAAGAAGTACTGCCACAATATTTTTTGTGAAAACCAACTCTTTTTATAAACAAAAATGTGGAAAGAAACTCCTGGAATTTTTTCAATATTATTTTCATATTAATCGTATATTTTGTATTATTATTATTATTATTATTATTATTATTATTATTATTATTATTATTATTATTATTATTATTATTATTATTTAGTTTCATTTTTTGTTAGTTTGTTGGATTTAAAATTTTCGTATTGGGAAACTTTTTTAAAAATTGATTTAGTCCCACCTTTTATTCTTTAAACATATTTTTTATATTTTTATTCTTTTTTCTCCCATGCATAACACTGCCCTACTCAGTTCGTAATTTTAAGGAATAAGCAAAATCATTCAGAATCTGAAGAACATGAAACAAACACGATCAGAAACGCAAACAGCAAACCAAAAGAATGCCTCGCCTGTATATTTCATTGGCTACTTCAGTTCGTTTTATTAAAATTGATTTAATTTCGATAAATATTTTCGTTTTCTTGGCGGTTTTCTGATCAATCAAAATTCGTAGTCAATTCGGTTGCGGAACGTAATAGTACTCTGCGTCATGGCTTTTATTTGATTCACTCGAAAGAATATAGAAACTTTTTAGTACAAATTTTTGGGAATTGTCGTTTGAACTCTTTAATTTTAATTGCTTGCTGATTCCTTTTTAGGCTTCTGACTTATTAAAGTGGAAGTTTGAAGTAAATATATCAAGTCATTCTAAGAAATGCTGGGTAGAGGTTCCCTGCCGATCTGCATTAGCCCCAGTGAAATGCGCGTGGCGACTAACTAAAACCCCTCAATTGATCACTTTGAAGTTTTTTTAATAAGATTTTGGAACAAAATTAAAGATAAAGAATAAAACCGTTTTAATGTAAATTTTCTACTTCTATAAATTTCTAAAAACTTTGTAGAGAATTGATATATTAAAAGGGAAAATCTTTTACTGCAAAATCGAATATCGACGAAAGTCGAAAATTAATATTTCACAAAATTATTCAAAATTATTGTGAAAATAAAATACATTCTTTTAATCTGTAAAATGAAAAAGATTTTATTTTTGATTGTTTTAACCCGCGATGTTTTACTTGTGCTTCTCTTGGATATATATTTAAAATTGTATTCATTTACAGCAATTAAATTAGGAAATATTAAATATATTATCTTCTTGAATAATATGATCCCAAGTAACAGCTTAACCCTTAAATGAGTGTCAAAAGCGTACATACACTTTTAACAGTGTGCCAGGGGTACCCGACGGCCAATGAAAGAAATGATTTTCCAGTAATTTTTAGTTCTGTGTCCTAATTTGAAAATATATTTAGTTTGACTAAAAGAACAACAATAAATTTTTGGTTCCCAGCACCTTTTAACACTAGCCCCTCTTTATAAGTTCTGGCACTATAAATCCCATAAGTAGCGGTCGTTCCCTGAGTGCTGGTCCAAAACAAACAACACCCCAGTGTAATATATCATCACTAACGATATTGTTTCAAAAGAATTTTTAATTTCTGACAAAAAAGTAAGAAAAAGAAATATTTGAGTGGTTTGAGAAATAAAAGCATCATCCCTCTGTAGTTTTGTAAATTTTATATATTTCATTGGAACTTTTATAAGTTGTTCCAGATATAACTTTACATTAACAAATAACACACAGTCACACACACACACTCATAACCTCAATACGTTCAATAACCGGGCCATCAGCAGCAAACATCATCCCAACAAACGTTATTGATTTCTATGGCAAAAAGAAGAAAATGAAATGAAGAAAGTTGAGAGGTTTCCAAAAAATAAATAAATTTATTTGCAACTTTTGAAATTGTATATATTTTCTTGGCATTTCGCATTTATTTCGACTTATTGCCCTAGTTACATTGATATCAAGTTATCATCCCAACACACACACTCACACACTCACACACACATGCACACATGCAATCATATAACTGACCATTCGCACACTCAACAACGTCAATACGTTTAAAACGAGCTGTTATAAAATATAAACACTTCAGGTATTTCAATATCTCTCAAAATGTGTGTTAGTGTATGTGTAAGTGTGTGTGTGGGTGTGTGTGTTAGTGTGTGTTTTGGTAGCTGTTGAAAACAGTAAATAAAAATCATTGCGTTGGCTGCTTTTGTTCATTCAAGTAGAAGAGAAAACATCCATTTCAACTGCAAATTCATGGCGGGATATGGACGGTCTCTCACGGTCTGAGTATGTGGCCACTCAAAGGATGAAGCATTTTGTTGCAGAAGGTAAAAATTAAGAATTTTCAATCAAGATTTCCGTCTTTCCTATCGAAAAAAAAAAACAAAAACAAAATTACATCCATCACTCCACGTGAAAAATGAAAAGCTGATGATGGTGTTGATGAAAACACGATGGAATATCTCAACGGCCGAGTGCGTTAAAAAACGAAAATAATTTTTTGTAGTCAATTTTATATTTCCCAACACATGCTTATTGCAAGAGTATGCGTTGTATGTGTTTATAAGACACTCAAAGTGAAAGTGAATAATATCGCAACTTAAGCGACATGATCAATATAAAACCAAAAGTAGGGGAATAAAATTCCTGATCTATATGATCTTCCCGATCAATATGATCGCAAGTAGCAGCTTAACCCTTAAAAAGCTACACTTTTATTAGAATGCCAGGAGTACCCGGCTGTCAATGTTAGACATGCTTTTCTTGTACTTTTTAAATTCTGTGCCTCGTTTTTGTAACTGAAGTGAGAACTTCTCGCATCGAAAAAATTGTCGTTACTCTGTGAAACACAGGATGAGTCAGAATATATTTCTTAATGCATTTAAAATTTTGTTGGTTTTTCATAATAATTAATATATTATTCTATAGATAACCCTACAATAAAAAGCATGATAACCTTAATTATTTAGTTTTTTGAGGCGAGAAACTCTAACTTCAGTTACAGAAACGAGGCACTGTTGTTTTAATGGGTTGTCTTAAAAATTTTTGACAATTTTGATATTAAACAAAAATATTTTGAGAATTTAATTTAGCTTGTGTACAGGACCATCATTAAGTAGCAGGTTCAACCGGGGACCAGTAGCCGTGTTGTGCTGTTGCCATCTAAACTCATGCATTCTATTTTTGACAGTTTGTGGCCGGTGGCCTGCGGTAATGGATGTGTTTAGGACACAACTTTTATGATCTCACTATCATATTTTCATAAAATTTCTAATACGAAAGTTTTTTAACCTTTTATAAATATAAAGAAAATACTCATACTTCTTGGTATGAGTCATTGTGTCAACCGCTGTTTGTATAGGATGTTTTTTATAGAGTGATACAACTTTAAATTAGCATCACTGCTTTATTTGACCACTCATTTAACAGCCGATATTTGCTTTTTGTTTAGTTTGCTTTGACATTTGATCGACTTACACGAGAGCAAAGAGTGCAAATTGTGGAAAATTTTAATCAAAATAATGGTTCTGTTCGTCAAACTTATCCTGCACTTCGTCCATTCAAAGTTTTATTTTCCGATGAAGCCCATTTTCGGTTGAATAGGTGCGTAAATAAACAAAATTGTGGCATTTGGAGTGAAGGGAATCCACAAGCTTTTGTCGAAATTCCATTTCATCAATTTACTGTTCGGTGCGCTTTATGGGGCGGCGGAGTCATTGGCCCAGATGTCTTCAAAAACGATGATGGTCAGAATGTTACTGTTTGTGAAAATTGGTGTTCCAGATTGCGCCTTGTACGCGCCAGGCGTGGCAGCCACATGGCCGAAATCATATTTAAACATTAATTTCATAAAATTTTCTATCCAATAAAGACCGTTTCATTGATACCAAAAATATATTACTATGTTTTATCATGAATTAAACTTGTATCACTCTATAAGAAACACCCTACACTATTCACTGTCCAGGGGAGTGCTTACCTTCTTCCAATAATTCGATAGAAATCAACATGATCTTGCAGTCATAGAAATTAGAAAATTTCGATCTTATATTCACCACTGAGTGCTGGAGCGACACAACCTTCGGGAGCGCCTCCCCTACTTTGTGTTTTATTTTTTTACTTTTCTTTCGGTATAAATTTCCCAACCAAAATCATTAACTTATATACAAAAACACACTGCAAATGTTTTGTTTTTTTTTTTTTAATTTATTTGGAACTCCACTGAGGCATAACTGAGTTGCATTCAATCATGCAGCTGCATGTTTAACAGCATTCGTTAGAAAAACAACTACAACACTTACGCATATGATTTGATGAAAACCTTGTGTTTTGCATTATTTTTATTATAATTTTATTTTTGTTTTCATGTGAAATTTCATTTCGATTTAATGGTTTTAACGAAAATAGAAACTGACTGACAGCCTTTCAAATGTTTCCCATCAACAAAGTTAATAATAATCCAAAAACAATAGACTGGCTTCAGTCAATTGAAATTGGAAAAAATAGAATTTATTCGTTTATTTATTGAATAAAAAGAAAATTTTCCTTGTGGTCGCAATGGATTTGCAAAAGGAAATAAATATTTTCAAATTAATTAAACAGAATTTTTATTTTGTATTTTTATAAATATATTTATTTATTTTATTTTGTCTATAAATAGTTATAGAATAAAGACGCTTTTGATATAAAATCGAATAACTCGAATGATATACGCGAATATATATAAAGCGAGGCAGGTAGGGGTGAACAGAGTCTCTTCGTTAATCCAACTTATTTTGAAATAATAAATTGTTTGGGAACGTATCACACTCGTAGCTTCACAAGAAAATAACAAATAAATACGTGGCGTTCCAAAATAGTTGAAAACTCTCTGATGCAACTAATAATTATGACCAGATTGAAATCACATTTTTATTTCACTATTTTGTACGTTCAATGGCTCTCTTCCTATTTTTATGTTGTTTAACTAAAACTGTACAAATTTTTGATATATAGATACATACTTTCGTTGCTCACTGTACAATTCTCAGGAGGGAAAAAACTATTCTTGGCAGCAGCTGGGCTTCTTCGTAATGGTTTGCAAAACAACCGATACAAATTAAGTTTCGTTACGCCCAAAATAATTAACCTCCACTCTTGCAACAACTTTAATTTCTTCAGTTTTCAATTGAATTCACCTCAAACATCAGCATTTAGGAAAACAAATCGATGAGATTCTATTGCTTTTATTCCCTTTTAACTGGCACATAAGAGTTTACTTCTGTTGTTAGTCGTTTGCTGTTACAGGAGTCTTGAAAAAAATTGCAAACTAATTTTGAAAGTTACATGAAATTCAACACATACTTTTTGGAAAATGTAGGAGTTTTCCAAACACACAAAATCATATTTAATCTCTTGTGTGGCACTTCAGTAGTTCTTTGCTGGCCTACATACGCTTTTATTGCAGATTTGGGGTTTGTGCTCTTAAAATTTTCGTATTTTACTTGAGGTACGTTTAGGCCTGCGAAATATTTGCCCCAAGAAACGTAACCACTAAAGAGTAATAGAAAATATGTTGTTTTGGTTACATAAAAAAAATTTCATGTGCAACTACTGGAACGTGTCATGGAATCCAATTGGAAGCTGTTTAACTCAAAGGAAACTTGTCGGAATGAAAAGATTTTTTATTTAGTGGTTACGCTTTTTTGGACAAACGTTCATTTACTTTGATGTCTATTTTATTTTGAAAATTGGAAAACGTATATATATGTATATATGTATATATATATATATATATATATATATATATATATATTTACTCCTTTTAAGCCTAAGTGATCATAGTGCTGCGGCTTTCGAAAACAGCTGTTCTGCTCTGCTGTATTATTGAATATACAAAAATTGTTGTCGACTTTTCGTTGAAAGGAAAGCTGAAGGATTGATGAAACTCAATAGAACTGAAATATTTTTTCATCTACTTGTTTTTGTTGTGGGTGTTTTATTGACTTTTAGAGAAATAAAATTTTTCAGACTTGAGTTTATAATCATGGCATCAAATAAATTTACTACGGATGTAAAAGATAAGGAATTTGATTTTATTGCTACAAAAAAAGGTGAGGAACACAGTTTTTTTTTTTTTTAATTGTAGGCAGACTGTGTTCGCATTAATATGATTAAAAATACCATTCGCAAATTAAATGTATTTATTTTGGCTACAGTGAGCTACAGTTGGCGGCAAATATATCGACTACAAATAGATCGTGAATTCAATATTTAAAAACTTTAAAGCAGCCATGCAGATCAGGAGTAAATTGTTTATGTAGTAGTGCGTATTAATACGGTTTATAATTCAGTTTCATTTGTTGTATTATTCGACACTGTACTATTTTCGAACAACGTTGCACAGTGTAAAAGTGATCCATTTCACATAGAGAGTTCAAATAATATATTTATATTCATTTCTATTCAGTTGATTAGATCCAGAAAATATCTGTACCCCTACAATCAATTTCAAATGTCAATTTTGTAGCTGGAAGAAAGTCTTACTCACAAGGAAGTTGTGTGAATGGGATTTTGCTTGTGCCACTTGGTTGAGCTGAAGTAGGGATATAACCGATAACGATATATCGGCGATACCTCCGTTTGGTTTATATATCGATATTGATATTTTACTGCTTCAAAATCAATTCAACTTTTAATGCAGTTTTCTGTTTGTAGAGAAGTCACATACTGAACTTGACTTTCCGAAACAAATTGCGAATAAAAAAAAGGCGATTATATATATATATATATATATATATATATATATATATATATATACATCAAAGTATATGTTTGCAGTTGAACAGCATATAAAACCAACATCAATGAAAATTATTTAATTTATTTAGTTGATGGATTGTAAATAAAATAAAAACATAACATATTTTAACATATTTTGTTTTAGAGTCCCTAATAAAAATAATAACGAGTGATTTTTTTTGCTATTATCTTATTGGCAACACTAGTTTTGACAGCTCGCGCACGTTTTGTATCTTGTGTCACTGTCAAACATCTTCAGTTTGGTCTATAATTTAATCATGAATCGTCTTACAAACGAACAACGCTTGCAAATTATTGAATTTTATTACCAAAATGCGTGCTCTGTTAAGAAAGTTCATCGCGCGCTTCTGCCATTTTATGGTCAGTTTAATCGACCTACTGAGGCTTCTATTCGGGCTATTGTAAAAAAATTTCGCACCAAATTTACATTGTTGGACATTAAACCACCAACACGCTTACGTAGAGTGCGAACTGAAGAAAATATCGCAGCCGTATCGGCCAGTGTTGGTGATGACCGTGAATTATCGATTCGGCGCCGTTCGCAGCAATTGGGCCTCTGTTACTCCACTACGTGGAAAATTTTGCGGAAGGATTTGGGTGTGAAGCCTTATAAGATACAGCTGGTGCAAGAATTGAAGCCAATGGTGAGCGCTACCGTGCGATGATAACAAACTTTTTTTTGCCCAAAATGGAAGAGCTTGACTTGCATGACATGTGGTTTCAACAAGACGGTGCCACATGCCACACAGCACGCGAAACAATGGACCAATTGAGAGGCGAGTTCGGTGAACAGTTTATTTCACGCTTGGGACCAGTCAATTGGCCGCCCAGATCGTGCGATTTAACGCCTCTAGACTACTTTTTGTGGGGCTATGTTAAGGCTAATGTCTATAGCGACAAGCCCGCTTCGATTGACGCACTGGAAGCCAACATTGCCAACATTATTCGTGAGATACCGGCCGAAATGTTGGAAAGAGTATGCCAAAATTGGACTAAGCGGATGGACCATTTGAGGCGCAGCCGCGGCCAACATTTGCATGAAATAATCTTCAAACATTAAATTATATCGACCCAACTATCAATCCAAATAAATATTTCATGCATTTTTCTGAATTTTGTGTGTTTTCTTTTTTTTTAATTTCCGATAGTTCTTATAAAATCACCCATTATAATACCAAAATAAGGACGATTGATATATAAAAATGAATTTTTAAATAACTTATTCATTTCGCAATATTTCTTGCAGGAAATCAAACTAAAAAATATATTTATTATCTCGAAGATGTCATACAAAAAGTTATTCCTTCCAAAAAAAAAAAATATTAATAATAATAAATAAATAATTTAACCTCTTTAATTTTAATTTTGTGCTGTTCCTTTTTCTTCAAAAATTTTACTAAAAAAATTCAAAATTATCAATTGAGGGATCTTAGCTAGTTCCTATGCGCACTTCACTGGAGCAAATGCAGACCATCAGGGAACCTTTAGCCAACATTTCTGAGAATAACTTAAGATTTTTATTTTAAACTTCCACTTGAGTAAATGAGAAGTCTTAGACAATTATGAAAGTCATAACGAAAACTCACTGGTCACTTTTCTTTTTTTATTTTCTTACGTTTTTATTGTACAATTGGTTGGTTTTTTTCTAACTCTAATTGTAGTTGTAAAAGAAGTAAAAAACAACAACAACTAACAATTGTTTTAATATGAAAGCAATTTATTTAGAGTGTTGACAACATGTGTTGTTTTATTTTGCACCAGCTTTTGCCTTTTTTATTAAGCAATTAGTACATATTTTTGGGAACGTTTGTTTTTAAACCTCAATTGATCATTTTGAATTTTTTAGTAAAATTTTTGGAAAAAATTATTAAAATTAAAGAGTTTTAGAAAACGATAATTCCTTAAAATATGTACTAATTTGAAAATTATTTAACTTAAAATAGAAAGACTTTAAGCTTTAAAATACATTAAAAAAATAGAATTATTATTATATGAAATTTATTTGTTGGGTGGTTAAGCAATGTCTATATGCATTTCATTGGCGCTTTTTACCACATCGTCAGTAGACTTCAACCACAGTTTTGAAAAGTTTCAAACTTCTCAACCTATTAAAAGACTTTTATAAGCCATCCGAGAATTATGTTAATAAATTAACTATAAGTCACATTATAATAAGTGTAGTAGGCTATGAAACTTATACAAACGATATGACTCTATTTTATATATATATATATATATATATATATATATATATATATGTATATATATTATTAAAATATAATTATTTGAAAATAGGAAAAAAACTAAAAGAATTAAAAAAATTTTCTATTGAATTATTTTCGACGTTTCGACGAAAAAAAAATCGCCCTTAAAAATATGTTTTCCCCTGATCAAATTGACGTCAAAGTCGATAGAAATCGACATCAACTGTTGTTGGTCGTTGTGGCATGCAACTGCCCACATAAAACTTGCAGTTGCAAGTTGCTGTTGAATCGCAATGAAACTGTTGTATTTAATAACAGAATGAAAGGCAAGAATCCAAGTATTTGAGTACACACAAACACACACACACACACATACACACATATTTATGTACGTATAATTACATTTGAGTTGCATATAAATTTATTTAGTTGTCCTATTTACGCAAACAAACACACAAATTATGTGCAATTCATTAGAATGTTTGTTTAGGTCAGGGAATTATTATTGTGAATAGATTTTGAAATTGTTTATACAAATTGATTGTTAACTTTGGCCACAATTATTAACTGCTAATGACCAAGATATGTTTTTTCATGTTAATTGATGTTCTACTTTCATATATTTTGTTAAAGACAAAAAAAGTATTGAAGAGTTTCATTATTCTGTGGTTGTTTCTCATAGAGAAATTTGGGGCAGAAGGAAAACAATGTATAGAATTGATTGTTGCATGGTATTGATTTCAGTTTCCACAATTCACCATGGTAGTGTGATTACTTACAATATTGATACAACCCAGCCACCAGTTGTTATAAAAATATTTTATTTTCGATTTCCATGTCTTTCAATTGCAGAAGCCACTACTTCTTAAAATTAAGAGCCACTAGAAGATTTTATAACAAAAGATCAAGAACTCATTTACTTACATTCGCAACCTAAAGTTGCAGGCAAAATATATTAAGTTTAAAAACATCAAACCTTAAGCGTTACAATAAACTCTTGGCTGTTGCCAATTTTTGCCGAAAACCTTAAGAAACAATTCTCACTGGCAATTAACCATTTTATGTTACACACAATCGGTGAATTATTTATTATTTGTTCCTTTTAATATCACGGCAATAAAATAAACTGGTTTAATGGAAAGCATAAGTTTAAGACTTACGACCGACCACATAAATAAACGTATTAAATTCTTTCTCCCATTTTCCCTTCCTTCAACTTTCATTTTCTATCGTCCTTTCAAGGCTCATTTAATACCCACATAAATGAAAGAAAATATCAAAGAGAAATATCGATATAAAAAATGGCCAAATATAATGATGCCGATATGAGTAACAATAATTATGATGGAGACGGAGAAAAAAGGAAAAAAAAATATTGAATCACTGGGAGTAGGGAAAATGGACAGAAAACTATTAATCATGAACAAAATAATGATGCACTATTAAAAACAATCGCAATGTATCATAAATCAGGGATATATAAAAAAAAAATATTAAAAAAACAATAGAAAATATTTTATATGCCGTAAATAATTTTTTATTTTACAACCGGTACGAATGTTGTATCTGCCATGTGTGGGTGCCACCACTCAGTGGCATGAGAGTTGCTTTTTTTAGAATTAAATTAATTTACTGAAACGACATGTCTATTTCCCATTTTGATATCATCAAATGCAAATCATAAAAATATATTATCGTTCTGGTTTCTGGCATGAAAATCCTACGAGTCTTCAAGTATTTTAAATCTTTTTGTTGCCATTTATTTTTCGCACACATTTTAAAAATTCTTAAGGACAAAACAATATAAGAATTTCTGTTTCTTTTTTCGTATGTAAAACAGAACCTAATTTCCAAAATTCTTAATTGTTTGTGTATTCAACTCTTCAATTTTAATTACTTGCTGTTTCTTTTTTCCCAAAATGTTACTAAACAATTCAAAGTGATTAACTGAGGGGTTTTAGTTAGTCCCCATGCACATTTCACTGTTGCTAATGCAGATCATCAGGAAACCTCCACCCAAAATGTCTTAGAATAACTAAAGATATTTATTTCAAGCTCCCACTTTAATTAAGTGAGGAGTCTAAAACAATTATGGAAGTCGTAACAAGAACTCACTGATCACGTTTCCTTTTTGATTTTCTTACGTTTCATTCTAAAACTGGTTGGTTTTTTGTATTTTCTAATAAATTTTAGTTAAACGAAGTGATTTACAAGACCAGGCCTTATTAAAAGCCTAGAAATTAACTTTATTTTTAATTGATTGTTGTTTGAAAGTTTTCCAAGATATAGACAAAGTATTTGATCTCAAATTGATTTGTGTTGTGATTTTTTGTAAAGGGTGTTTTTTATAGTGTCATAGAAATTTAACATGAGAATCTTTTAAATTGACATGAAATTTAATTTATTTAACAGACAATCTTCGGGTATTATAGTTTATATAAGAACTCTGGCATATGATCGTCACGGTTGTCTCTGACGTAGTCCAAACTGGCGGTCCAATTTTCGATGACTTTTTCCAAAATATGTCACCAGCAATAAAATGGCGAATGTCTGCCTCTAACTAATCAATCGTTTAAGGCTTATCGGAGTAGTCTAGTGACTTCTTATATTCGCAAAGAAAATGCCACGATCTTAAAAGAAAAATTCACAGAGATGAAACGTGAAAATATACGTATAGCCCGTTTTCCCTTAATAAATAAATTTTGGACGGACTGCGTGACCGTGCATGCCACAACGACCAGCAGCAATTGTTGTGGAATTACTACCAACTTGGATGGCAATTTTATCAGGGGAACACATATTTTTAAGTACAATTATTTTTGTCAAAACCTGGAAAATATTTGATATTAAAATTTTTTTCTTAAATTACTTTTTAAATTCTTCTTGTTCTGCTGCAAACGAAGCACATTAAAAAATAATTTTAATTAAAACAAACGTTTTTTAAGAAAATCAATCTAAAAAGTTAAAAATAAATTCCAAAATAAAGTTAAAACACTAAAAAATCAGAATACAATTTTTATAGTGAAAAAAACGGCAGGCGCTGATTACACGAAGAAGACAGAGGCAAATTACTCAACAGAAACCAACGTTGGGGATCCAAAGTATCCCCCTCCATACTCTAAGGGTTAAGAGGGCCGATGGAGAGAAAGATGAGAAGAGACAATTTTGTGGTATTAATTTTATATATTTTGCTTTCAACGGGCGATATTTTCTCTTAAACTGGGGAAGGCGATTGCTTTAATGATCTTCCTGTTGATTTAAACCATCATGCACTCATGCAGACCGGAAAATATCGATCCCATGAACACTTGAGTTTGCCAACGAGGGAATCAAAGTCGCAACATTCGCTGGCAACGCATTAACTACTTCCGGCATCAGCAGTTACTAACAGGGAGCGCAACTGTTATATTCTGGCCAACATTGTTTTTCATCAAACACCAAAAATTGATTCCACCAACCCATAAAACACTCTAAACAGTCAGATTTTCTAGAAGAAACGATGGAGGATTGTTATCACTCCAAATACGACAGTTTTGTTTAGTCACGCATCCATTCAAACGAAATCTAGTTTTATCGCTGAACAAAATTCTCTTGTTACGCATATCAAACGGAACCACGATTTTCAAAATAAATTCAAAATTTTGGCAACGTCGCTCAGGAGTCAGTCTATTCATGTTGAGTAACAAACGAAATCAAACATGAATCACTTGACAGCTGACAAAATGACCGCCAGTTGAAATAGTATTACTGCCGACATAAAACCTTTTTCTATATAAAAAGTACCCTCTACAAGAGATCCTCTTTCTATTTTGCTTTTGTTGATTTAAAATTCCTACAACATTTTAATTCACAAACAGCCGGAAAATATATTTTCTTCGGGTCTGTATGAATATGATTTTATAAATAAAAAATATATATGAAAAAGTTTTTGTTAACAATTGCAGGCAGCAAAATATCGAAAATACGACAATTTTATTTATTTATTATTCAAATAAATCAATAGGGATCATTTGCTTGAAAACCACAAAATAAAAAGCAAACAGGTTGAAATAAAATTTAAATGAAATAAACGAGCTTTCAGAGTTATTTAACTGGTGCTGTGAAACATTCCCATCAGGAGCAGGTCCTTTCATAGAACTAATTATTAATGTAAGACAAATTTTTATGAAAAATATATATATAATTCGTTTGTGTGTGTGTGTGTGTATGCATTTGTTTGTAGCTAATTGAACTGCTTATAACTTTTAAACAGCTGAATCGAATCAGCATAAACTGATCGCGTTCCTGAATAATAAGTTTCCTGTAAAACTCGAACCCGCAGGTTTCAAGATGTAAAAAAAATGGAAAAAACATTTTCAAAGTGTTTTTTTTTAATAACTCTTAAACAGCTTTAGCGATCGATTGGCGTTTCAAAATGAAATGATGTCGCCCACTGTGAACTGGTAAACAAAACAAAAAATATAAAAAAATATAAACAAAATATATAAAAAAATGATTTTTTGTCCAGAAAAATATTCTCTACAAAACTATTAAAAATATATATTATAAAAATTTTTATATTTTCTTTCTTACTTGACACGTAACAAGTGAAGCCAATAAATTTGTATGCGTCTCGCTTTCTTACCTGGAAAGAAAAGAAGAATAGAATTAGATTACAAATGAAATAACAAAAATCGTTTTAATTTATTAAATAAAAAAATTTTTAATAGGCTTATTGTTGGAAAAGTATATTTAATTCAGAAAGACATGACAAACATAAACGATGAGTCACATCAAGTCACAATAAAATCCCGAATAATGTGAAGAAGCTTTTTAATGGCAGCTTTATTAATACCGTGTTTAGACATGTATTTTTAATTGAGTCAATTTGATTTTAATTGCGCAATTATATCTAGTGTGCACACATACTCAGTTTAGCTGACTCAATTGACATTTGACAGTTGGAAAATCGTTGTTTTTATTTGTTTCGTGAATATTCGTGTTTGAGGATTTAAAAAATGGAAGCAAATTTCGGTTTAAAAGAAATTTTACTTGCATATAATAGAAATATGGAGCTCTTGGAGTCATTGCGATGGATTTTTAATTAAATATAATCAGTGTTTAAAGAAAGGAAAGAGGAAAACTTGACAATTTTGTAAAGTTTCAGAAAGCAGCAGCTGTTGCTCCCTTCATTATTCCATGAAAATGCAACTCAAACGTCATCTTCTTCCCCAGCCATTTCGTTTTTGTTTATTTACTCAGTCTGTTTGAAAATTCAGTTTGTTTTGTTTATATGTACGAGTGTGTGTGTATATTTTTTGACATTTAGCTCGAAATTATGGGAACTTTTTCTGCTGACTGAACGCAGTTCTTAATAAACACACCAGGGTTGCAATTAGAGATTTACGCAATTAGTGAGACAATTAACTACTAATTTGTCAATTTCTAATTGACTTGTTGTATGATAAATTGAGGTCAATTAAGGCCTTAATTGAGAAAAATACCCTAATTGCGCAATTAAGGGGTATGCATGCCTGAACACGGTTTAATATTTTTTAACATTCAGAAGTATTTTGAAGTTATTTTCTAATCTCCATTCCAAAGGATTCTTGTTCATTCATAAGATCTTTCCAGGAGATTATTGGTTTCATATAAGAACATGATTTTTATACTCTGCATTTCAAAGTGAAATTCTGCCGTTGTACGGAAAACAGGCTACAACTTGGCCTCTCGTTAGTTGTGAAAAGAATACCCCACATATTTTTGTGCAACAACATTTTGGCCCAGTCGGTAGGCGAGTGCAAAACAATAGTTGATTATCGTTATTGAAAAATACTTTAAATGGAAAAAATGCACTTGTTGTTGAAAAATAGACAACACACACATACAGACACACACACATTATCATACGCATACGAGATGCAGTACATGCGCATACAAATAAAAGATTTCTGCCATTTTTCATTTTTCCATTTATTTCTATTTTTTTATTTTTGATTTTTTCTTTAGTTTGCATTTTTATGTACGTGTTTTTTTTTTTCTTTAACAATTTTGCACAATTTATGTGGCTTTTTTTTCAATTGGAATTTCTTTTTTCTCTGTTGCTTTTGTGAGTATAAAAATATTTATTAAAATTTTTAGTTTCTTTTTCAGTAAAAGCTGCATGTTTTAGGTTTTAAAAACAATAATAAATATTTATTGTTGTTTTTGTTTTATTTATTTGCATATTGTGGCAACAGAACAAAAGAAAAAAAAACTGCAACTTCAAGATAAAAAAAAAGGATCGATTATGATACGGACACTTGAACTCTTTAGATGGGAAAATATTAAACTTAAATCAGTTTTCTCGTTTTGCTTTCACATCCAGTACTTTTGCAAAAGTTGCTTTAATGAACATTAAAAGAAATCTTAATTGAGCAATAAATATTTTTCTTCTTGCATTTTTGGTAAAGAAATTAAAAGCATTTGAGGAATTATTTGAAAAAGTATGAAAATAATATTTTAGCACTCTGTGGCAGCTATAGGATTTGTGTTTCAATTAAAGGATTTGAAACAGGTCAGGAGGCAGAGATTATGTTCGCATCAGGATATGAAGAGATGAGGAATTTTATCAATTATGGGAAGTTAATTCAGTTGGAACTGAACTCCAGGGAAGTGTTACAATTCATCAGCAAACGAATGAGTCTTGTGGTGTCATTCGGAGTTGTTATTGAAAAGGCATTTTCAAATAAAATCTCTCAAAATAAAATTTTTTACACACAAATTTATTGATTATTTAGTTAATTATTTAATTAATTTGTTTATTTATAATAATTATTATTATCTTTTCTAATTTTGTTTTATATTAGAAAAAAATTTGTTAAACTATATTTTCAAATACAACAATGAACTATAAAACAAATTATTATTTAACGATGTTATTCACACGTCACATTGTACTGATTTTTGTGTACTTCACGTTCTTATCTCTCTCAAAACGTGCAATTATTTTTGCACGCTTCCAAAGCGTTTAAAATTAAAAAATTTTAATATTAAAAAGTTTAAAAACTGTAAAAGTGCTTTTAAGTTTATCAAAATGAAGAGATAAAAATATGTTTTGAAATAAGTCTGAAACAATAATGAACGAAAATACAAGATTTATTGTGGAAAAAAAGTGTGGGGACTTTGTGCCCCCTTTTTCGTATAACAAACGCACGACGCTTGTTTCATTGTTTTAGGCTTATTCCAAAATAGATTTTTAACGTTTTGGTTTGATATTTAAATAATAAAAACGTAAGAGACTAAAAAAGGAAAAGTGATCAGTGAGTTTTTGTTATGACTTTCAAAATTGTTTTAAACTTCTCATTTAATTAAAGTGGAAGTTTGAAATAAATATTTTTAATTATTCTAAGAAATGTAGGGTAGAAATTTCCTGATGATCGGCATTAGCAACTGTGAAATGCGCATTGGAAATAGCTAACTGATCACTTTGAATTTCTTCGTCTCATTTTGGAAAAAAAAGGATCAGCTGAAAATTAAAATTAAAAAAGTTTAAGAAAGGCAACGATTTTTCACAAAGAATTTTCAGTTATCGGCCATGTCACAGATCAGTATATCGATTGAAAGTGTTCACAATGCCGAAAGTAGGGTTTTTAGAAAATGAAAAATAAAATGTTTTTCTTCTAAATGAAACCACTTAAACTATTCACAGTAAATTTATACTTTATATAATTTATACTTTAAATAATTTATATAACAAAAATAAACAATAAATCTCTTTTAAAATGAAAAATTAAATATTGTGAATCGAGTTTATTTCCAAGAGAAATTCATAAGAATTAAATATTACGATTAATAATTGAAATGATTTATTAAAAGTTTCGTTAGAATTATCACATTTAAATTTTTATGGAATTTTTTAAAAAACAAAGAAAAACGTTGAAGTGTTTTTCAAACGAAGTACAGCCACAATATTTTTTGTGAAAACCAACTCTTTTTATAAACAAAAATGTGGAAAGAAACTCCTGGAATTTTTTCAATATTATTTTCATGTTAATCGTATATTTTATTATTATTATTTAGTTTCATTTTTTGTTTGTTTGTTGGATTTAATAATTTTGTATTGGGAAACTTTGTTAAAAATTGATTTAGTCCTACTTTTTATTCTTCAAACATATTTTTTATATTTTTATTCTTTTTTCTCCCATGCATAACACTGCCCTAGAGATATTTTAATTTTAAGGAATTAGCAAAATCATTCAGAATCTGAAGAACATAAAACAAACACGATCAGACACGCAAACAGCAAACCAAAAGAATGCCTCGCCTGTATATTTCATAGGCTACTTCAGTTCGTTTTATTAAAATTGATTTAATTTCGATAAATATTTTCGTTTTCTTGGCCGTTTTCTGATCTATCGAAATTCGTAGTCAATTCCGCTGCGGAACGAAATAGTACTCTAAGTCATGGCTTTTATTTGATTCACTCGAAAGAATATAAAAACTTTTTAGTAAAAATTTTTGGGAATTGTCGTCTGAACTCTTTGATTTTAATGGGGTGCTGATTCCGTTTTAGACTTCTCACATAATTAAAGTGGTAGTTTAAAATAAATATCTTTAGTTATTCTAAGAAATGTTGGGTGAAGGTTCCCTGATGATCTCCATTAGCCCCAGTGAAGAGCGCATGGCGACTAACTAAAGCCCCTCAATTGATCATTTTGAATTTTTTAGTAAGATTTTGGGAAAAAAGAATCGGAACGAAATTAAAATTGAAGAGTTTCAAGAAATATGTACTAATATATAATAAAGAAAAAATTCCGTTTTTTTTATTATTTTAATGTTTGTTTTTAACTTTTTAGTTAAATTTGATTAAAAGCAGTGTTTTTTCAGTTGCTTTTTTAATAAAATTCCTTAGCAGGCATATTTTTTTATAATTTTTTTTCCAATTTAATAAACAACTTAGCTCTTCAATATCTAATACTTTCAAGTAGAGCATGTGAGAAAAAGTCTTATTTGAAATTATTAAAACCATTTTTATTTAAATGACAGACAAAATTTGCCTGATAAAAAAAATATTTTTAAATGATTTAATTACACATCGTCAAGAGTATTTTGTTTGCTTCTTTATTATTATTATTTTTTTTTTTTTGTAAATTAATTTACGTCTAAACGGTGTAAAACTTTACACGTTGTTGTTAACACATCAGTTCACTGACTGCCTGACCGAATTTTTATTTGGTCCAAGAATTGAAGGTTGTTTCTTCTGAAGAGCATTAAATGTTTGTTGTGTGTTGTAAAACGTGTGTATGAAATACAAAAAAAATTGTGGCCATTGAAGCGTGCATATATTCTTCATGAAGATTGTAAAGTTGTAGAAAGTTTTATGTTGCTCAGGGGGACTTTGACATTAAATTGTGGATAAAAGTGTCCGTGTGTTGGCTAAATTATTAAACAGGTTTCCATTCAAATAAGAAAATACTGGCAGTCCTCATTTTTATGTAGAAGAAGTTTTTTGTCTTTCTTGAAATGTGAATAACAATTTAATTTGATATTTAATTGCATTAATTATGAGACAATTAATCAATTGAAAATTTCAATCGTTAAGAAATTAGTGCTGAGGGTCAATGAAATTTAACCTGATCCAAAGAACGATCAAAAAAAGTTTCAGCAACAAAAGGTAAATCTTATAGACGAACTATTTTCTAATTCTTTTTGGTTTAACTCCATCGCGTGTCAGTAGTTTCAATAAATTTCCCATAAGACAAGGCATTCTTCGCATCATGAAAAATCAGTTCTTTTTAATATAATTATTGTCCTTAGAAACGATTTTTAATTATTACATTGATATCCTTGCAACTCTTGACAATTTTCAATAATTTTTCAGAACAGAAAAACGCCATTTTGGAAAGTGGCCACTATCCCCTTATCAGTACTCATTTGGTGGCCTGGTGGAAAGAAAAAACAGTTTTCACACAAAAATCACATCCCTATTTCAGTGGTTGATCCTGTACTTCACATACGATTCCTTTTTGTTTTAGTTTTCTACACGGTGTTTCGAATAAAGAAACTACAAATCTTAGTCTAACAATTTCCATTAAATTTAATTAAATAAAATAATATTTTTATTTTTGGCCTCTACATGGAAATCTGAAACTTTTTACTAAATTCTTTATATTGTCGGCAGCAATTTCATATACATATTTTTGGCAAAACTTGAAACACAAATCGGTTTACTTCGCCAATTTCCCCAAATTGTTTGAATGTGTGCAGTTTGTGCAAAAGCAACTCTCTTGTCTTGTTAACAAACTTAATCTTTACTAAAATTACTTTTCATCTCTACTTGTCCACGTCTGTCATAAAGGAAATAGTTTTCTTCACTTCCGATCCTTTTTTTTTTTTGTTTGTTTTTTTGTTGAACTTTAAGGAATCATGTTACCTGCTATTCATCTTCATTTATGCAGTTTCCTTGTATTTTACAACACAAAAGACTTTGATTAAAAGGACATTTTGAGTACTTGTGCTCGAAGCATAATCACCGGAAGGCCGAAGTTGTAGCTCAGAGCTGTAAAAGATTGAAAGTTTTACGTTTATTTTGCAGGTGCTTTGAAACTGAAAACACTATTTTAGGTTCGGCCATAATGTTTATAAGGGATGACCCAAATTTGTGAGCGGTTCATACACACACATACACACACAAATTCTAACATGTTTCTAGTGGGAAACCAGCACTGCATCGTCCGAGAATAAATGGGCATTTAAAAAAAGAAATATTTTGAGTGCATAAATCGATTCTTAAGACAAGAATTGACTGTCCAAAGCCATCTCTCGTTCTTTTTATTCGAACTCCATTTCAAATTTGACAATTCGTTTCTGTAAAAATTTCTCTTTAAACTTCACTATTTCATAACTCTGTCCAACTGCATAAAGACTTCTTTCAATACTTTAAATTACTGGCAAACACTTACGACGCTCTCAAGACATTCAACATTTTTATTGGCGTTTCGAGTAGAGTGTAAATTGTTTTTGTCACTCAGGTGACTTCTAAAAGCATTTTTATAGAACTCAAACGTGTGCATAAATTGAAGGTGCTTCGGAATCGTTATTAAATGGAAGAAAACAAAGAAAAAGACTATATATGAAAGAAATAAACTTGCGAATATGATGGCATACGAGGGTGCTCCAAAATCTCTAGGACAACAGCCCAAGTCGCAAGAGTTGTAGTTGGTGTATGAGATATATTTATTTAAAAAGAAGTTCTATAAGTTTTTCAAAAGCAACAATATTTTGAAAATAGAAATCAAATAATTAAAGTGGGGCTCATGGCCAGAAATGGCTTGTTTTGAAATGAGTCACTGGCTGCTACACACTTTTGTGGCTCTACATATATGATTATATTTACACACACACATACACACACACTTATGCTAATTATGTCTAACGTAAAGTTGATGGAGGACATAATAAATCAAACACTTTGACCCTGTGGATGTGTGCCACAAGCATTTCTCTTACTCTCACAAGTCCTTTTTGGATGTTCCTTCTGCGTTTACACACTCAAACTTGAGTTGATATAAAAGAAAAAAAGGTTGCACATAAACAAAAATACATCCGTTCACACATCTTTTGTGTTATCAAACTCACACTTCTGTCATAAAAAGTGTTCACAGCACAATTTATTTTCTTCTCATGCAGATAAAAAATGTTTGTGAGATGATTTCCGTAGATGTTTTCTGCTGTTTTTTTTTTTTTTATCGGTTACTTAAAAGGATGTTTATTTTTATTATGGTCATGTTGCCAACACTTTGCACTCACATCTCGAACAAAATGCTGTATTTTGGGAGAGAAAAGAAAAAAGAAATCAATTTAGATTTTAATGCTGGTAAACTGACGTGTAATAACGAAAGGTTGCTTTCAGTAGGACAACAATAGCACGCACACACATGCAGCCGGTTTTATGTGGCAGTTAAGAAGTACAGCGCGTGAAAAGAAACATGCACTTAAAAAAGGCTTCAAAATGTTTCCCATCTTTATTGGTTATTCATAAAATTTGACGGCTGGTTTAGATTGGCGCTTAAACTTGTAGTTGTGTAACGGCTCCTCGAAGCGATACGCACGGCTTCTTTTATATACAATCGATGATGTAAATGCTTGTACTTTTTCGTTTCAAAATCCTTTGCATACCACATTTATTTCCCATATCTATCACATTTTGCGTACGATTTGCGGTTCACTCGCATACGAAAGCATCGAAGCCTGTCAGGGCAAAAAATTACTTGTAGCAGATATTGAAGGTTACATTCATTCTTTTAAGGACTTTCGTTTAAGAAAATGCCACATCATCTAGTATTTCGATTGTTTTAATATATTTAATTCATCTGCTTCTCCTATACGAGGTTTTATTTAAATAATTACAGTTAAAATAGGAAAAGGGCAGAAAAATCGATTTAAAAAGGTAAAAATAAATTTTCAAACAGGATATTTGAATCCTGAAAAAAACCACTTGATGCGATTATCGAAATAAAAGCTCAAAATTATTTTAAATGGAACGTAAAACAATTATAAGCAAACAAACAATAATTCTTGTGAAAAAACCTCCGGTGGCTGGATATACAAAAAGAAAAAAAAAACAACACAAAACGCTGACATTTTTTTTCACAATAATTGCTCTTGTATTTCGGTTCATTATTAATTTACGGCTTTTTTTAATTATTTAACTTTTTATTTCAATATTCGTAAAGTGTATATTTTTGAAGTTTCCTAAACTCTATTAATTTTGTTTAATGCGTTTTGAAAGCCCATAATCAGAAGATAAAAAGATGAACCAACCACTCCAATAATCTAAAACGAGTACAATGCGGCGTATGAGTAACATAATTAATCTTATCATATCAATTATACGCCCGAAAGTACAATAGAAAAGTGGAGTTCTACCGTATTCATATTATGCTTTAGATGAAACTGGAAAAAGTAGCCTAAAACTAAATTTATTAAAGAACGATCTGCTCTGAAACACGAAGAATACTTCGCGATATAAGATGCAAGTTGAGTTTTCCCAACGAGAGTTAAGACCTGATTTTAACTTTAAGACCATGAGAAAATGTGATTTTGTGTTCACTCTGCAGATTTAATAGATTCATACCGTATACAGACATGCATTTTTAATTGAGTCAGTTTAATTTTAATTGCGCAATTAAATCTAGTGTTAACGCATATTCAATTCAGCCGACTCAATTAGCAGTTGACAGCTGCAAAAGCAAATTGTTTTTATTTGTTTCGTGAATATTTGTGTTTGTAAATTTTAAAAATTGATGCAAATTGTGGTTTAAAGGAAATTTTACTTGCATATATAATAGAAATATGGAGCTCTTGGAGTCATTGCTATCGATTTTTTATTAAAAATTATCAGTGTTTTAAAAAAGAAAGAGGAAAACTTGACAATTTTGCAAAGTTTGAGAAAGCAGCAGCTGTTGCTCCCTTCATTATTCCATGAAAATGCAACTCAAAGGTCACCTGCTTCACCAGCCATTTCGTTTTTGTTTATTTATTCAGTCTGTTTGAAAATTCAGTTTGTTTTTTTTTTTATATGTACGAGTGTGTGTGTATATTTTTCGACATTTAGCTCGGAATTATAAGAAACTTTTCTGCTGACTGAACACACTTCTTAATAAACACACTTATGACCAGGGTTGCAATTCGAGTTTTACGCAATTAGTGAGACTATTAACTACTAATTGCTCAATTTACTAATTGACTTATTGTATGATAAATTGAGGTCAATTAAGGCCTTAATTGCGAAAAATACCCTAATTGTGCAATTAAGGGGTATGCCGGAACACGGTATTACACACTTACAAACACATACGTGTGAGGCTAATAAAAACCGTATAAACATTAAAACATTAATAAAATAAATAAAAATCTAGTAAAATTTAATATTGACTATTCGAAGATTTTTTTCTCTATTTAAACAACTTGTCGCTTAAATCGTTCAACTATTACAAATTTTGCCCTCAAGACAGGTCGGAAAGTTAGTCTGTCTGTCTTACAAACTTTCTCAAGTCCTCGCCCAAGGAGAAGCAAGTTTTCAACTAAAATTAAACCTCACTGTCACTAAATAATACCGAAAGAATAATTATAAGCGCTGCAACGGTATTTCGTTAAGAAACTTCAAAGTGTGTTCCTGAATACGCTCGAAAGAAGGAAAAATTACGAACAAACTTATTTCGCATTTAGAAAATCATTAAGATATTAACTAATTCACAGCTTAAAACTGTTAAAAGAAATCACTATTTAATAATATTAAGTCTACGCCTGGAAGCACAATGCAAAAGGAAATTTTTTTTAAATTTTCTATGGAGATAAATTTTGAACAGCCTGCTTTGACAGGCTGAATAGCATTTTAATTAGTTACCAGGATGTTACAATTGTAAGTGCTAAAACAGAAAGAAAAAAAATATCGATCATGTTTTGGAACTGAATGCTCAGAGTTACTGTGGCCGCACACCAGAAACTGCTGCTGCATCGTGAGCAATAGAAACTAAAAAAAATTAAACTTCCAGGTATTTGAAATAAAACTGTTAATTGTTTTTTAGATTTCCAGCAAATATTTAAATTTATTTATTCTTTTGCTGCCCTTTTGCGATACATTTTAGATAAATTCATAATAAATTAAATGAACAGTTCAGATGTTTTGCAGGTGGAATAAATGAAAAAAATATGTAACGAAAAAAAAGGTAAATGTTGAATTGAAAAGAACATGAAAATGCTTTTAGATATCAATTGAAATTATTTCGATTTTCGGAGAATCTCATTTCGGTTGCCAACAAAAAGCTTTCATATCTGCATCTATTTATTTGTTTGTTTGCAAAATGTTTTGTGCAGGTGTCTATTAGTCTGGTGTTTTGATTTTGATACTCATTTGCCAGCAGTCTGTCTATTCACGTAGAGAATTTTAACAGAAAATGAATTAAAACTAAAAAAAAAAAAATATGTTAACTAGTCATTTCAAGTTCTGACTTATTTTTGCCATTTTTCGGTGAATGTTTGGGCAATTAAAGACAATTTGGGAACGTCATTAAATCTCATTCACAAACTATAAATTTAGTGAATATTTTATGTCTATTTAGGGATTATTTTACAATGTTTTGTTTTATTTTATTGTTACTATTATTATTATTATTTATTTTTTTTTTCAATTTCCATTCTTATGGCGTTTAGTTTCAGCATATAATTGATCCATAATTAAGTTCACACCTGACGATGTTGTTCCCTGCAAATAGAGCTAAAGAATTTTCTAAGAAACTATTACTGTTGACTACAACAACGCCTTTTATTTGGATTGGCCAAGTTAATTTGTTAAACAACAAATCAAATTGAAATACAATATTCTGTGAGACAATAATGAATAGTCACACACACGACTGGACGAAAGTTTACAAACAGATTCAAGTTGGGCATTTAACCCTAGAAAGATAAGCTACGCCTATCAGACGTATGACTTTTTGAATTTCTTCTTTGTTTCTGTTATTGCAAAGCCATACGTCTCGGAGACATATCGTTATCTTTTGTGTGACTTTTTAAATTATCGTCTTAATATTTTACTTAACATTTTTAGGTCATTTATCGTTTTTTTAAATTAAAATTTTGTTATAATAATGACATGTAAACGTGGCTTGGATAATGCAGAAATTGCTGCTCTGTTGCAAAGCGAGTTTGATGACTCATATTCATCTGAAACTGCAAGTGAATTAGAAAATGAAGTACTAGAGCATGATGTTCAAAGCGATATAGAATATGAGGTCAATGAAAATTTTCAACCCATTCAAGCTACTACATCTTTTAGCCAATTAGTAAATACTGAGGACAGTGAGTCTATCGAAGCTGCTATAACTTGTGAACGTATAATACAGTTTCGTCAACCTACTTTGAGAAGTAAAAATGGCCACTGCTGGAGTACCTCAAAAGGTCAAAATACTGGTAGAGCATCGGTAATAAATATAGTTCGAACAGCGAGAGGACCAACTCGACATTGCGATTTCTGCTAATCAAAAGCCTTTGAGTCGAAGAGAATACATGAAAAAACTTTCATTGTTCCTAACAACTCCTTGGATGCAAATGAGGCTCGAAGTTCCGACTTTGTCCAAATCCTTGCGTGGCAGCATTCAAAATTTAGTTCTCGTTGAAGTTGAAATTGATAACGAAAATCAACCTGTTCCTAAAAAGAGAAGATATTGTGGATTTTGTCCTTCAAATATTCGAAGAATGTCCAAAATGTCATGTGATAAGTGTCAAACACCTGTGTGTGTAGAACACAAAAATCTAGTCTGTAACACTTGCATATAACGATACAATAATAAAATATTTTTTTATTATAAAACTGGTATTATATGCAAACAACTAAATGAATTCAAAAAAATATATACTTTTTATTTTATTTATAATTATTTTTGAGTCCTTTGAAAGAGGCATTTTATTTTATGTTAATTTATGATCTCTATTGAATTGACTGTTGTTTTTTTTTTTATTTATGTTTACTTACGCAATTTTTATGTTATTAAAGAGAAAAGAAATAAATAAATGAATTCAATAAGAAAAATATCAATTTTTATTTCTATAAAGTCCTTAAAAGGACGTGAAAAATCATACGTTTCTCAGACGTATCGTTATCTTTAACGTACTAAAAAATAACGTTATCTTTGTAGGGTTAATTACCTGGTTTCATAACACAGAATTCACTACAATTTAATTTATGAACAAAAAAATTCGAATTCTTAGTTTCTTTATATTTTCTTTCAAAGTATTTATTTTGCGGTACAGTTTTTAGGTAATTAAAAAGGTTTTCAATTTCTTTAAAACGAAAATCATTTGCAAATTGTTTTTCAGTTCATTGTTTTAGTTTTAAGACTTATTTTGCATAGACAAATCTGATTTGGAAATCACTTTGTTATTTATTGTCTTAAAAAAGTTTCCACTTGCCAACTGCACGATATAAAAGATTTTTGTAAATTCAATGCACTTCTTTTTAACTTTTTGTCAAACATTTAAGACTTTACCTCTTCAAAAACTTTGGCATTTTCCATAATATTATTAATGACGTTGCTAAATAGTAATTTCTTTAAAGCGGTACCAGATAAGACAGCCTCCACTAAACAGACTAACTTTCCGACACATTCAGCTGCATTTATCGTTTAACATCCAGAGACGAGAAAAATTCGTAGCATGTTTGCGAGAACTATTCTGCTGTTCTGTTCTATTCTTTTCTATTCCATTTTATTCGCGATAACAATTTACGTCTTCGGAAAATTTACAATATCTACTTTATTATACGACTATTGTAACGTCTTGTTTAGATACAACAAAAAAAAATTTATTGGAGTCAAACTTTCATCTTATGAAAACAATTCGGGTTTAAACACATACCGATTTCGGCTAAACACCATTTTAAACGTTATATTTCCCAATTGAAAGAACACTACAACACTCTGAGTTGCTGAGGAGCCTCGAAAGGACTTACAACAAATATTTTGTTACTTTTGATACAAAAAATGAATAAATTATAATATAAAATTTATTTATTGGGTGGTGAAGCATTTCATTGACGCTTTATACCAAAACGTCAGTAGAGTTCAACCACAGTTTTGAAAAGTTTCAAACTTCTGAACTTAAGGCTTCTATAAACTATCTGAGAATTCTGTTAACAAATTAACTAAAAAAACCCACAAATGATTTTTCAAAATTACATTATAATAAATGTAGTAGGCTATGAAACTTATACAAACCAAAACCCAACAAACAACTTTTATTCGATTTAACTCAATTTTAGTTTTCTACACCTTTATAAAATTAGAAATCCTTTGGACAACTCTAAAAGTATTTATAATGAAGTAATTAAAACATAAATTCGCTTACTAATTTGTTTTAGTGTCATAATGCCATTAAGCGTTGAAAAACATGCGGTTAAAGTTAAAATAACAATATTTTTTTGTAAATTACGAAATTAAAGAGTCAAGCGGATGATGGTCGTAATTTGTTACGCAATTCATAAACCGTTTAAATGCTTTCAATTTTTATTTAACAACTGCTTTAGTCACCCACAAAATATTTTATTGCGAATAAAAAAATTTTTCTTAACAGATACCAGAGACGACAAAGTCGACTAGACAGACCAATTTTGCGATATGTTTTTATGTCGTAATTTAATTATTAAAATTATACAAAAAAACCAAAAAAAAATGTTTTCTTCAAATAGTCAATTTTTTACTAGTTTTTCCATTTATTTTGTTAAACGGTTTGTTCTTATTTTTTATACGCTTTTTATTAGCTGTATTAATGTTTGTGTCTAATGGCGTTTTCTTTTCTGTGAAAACATGCAACATTTTTTCACTTCTTTTTAAAAAAAAAAGGCAGATTGTAAAGGCTTTGAAATATATATATTTTTCTTAGAGAATGTTAGATTAATTTATAATAAATTCTTGATTTTCAAATGACAGAATGTTGATATTTTTTGCTAAAAAGTGTAATAAATGTAGCATTCTTTCCTAGAAAAGAAATCAATATGTCTCCTTTTTATTGTGCTTCTGGGCGTATACTTAATAATACGAATCAACTATGTTGCTCATACGTCATGCTGTACTTTTACAGGCATATTGTTGTGGTTCCTGTTTTTATCCTGCCACAACTTCTAAGTATTTTTAAACAATTTCGAAGCACATTAAAAATAATTTTATTTAAAGAAACACGCTTTTTAAGAAAATCTATTGAAAAACTTAGAAATAGATTTTAAAATCAACTGAATATGATAATTAACTAAGAGGTAAGTATTATTTCGGGCGCTCGATATTGACAAAAACGCAGCACAAGCCGCCTACGCTTTTCTTTCACAACAATACTTTGATTCGTTATATATTGATTTAAGTTTATTTTAAAATCTGTTTTTAGTTGGAACTTTTTTAAAAATATCACCTGCTTTTATATATTTTGAACCACTTTTATATTTTACTTCTTATTTTCAACTACTTCAAAAGTGTGTAAAAATACTTGCACAAGATGAGAAGAGGATCAGATAGTGTTCTCGATTCTTGTATAAGACTCAAGAAACTAAATTAATCACTGCTAATCACGCAACAATCGGCTGATGCGTTCAAAAGTTAATGTGGTTTTCAAAACAACAGTGTGGTGGATGCTGTTAGCTGAAGTAACAATATTAACGTTAAAATCTCAGCTGCTGGGCATTCCATTTTTGCAAGTCGTTTCTAACGGAGAAGTCTTAATAAGTAAGAAATAGATGCCGAGTTCAAATAGCGTCGAAACAGTAGTGAATATGGTAGGAGCTTACCTGCTCTGCAATGCTGCGGTTAATTCAATACCATCCCCTTAAAAAAGGCATGACCACACCCTCCTTCATCGGCACAGTAAGACAAAAATTCGCTGGCGACGTATAAAAGTAACATATAAACACTTGCATGTATGTGTGCGTATATATCGGTTCGATACTATTCTCTGCTTTCAGATAAATAAAAAAATGATTTTAACAGAATTTTATTTAAATTCAAAATATGGAAACGGTTTAAAGTTACTTTAGCACAATTAATTATTAAGAATTTCACATATTCTTTACACAAGTCATTATCTTTTTGCCTGTTAAATATCTTTGAAATAAATTCATATCAATAAGTCTGCCGTTGACACATGCAGAGAACAGTAAGACTTTTGTTTTCTGTTCTGAAACAATTCCGATTGTCGTCTCGTTTAAAAGCATGCCAGCTAACACGATTGTGTTTTAAATTTAATTCACACTTCATTAAGCTCGTTTCAATTAATTAAAGTGATTAACAGAGGATGCGGCCAGTAAAACTTCATGATTCTTTAAAGCAGAATTTTACAATAAACAAAAAAAATATTGCGTGCAAAAGGCGGGATTGTTGCATGAGGAGATTTTGTATTACAACTCTAAACGGCACCACAAAAGAGAGTGAAAGGCGCACATATTTTTTGTATAAAAGCGATCCATATTAGCTGTCTCTTTCTACGAAGTTTTTAATTTACGAAACTTTATAATCCCACATGAAATTGAGCTGCAAAAAAGTACTGCAGAATCAATAAAAGAAAAAAGATTTAATACTTTTAATGTTTGCAATCTAAATTTAAAATGGTATAATTTACAGCTCGAATTTCCTTTCATTGTTATTTAAAATATATTAAATGAAATATTTTTACACAAATTTTAAAACATGCGGCCACACACTTTCATGCGGTCATAAATTTATGACCGAACTGCATGTTGCAGCTGACGTGTTGCATTTTAATTTGCAGTATTTTCAACAACAAAAAAATATGTGCAAACTGCGAATTTAAATGAAATGGAATTAGAAAAAACATAATGAATTATTTAAGTAATACTTTGTTACTTTTGATGCAGAAATAAAATATATAATAAAATATAAATTCGCTCACTAGTTCGTTTTAGTGTCATAATGCCATTATGCGTTCAAAAACATGCGGTTAAAGTTAAAATAACAATATTTTTTGTAAATTACGAAATTAAAGAGTCAGCGGATGATGGCCACAATTTGTTACGCAATTCATAAACAGTTTAAATGCTTTCAATTTTTAATTAACAACTGTCGTAATTATAAGAAACAACTATTGTTAAAATATATATTTTAATATAATAAAATATAATAAAGTAACCCACGAATATATTTGGTTCAAACACAAACACTAGCTGTGTTCATTTACTAAAAATTCGTACTAAATTCGTAACAATTGTTACTGGAAAGCGTTCATTAACTCCAGAAATTTGCAACGAGAGAGCGGCGAAAGTGCGTAAAAAGTTGAGATACAGAAAAATGATTGCAACTTTTTACAAGTAAAATTCTTACTTGTAATAATTATTCAAACAGCTGTTTTGGTGTTTGTGTTTATAAAACAATATTTCTAAGTCAAGTTGAAAATAAAAATATGTTGGATAATTTAACAAACTGTAAATAAATGTAAGCTTTTAAAACCATAAAAAGTATTAAAATGATAACAATTTTATTTTTGTGTAACTTAGGAACTACAGAAGCAAAATAAGATGTCTAATTTAATTGAACTAAGCAACAAAGTATCTGGTACATCAGTGGCAAAGGAGGTAACAGACCAGGTGTTATTTTTGGTGTTGTAAATATTATGAGTACCTAGCTACTCGGTAGTTTACACTAAGCAGGCAAATAATTCAATTAGTGCAGATATCTATTTGCAAATATATAACTGATTATATATCTAATGCTGACAGCAACATAATATTTTATTTCGGATAAAGCTCTTTATGACAATGAAAATCAAAATTGCTTAAATTGTTTATTTATGTGATTTAATTTTTATTGAACATTTTTATTTTGCTATATTTATATTTATATAGGCTAATTGTTCTAACTTAGTTAAAATCTCAGAATGACATGATGATAAATATTCCTAGGCACACAGGAAAGTCAACATCAGTTTTATTTGACTTACACAGCAGAGCAGAACAGCTGTTTTCGAAAGTCGCTACACTTTCATCTTCAGTGCTCATGTGCATATTGTGTTTATCACCACTGTTTAGGTGGCTTAGTTGAATGTGACAACAGTTTTCTATTTACACAAATTTTATTGTGAAAAACAATCCGAGAACTGTATCAACCTGATGTTAACGCTTGTGTGTTATGATACCTGTGTTACCATTTGATTATTTTCTTCATGTCCCATTTTTCTGAATTTTTTGTTCCATTATACATTAAGCCAAACTTTTATGGTTTGAATTTTATACTTAAGTAATGGGTGATTTTATAAGAACTATCGGAAATTAAAAAAAAAGAAAACACACAAAATTCAGAAAAATGCATGAAATATTTATTTGGATTGATAGTTGGGTCGATATAATTTAATGTTTGAAGATTATTTCATGCAAATGTTGGCCGCGGCTGCGCCTCAAATGGTCCATCCGCTTAGTCCAATTTTGGCATACTCTTTCCAACATTTCGGCCGGTATCTCACGAATAATGTTGGCAATGTTGGCTTCCAGTGCGTCAATCGAAGCGGGCTTGTCGCTATAGACATTAGCCTTAACATAGCCCCACAAAAAATAGTCTAGAGGCGTTAAATCGCACGATCTGGGCGGCCAATTGACTGGTCCCAAGCGTGAAATAAACTGTTCACCGAACTCGCCTCTCAATTGGTCCATTGTTTCGCGTGCTGTGTGGCATGTGGCACCGTCTTGTTGAAACCACATGTCATGCAAGTCAAGCTCTTCCATTTTGGGCAAAAAAAAGTTTGTTATCATCGCACGGTAGCGCTTACCATTCACAGTAACGTTGTGATTCGCATCATCTTTGAAGAAATACGGCCCAATGATGCCGCCAGCCCATAATCCGCACGGTTGTTTTTTGTGGATGCATTGGTAGCTCTTGCAATGCTTCTGGCTGCTCTTCCCTCCAAATACGGCAGTTTTGCTTGTTCACGTATCCATTCAACCAGAAATGAGCCTCGTCGCTGAACACAATTCTTCGATAAAAAAGTGGATCTTCATTTAACTTTTCAAGAGCCCATTCACCAAATATTTGGCGTTGTGGTAGGTCGTTTGGCTTCAATTCTTGCACCAGCTGTATCTTATAAGGCTTCACACCCAAATCCTTCCGCAAAATTTTCCACGTAGTGGAGTAACAGAGGCCCAATTGCTGCGAACGGCGCCGAATCGATAATTCACGGTCATCACCAACACTGGCCGATACGGCTGCGATATTTTCTTCAGTTCGCACTCTACGTAAGCGTGTTGGTGGTTTAATGTCCAACAATGTAAATTTGGTGCGAAATTTTTTTACAATAGCCCGAATAGAAGCCTCAGTAGGTCGATTAAACTGACCATAAAATGGAAGAAGCGCGCAATGAACTTTCTTAACAGAGCACGCATTTTGGTAATAAAATTCAATAATTTGCAAGCGTTGTTCGTTTGAAGGACGATTCATGATTAAATTATAGACCAAACTGAAGATGTTTGACAGTGACACAAGATACAAAACGTGCGCGAGCTGTCAAAACTAGTGTTGCCAAAAAGATAATAGCAAAAAAGACACTCGTTATATGTGAACGTTTTTTCCAATTTTCATTGGTAGCTCAAGCCAAAGCTTAAATTGTATGTGATTTTATTTTTATTGAACATTTTTATTTTGCTATATTAATATTTATATAGGCTAATTTTTTTATGGTTAGAAAGAAATATTTTCTCTTAAGAAAAAGCAATCGACCTCAAAATTTGGATCTTGTAAATTTACATGAAATTAGGTAAATTCGCAAAAGTTGTTGGTGTACATATATGAAATGAGACATAGTTCATTGTATGTAACTAACAAAGAAAACGTTCAAACCCACTATGAACTTCAGTTCAGGTCAACTCACATTTACTTGCGCGTTAATGTGGTTTCTTATTAGTGTTTACATTGTAACGACACTTTCTTGTTCTATGCTGGGGCAGGCTCGCGGCTGCCAGGATCCGTTACAAATATTTATATTTCTTCTGATGAAAGAGTAGAACCACCTATAATTTTCCCTTTAATAATGTATTTATTCGCAGTTCTCTTAACCTAGCTGTATATCTCATTTATAACTAGACTCTGACACCAAGTCACCGACAACACGCTTCCGTTAAATACCCGTACGCAACACGAGTGGTCTCTCTAAATAAATGCTCTCGCCCGACACGGCGCTTTATTTATGCTTATGGGGAATTTGGCAGACGCTCTTTAGGCGGGAGAATAAAATTCTGACCCCGACTCACGGTCACTGCCCACAGTCTTAACGCCGACTTGCTGCCACTGAGCGAATAAGATTCTGCATCAGCCTCAGCCCGCCGAAGTTAGACGTTCTCCCTTCGCACGTCCCTTCGCACGTGCAGGGTCCCATAGGAATCGCAGCACGGCGACGACGAACTTACAGACTTATAGTCAACGAGACAGGGTGAACAAGGTTCTATCCTGCCTACGATAGACAAAGCCCGCAGTAAGACACGGCAGAGGGAATTTCTTCTACTGGGGTGGTGAATAAAACTCTATCTTACCCAAATAGAAGCGACCTCTTTTACTTCGTTTGACTAGTTGAGTTAAATTGAATAATATTCTAAGTTAACTCTACTCGTCTTATCAAATTGCTGCCCGGCGAGTCACTGATCTTCTACTTGTAAATCAACTCCCTTATATTATCCCCTTGTGCATGTAGTGTCGTTGTTGAACTTACGAATCTACAGCCTCATGGTGTTTGTTTACGCATACATAAATAATCCACCAGCTGTTGAGGACAGCAGTATTGTATCATTAAATAATCTCTGATCTATGTTGGCCTGATTTGGTGTCAGATGGCGCCGTATAAATACCGTTAATCTTTTAAATTTAATTCTAAATGTTTATAATATAAAGTATTATTTATCCATAAAAGTAAACTCAACATTAGTAATTCAATGTTCCAGGTTGGTTCAAAGTATAGTAACAATTCTTCATCATGGTAGGATTCATGTGCGCCAAAAAGGAACTCTGGATTTTTGGCTCGTCACAACATAAATAGTTTTTCATAAAATCACATTAAAAATACTTAATATTTATTTATGATATATCCAAACAATAAAGGGGTAGTTATTGAGTACATTACGACACTACTTTAACTTGCAAATTTTTACTAGTAAAGTGTTCATTTACTTTTTCACATTTTTGAGAGTAATTGTGGAAAATTTCTTGTTACTCTCTCGTTACTAATTTTTACCAATAAAGTAAATGAACACACCTATTTCTTTTATTTTATATAAATTATGGTGTTTTCTTTTCTGCACAAAAAATGTCACCTTGTTAAAAGGTGCATGCATAAAATATCTTGCCAACCCTGTAATAATGCAATTTATTATTATTCACTAGAACAAAACATAATCTGTGGAGAAATGTCAATAAATTTAAAATTTCGTCCTCATCAGAAGAGGAGGATGAATATAGCAATTGACTAATTGCCATTTCTGCACATATAATTGATGCGACAATATTAATATTTTTAACTTTTAACGCTTTTAACGCTTTAGAATTCATAAAGATTTTCTTTTGTTTCTTTTCATAAACTATACAAACAGCAAAAATTGGTTGCCAGACTGCGAGTTTATCGACCCGAAGCTTTATCGATATTTTTATATAAAGACTTTTTTGAGCGCAATTTCAAAACTCCAAATCTTGTAAGATTTAATATCACTTAATGTAATGTTTTCTCATAGTTGTTATATAAAACAGTGAAGATATTAACTTTTAAAATGTAACTTTTTACTTAATAGTTTTAGGCGATTTCTTTCCAAATTCTTCTGGTAACACTATTAATAAACATAAGTCAATTACTTTTCAGGGCACTATCAACGCTGTCGATTTGTATGGGGCATAAAGTGCAATGCCTTTCGCCTTTATTGAGGGAGATATTTTTTGAATCAAACACGCTACCCTTTTATAGTGCAAAACGTTTTTCAGAAACGAACACGAAATTAGTATTTTTACATGGAAATGTAGTATATTTTTGTAGAAAAGAAAACACCATAAGACAGCCTTGACAAGGCAGACTAGTTTTACGACATGTTTTTATGTCAAAATTTGTAATAATTGAAAGATTTATTAGAAAAATTCTTCAAAAAGACAAAAGAAAATGTTTTCTTCAAATAGTCAATATAAATTTTTACTAGTTTTTCCATTTATTTTGTTAAACGGTTTGTTCTTATTTTTTATACGCTTTTTATTAGCTGTATTAATGTTTTTGTCTAATGGCGTTTTCTTTTCTGTGAAAACATGCAACACTTTTTCACTTCTTTTCTAAAAAAGGCAGTTTGTAGGGGCTTTTTTTCGTAGGGAATGTTGGATTAACTTCTAATAAATTCTTGAATTTCAAATGACAGAACGTTGAAATTTTTTGTTAAAAAGTGTAATAAATGTAGCATTCTTTTCTAGAAAAGAAATCAATCTAAGTCTCCTTTTTATTGTGCTTCTGGGCGTATACTTAATATTAATTAACTACGTTGCTCATACGTCTTTCTGTACTCGTACACGGCTGTTGTTGTGGTTCCTGTTTTTATCCTGCCACAATTTCTAAGTATTTTTACACAATTCCAAAGCACATTAAGATATAATTTTATTTAAAATAACACGCTTTTTAAGAAAATCGATAGAAAAAGTTAAAAAGAAATTTCAAAATAAACTTAAAACACTAAAGAACCAGAATACAATTTTTATAGTGAAAAAAAAAACGGCAGGCGCTGGTTATACCAAGAAGACAGAGGCAAATTACTCAACAGAAATCAACATTGGGGATCCAAAGTATCCCAATCCGTAATCTAAGGGTTAAGAGGGTCGATGGAGAGAAAGATGAGAAGAGATAATTTTGTGATATTAATTATATATATTTTCAACGGGCGATATTTTCTTTTAAACTAGGGAAGGCGATTGACTTAATGATCTTCCTGTCGATTTAAACCATCATGCACTCATGCAGACCGGAAAATATCGATCCCATGAACACTTGAGTTTGCCAACGAGGGAATCAAAGTCGCAACATTCGCTGGCAACGCATTAACTACTTCCGACATCAGCAGTTACCATCAGGGAGCGCAACTGTTATATTCTGGCCAACATTGTTTTTCATCAAACACCGAAAATTGATTCCACCAGCTTATAAAACACTCCAAACAGTCAGATTTTCTAGAAGAAACGATGGAGGATTAATCCAAATACGGCAGTTTTGCTTAGTCCCACATCCATTCAAACAAAATCGTGTTTTATCACTGAACGAAATTGCCTTGTTACGTATTTCAAACAGAACCATGATTTTCAAAATTAATTCACAAAATTTGGAAACGCTGCTCAGTAGTCAGTCTATTTTTCAAATTATTACATATTTAATTTTAATTATGTGTTGACTCTTACTAAAAACTTTAAAGTGATCAATTGAGGGGTTTTAGTTAGTCCCCATGCGCATTTCACTGAAAGATCTCACAAAGATATTTATTTCATACCTTCACTTGAGTAGGTGAGAAGTCTAAAACCATTATCAAAATCATGATCAGGACTCCCCAATTGATCACTTTGAATTTTTTACTAAGATTTTGGGAAAAGAGAATCAGCAATTAAAGCGTTTAAGTCATGAACCACTTGACAGCTGACAAAATGACCGCCAGTTGAAATAGTATTATTGCCGACATAAAATCTTTTTCTACATAAAAAGTACCCTCTAAAAGAGATCCTCTTTCTATTTTGTTTTTGTTTATACAAAATTCCTACAACATTTTAATTCACAAACAGCCGTAGAAGATGTTTTCTTGGGGACTGTACGAATATTATTTATAAATAAAAAAATATTTATGAAAAATGTTTATTGGGGCTAATGCAGATCATCAGGGACTCTCTACCCAACATTTCTTAAAATAACTAGAGAAATTTTTTCAAACTCACACTTTAATTAAGTGAGAAGTCTAAAACAATTACGAAAGTCATAACAAGAACTCACTGATCACTTTTAATTTTTTTTTTTAATTCTTACGTTTTTATTCCACAACTGGTTGGCTTTTTCCCGGCTCTAATTGTTGTCGTAAGAGAAGAATATTTCAAATAATAAAAGTAATTTTTTTTATGTTTCTTAATGCTGCAGAATGTTTCGCATAGAAAACCAGTCGTTTTTAGCATGAAAAATGTTTCAAAATATTCTCCCAGCGATATAAAAAAATCAGGAAATATTTTTTGTTTTCTGATAGAAATATATTGTATAACACAAGATATAATATTTGGTTTTCTGTAATACAAATTAAGCTCAAAGAATAACTTTTATTTTCTGTAGAGTTGAGGTTTTTTTGAGAAGACATCTGAAAGAAATTGAAGTTAATGCATCTAAAAGTAGTCCATGGGAAAAGAGTTACGTTCGTGTGACGCTTTTACATGCAGCACATTGCGTTGATTTGATTTTTTTAGTTTAAATTGAAAAAAAAACGATTTCTTAAACCTTAACAACAAAAAGTTGGGAATAGAAAGTTCCCCTGCCGAAACTAAGAGGCAGTTCTAATTTGAAAACTATTAATTTAGAACGAATTCTTATTTTCAATTCAAAAAGATTTGAACGTTAAATTATTCTCCCTTCCACATTTTCTTCTTCTGATCACAAACAGTGTCTTTAATATGACGTGTGACATCGATATGCAAATATTTGACGTCGCAGCGACACGAGAATTTATTTATTTTGTAATAATTTTTTTTATTTTCATTTTCCACATTTTATGTGACACAAACAATGTATTTGTGGGTAAGACTTCTTATTCTTGCTGCTCTTTTTCAAATGCTTTGACACACAAACAACTTCCTCATTTACATGCGAATTACGAAAACAGAAATTAAATGTTGGCAAAAACAAAAAATACGAGAGTAAAAAACACATCAAAAAACTTTATTTGAATTCCCTCAACTACAGCGTTTGTACAGCGTTTGTCAACACTTTGAAGTTGCACAATTTGTGGTACATTTTCGTGCGCACCCTTCAAAATATAAAAGACGAAAAAACATTCGCCGCATTTGATGGCAATCAGAAACGCATGGTTTCATTCTCTGTAAATATTCTTTTATATGTACGCGCTTATTTCAAAGTTTTACTAAAAAATTTATTAAAAATTTATTAATAAATTTTTAACCCGTAATTGCTGACCTAAAACACACGCCACAACTAATTAAACAATTTTAGAATACAAGAAGTTGGATTCATTTATTTTGTTTTCTGCGATCGAATACTCGAGTGGAGAGGAAAGGGAAGAAAGTCGAGCTTTAAACAATAATTCCATAACTAAACAAAACTATCCTCTCTTTAAGCCAGAAAAACAGAATAATTATCTGTATTAAATTTAATTTTAAAACTAATTTTTCCAGAACTATTTTTTAATTCACCAGGACATCTTATATGTATATTCCAAAATATAAGGAAAAGTCCATATCAGTTCTACATATTTAACCTACACAGCAAAACAGAACAGCTGTTTTCGAAATCCGCTGCACTGTGCTCATGAGAATGTTTTTTATTTGTTACGACTTGTTGTTGTTTTTTTTTTTTTTTTTGGCTTTATTAGATGTGTTAATAGTTTATATTTGTGCAAATTTTATTATGAAAAAGAATACGAGAATTGTTTCAATCCCATGGTATCATAGTTTTGTTAAGTCTCAGCGTTGCCGTTTGATTATTTTCTTTATCTTTAGTTATTCCAAGAAATGTTGGGTGAATGTTCCCCGATGATCTGCATTAGCCCCAGTGAAATGCGCATGGGAACTTATAAAAAACCCCTCAATTGATCACTTTGTATTTTTTAGTAAGATTATGGGGAAAAGGATCAGCACATTTGAAATTGTTAAAACCACAATTTCCCCCCCAAAAAGTACTATTTTAAATATTTGAATATACCGATTCCAAATTGTGTAAATTTAATTTGAAAATCATCGTTGTGTTTGAATTACTTATCGCGCAATACGTCCATTTTACGGTCAAACATAATCGTCCATGAAAGCAACTAAATTCATTTCACATTTCGGAGCCATGAATTGACCTCCAAGATCATGCGAATTAAGGTCGCTAGACTATTTTCTGTGAGGGATATCAGAGGACACCAATAAGCCCCAAAACAAATGGCCACTTGGAAGAAAACATTTATCAAATTAATGCCACAATATAAGGCCACGTATGTTGGTAAAAGCACCACCCTCTTTATCAAAACATTTCTATATAGTTTTTAATAAACCAAAATATTCAATCGATTTCTTTATTATAGAAATCGCTTAGGCATTAGAAAATTTTTCAAAAAAACCTTAAATGCGAAATATACACCGACTTTTTTACCAACCACAAAAAACAATTTATAAATTTTTATAAAACTGTTTAGTAAAAAATTATTGTTTTATTTTTGTATTTTTGTATCTTCAATTATTGCATTTCTTCAGTTCTTCGTGTTGGCCTTCGCTTTGGCTTCTTTATATATGAGATTCTGCTTCTGTTTGTAGCAGGAAATGGAATTGAAAACGGGCAATTTGTTTTACCAAATTAAATGAAACCGAATCCATTCAAGCATTTAAGGCTAAAGTGAATGCGTTTTGTTTTACTTACTGCCAAACATTCTTGTTTTTTTTTTACTTCTCTTAACACGAAACGTATTGGACTCATTCATCTTGCTTTTTTGCCGCTTCTTTCACAAAATTTTTATTTGTTTCTTATTTATTTTGTTTTTATTATTTTTTTTTTATTATTTTATGAAAAGCAACCTTTTCATATTTCATTTTATTTAAGAAAATTCAACAAAAATTTCTAACCTTCAACAGCAGACATAAACACTCGCTCACTTATTCACTCAGTCGTGCATGATGGCAGTTACTTGCGCGTAGTTTTCGTATATATGAGTGTGTGTGTGTATGTGTGTGTGTGTGTGTTTGTGTGTGCTTAGTAGCTATTGTAACACATTCATGTAGCAGTTGGTAGCAGCAGTGGCAGTAGTAGCAGCAGCAGCAGCAGCAGCGGCAGCGGTAGCAACAGCATTTGTATTACACTGTGGTAATATGCAATTAAACGAACACGTTTTAAAAAAAACAAGAAATAAATAAATTATTTTCAAGTTTAAAACCACCGAAAACCCTCAACCATCATCTGCCATCATCATTAAAGCGATACAGGGGAAATACTAAATAAATAAAAGAGAACGGAATAAAGGAAAAGAGAGACTCTCATAAACCACTTGTTTACATAATACCGCTAACCACAACGCACAGTTCACTACAGTAGCTGCAACATATTAACGCACGAGGGTGATCTTAAATTACTTTAGTGCTTGAAGGAACACACGAATGTTCCAAAAATTTATTTACACACAATTTCATTAGTTGTTACCCGCTTCAAGCTGCTGTGGACTCCTTAAATAAAAGGAAGTATTTCAAAAGGATGTATTTTTTCAGCTGCTGTCAACGAAGGACTCCAGGTCTAACAATGTTCTTATAACCAACCCCACAGATTTTCTAATGCTACTGCCACTTTATGTTTAAAATATTAATAAACTATGAAATCCTTTTTCTAAGAACTTTGAAAACTAACCTGAAATACACTCAGCATCCAATATAGTACCATACATACAACCACAAGTGCAATTAACTTTCATAGATAGAATCACTTACTGGCTCAAGGACGATTGGAACAAAAGACATTATTTATATCTTTTATATTCCCAGTTCTTTTTTTGCCATTAAATTTTCGGTTGTATTTTTTGTTTTATGGTTTCCAAAAGTTAAAGGTTCCTTACTAACACAAACACACACACACACACACACACTTCTAATACAAACGCAGACACTTTAGAGATCACACACAAAACCAAGCAGCGTACATATTCCAGCGTGATTTCAAACATGACTGTGAGTTCCAAGCAGCCAATAAAAATGTGCTACAAAAAAAAGAATGTCGTTGTTTATGTAACAGCGTGTCTTTTTTTTCTAACATTTTGGTGTGACATCAATTCAGCCATCAGCAGAGTGACAGAGAAACACTCATGGAAAACCATTTAACTGAAATGGGAAAACGAAATTAGACAAGCAATAATAGCATTTGATAGCCAAATTTTGGAGTTTCTGCCATTAAATGAATTGCAGAGTGCACGTATATTTTAACACTCAAACAAAATTGTTGATTGTCAAACAAATGAAACAAAAAGGAAATTATGTTACAACTTGGGAGCAATAAAAGCTGGCGAATGTGTTGGTGAAAGTTAAATATCTTTTATTTTTATGGTTTGCAAATGAACAGGGGAATTAGTGCGCTGCTGGAAAAGCAGTTCCCGGCTTTTTATCCAGCTAAATGAGGAAATCGTTAATGAAATAAGTTGCAATAAATTACTGAGAAAGTTTAAAGAATTAAATGATTCCAAACCTCAAAAAACGAAACCACAAGAAAGCATTTCACTTCTTCACGATTTAAATGTTACGGGAAAACACTTAAATCAAATTAAATGGAAAAACTATAGATTTCGTACGATAATTCGGAAAAAAAGCCAACCAGTTGTAGAACAAAAACGTAAGAAAATAAAAATGGAAAAAAGATCACTGAGTTCTTGTTATGACTTTCGTAATTGTTTTAGACTTCTCACTTAATTAAAGCGGAAGTTTGAAATAAATAACTTCAGTTATTCTAAGAAATGTTGGGTGAAAGTTCCCTGATGATCTACATTAAAACCAGTGAAATATGCATGGGAACTACCTAAAGCCCCTCAATTGATCACTTTGAATTTTTAGTAATTTTTGGGGAAAAAAACAGAAAGAAACAAAGAGTTTCAATTTAAAACAATGTTTACGACTGGCGTTGTCAGCTCGGTGCTTTTCGCACCGTTTGTACTGGTTTCACAATTCATTGACTCTAAATATTGTTTTTTTTGAAGTCGGCTCTTGGTGCTTTTTCAAATTAGTTTTGGTTGTTTTTGTTAAAAATTTCACCTAAATTCATAAGTCTAAAGAAGAAATGTTATCGATTAGAATCAAGAGTAACAAGTAAAATTATACGATGAAAGACGAAGATCCTATTCTGTAATCACAGAAGATCCAATTCTGCAGTCACAGTGGCTTCCGGGACCTGCGTTTTCTTATTGCATTAATTGTGTCCATTTGAATTGTTGTTAATTTTCGCTGCTTTCAACTATTCTGAATTCGTAAGTAAACGAAGATCGTGATCACTGAGTTCTTGTTATGACTTTCATTATTGTTTTAGACTTTTCACTTAATTAAAGTGGAAGTTTGAAATAAATAACTTTAGTTATTCCAAGAAATGTTGGGTAAAGGTTCGCTGATGATCTGCACTGCCCCAGTGAAATATGCATGGGGACTAACTAAAAGCCCTCAATTGATCACTTTGAATTTTTTTAATAAGATTTTGGGAAAAAAAAACTCTGCTCGAAACTTAAATTAAGAAGGTTTCAAGCTCGTCTTATATATTTTGACGGCCAGTTTTGGTTACTATTTCTAGGATTTTCTTCTCTAAGTAACTTTCAATAGGAGTTGCATTTACTTGAGGTGATTAAAAATACATCTTAAAGTAATTGAATTGGGCGTGGTATTTAAAAAGCGAAATATTTACTTGATGGCGTTTTCTTTTCTAGAAAACGTGCAACATTTTTCAATTTCTTTTCCAAAGAGTGGCGATTTGCAGTTGTTTAAAACTGAATTTTCTTTTCCTAAGGGATGCTGTATTGATTTCTAATAAATTCTTTCTTTTTACACTGTAAAATTGAATCTAGTAAATCCGACTTTAATTGCAACAATAAAACTTCTATACCTCGATAGAAATCGTATTTTGTCTACAGTAGAATCAACAAAGTTTTCCCGTGACTTTATTGATTTGTTTTAGTATCCACCTGTGGTGAACTACTGACTTTGAGCTTTGAAATTAAAATGTTGCTTAAATAAAATAGAAATAAAATGCAATTTTTATATAAAACAATATAACTTGTATAAATTCAAATTTTTTTTTCAAATCATTGGCCTTTTAAAACCGATATTTTTATTACTCTCTAAATAGTTTTTGTTTCAATTTTCTTTTACTAATAATATTTTGTTTTAATTTTTCATTTCATATAAAGATTTTATTGTTTTATTGGATTTCAAAGCTTGTAAATGCAAACAATCGCTTTTTAATATATTGTAAAATGCAACAACAAAAAATCCTATTGAAGCCATAAATTTTGGCAAAATATTTTATATTTATAAATCAACGTGGCCTTAAATTGTATTTATATTTCTAAACAAATCCATTTTATTTATTGTATTTATTCTAAACCAATTTTTGCGTATAAAATGTATTAGATAATTTGCACGGTGGGACAAACTAAGCAAAGTTTTTATAATAAAGTCAGTTTATTGTTGGAGTGCTAAACTACCAACAGCTTTGAAATTACAATTCAGACGAATTGGACAGCGTGATTATTGAGCTTCTGTTTTGATTTCGATAATATTTTAAGTACTTTAATTATTTAAATATCGGGAGTTTTTTATAGAGTGATACAAGTTTAAATCATAATAAAATATATTAATATATTTTTGATATCAATGACACGGTCTTTATTTTGTATGAACATTAATGTTATAACATTAATGTTTAAATATGATTTCGGACATGTGGCCGCCACGACTGGCGTGTACAAGGCGCAATCTGGAACTCCAATTTTCACAAACAGTAACATTCTGACCATCATCGTTTTTGAAGACGCATTCGGGCCAATGACTCCGCCAGCCCATAAAGCGCAACAAACAGTAATTTTCTGTGGATGTTCGACAAAAGCTGGTGGATTCTCCCCACTCCAAATACAACAATTCTGTTTATTTACGTACCCATTCAACCGAAATTTTTAATGGACAAAGTGCAGGATAAGTTTTACGAACAGAACCATTATTTTGATCAAAAATTTCCACTATTTGCACGTGATGCTCTGGTGTAAGTCGATCCATAATAAAATGTCAAAGCAAACTAAACAAAAAGCAACTACCAGCTGTGAAATGGGTGGTCAAAAAAAGCAGTGATGCCAATTCAAAGTTGCATCACTCTATAAAAAACACCCTATAGTTAAAAGAAATTCCCTCATATTTTGCGTTTAAAGAGCTATTTATGCCAAACCACAAGTGTTCCTTAATCCGACCAAATTTATTTCATTTCAGAAATACTTTATAATTTTATTTTTGAAAAATATTGAATTATACATGCCAAAGGGGGGAATTGGAATATATATCCCCGCTGTTAGTAGCCTATATTCTTATCTGTTTTTGTGAATGATAATTATTATTATATTAATATTTTTATAGGCTAATTGTTCTAACTTAGTTAAAATCTCAGAAAGACATGATAATAAATAATGATAATAAGATAATTATTATAATTAAAATAATTATTTCATCACTTACCTTTGGATTATTTTGTATGTCTCATCTGCCAGCATTTTGCCAAAATTGGGAATTAATTTTTGAAATCCCTCGTGCTGCTATTGAATCCGACTTGTCACAAACACTGAAAGAAATTGTTGAAAAATTGAGATATTAAATTTTTATTTAAAAACAACTTGATTACAAAAAAGTTAGGAATATTAGCGATAATAATTTCAAAAAATTTCAAATTAAATAATTGACAACCATCAAAATATTACATGATCTACTTGGATAATATTGAAGCTACAGAGTTTCGCTATGGAATGTTACTCTATCCCACTGTGCTTTTTATTTGTCACACAAATCGCCTTTAACACCCACATTAAAATGCTAAAGTGGAGTCCACATGGACAAATATTTAACGAAATAAGCTTAACCGCTATTTTGGGGCAAAAGCTGATTTAGAACTGCATGACATGAACGAGATAAAGAGCATACAAAATAAATTTAAATTTGATTGATCGATTGATTCTTAATATTTTTCTTCTAAACATAAACGCAAAATGTTTTAAGCAGGTCCTCATTTCGCCTTATTGAAGTTTAGACTTCTTATAATCTTCAGGAGACTGCTGGCTGATCAATTATAAGAACTTCATATGAGTCATTGTAGAGCTTAAAACTGAAATTTTGTTACTATTAAATTTATAAATAAAAGAAATATTATGCTGGTTCTTTTTTTTTTTGCCTAAAATCTTATTAAAAATCAAAGTGATCAATTGAGTGGTCTTAGTTAGTCCCCATGCGCATTCCACTGGGGCTAATACAGGTCATCAGGGAACCTTTACCCAACATTTCTTTGATAGCTTAAGATATTTGTTGCAAACTTCCACTTTAATTAAGTCAGAAGTCTGAAATATTTACAGTGTATTTCAATCTGGATCAATTCTTAAATCGATTATAATTCCGTAATACTACAAAGGACATGCCAATAACGATGCCACAATAGCAGCCATTCTTGTGTAACATTTGCTGGGATTAAAATAATACCTGAAATTTATGTAGAAACTTATAATTACATCGTAAATAATAAATATTATGAGCCCTTTAAAACTTTGTTTCTACTCAATTGCCAAAGACCGAAAGCAAACAAAAAGAAAAATTACTTTCTATTTTTTAAATTAATGCAAACACAGTAAGCGGCCATCATAATAGTGATAGCAAAAGTTACTAAAGTTCATAATTCCGAAAGTATTAAATGGGGAATTTATAGTTTTTATTTTACGTACAATTGCCGAAATGTTATCTTAACCAGCAAGACGGACATCTAAAAAACCTCTTAATAATTATTATTATTATTATTATTATTATTATTATTATTATTATTATTATTATTATATTTTTTTGCGTATGAGGAGGGCTTAGATTGCCTTCGCGCTTACAGCGACCGTCGCCAGCTGCGTCGAGTGGTGTTTCCGCTAAAACAATCCCCTACTTTTCTGGTGTTTGCGTTCACGGAACCGCTTTCTGCTCTACTTCGTGAAGGCCCAAAATCAACGTCCTCCTAAAAGAACACTTCCTCACGTCTGGGCCAGCCACTCGCAACCTCTGTGGATTTTCTAATTGATTATGATGAGGATCTAAAAGGGTGGGGACCCTTTCTGCTAAAAGTTGGTCAATGTCGCTTTCCTTCCTCCGCAAAGCGACATTGACCAACCGTTTCCAAGGACTGTTGAACGATGTTTAAGTTTAATTAAAGACGAATTTTTTAATGATCAAGGATTCATTACAACACTACTAAAGCCAAGGCTCCATCAATACAGGGTGTTTATTCAACTGTAAGTAAAGAGAAACATCTATATGGAAAATATCTATTTTATCAGATTAAATTATCACTTTGGAAGTGACAGACACCTTCATTTTTTCCTTTATAAATTTCAAAGTCCCCCACTGTGCAATGGTTATAGCAGAATAATATTCAGAGCTTTTAAAGAGAGTTGAATAGAAAATTTAGAAAACAAAAAAGTGTCACATGATGAAAATACACTCAATGTGGACCCACATGAAGTCTTTTATTTCTAAATTCACAGAAATCCAGTGACGATAAGCGATTTGTGTAACCGTCATAGAAAAAAATGTCTCATGAGATATTTTTTATATTTTTATTTTTGTGTAATAGAAATAAAAAGTTTTCGTCCCAAAGAAATATAAACAACTCCTTGTCTAAAAGTAATCGAACGTTCAAACTGATCTAGTGTTTTCCAACCGATTTTGGCTCCTGTCTTGTAAATTTAGCATGTGCCGAATAACAATATTTTTATTATTATATTTTTTTTAAGTTGGTCAATGTCCCTTTTTTCCTCCACAAAATGGATTCAACGTAGTTGCCTACGGCAGTCCATTAATCACATCCCTCGAGCATTTTGCCAACAACGTTGTCAGGAGTAAGTTCACCGATCTGTTCGTATGGGTCACTTCGCTCCGCCTGCCACCTGCTGCAGTCGTGTGTTGAACGTCATTATTTTCTGCTGTGTAGTACATGCAGCAGGGATGCTCTGTCTTGCCACTGCGTTGAAGATATTTGAGGAAGTAACCATGTCCTGATAGAGACTGTGTCCGGAAGTAGTTTACTTCCCCGTAGGTTCTTTGTACCCAAACCTTTATGTTGGGGATGAGCCTCGTCGTCCATCTGCCGGCGATTTCCGCGCTCCTCCTGTTTTACCATCGCTGGAGTGGCCTGGACTTTTGCTCCACAGATGTACTAACAGAACCGCCCTCTTGGAATCCCATGCCACTTATTATTAATATCATTATTATCATTATTATAAGAATAATTTGATACTATATTTTTTAATAAGTCAAGATTAATCTCCTTCCTACTTTTATCTGTGTATGAGTACACAAAAACACACACAGAAGGGTTAAGTTTATTAGCTATTTTTAATAAAAATTTAGTAAAAATTGCTTTTCCATCGTTGCAATACACAATTCGCTGGCCAGTTACTGTTATTTAGCCAGGCCAATAGTTATTGTTAGCACACTGCCGTTCCACATGTTTCCATATGTTTGCCTTCTTGTATGTGTGTGTGTGTGTGTTGGTGTACTTATCCTTTCTCAAAAAGTTAATGGATTAAATTTTTTTTAAACTGTAATCCTTTCTTTCCATAAAAATAAATGCTCGTTAGTTTTGAATTTTTCAGTTGCTCACAAATAAATTCCTTTTACAAAATACAAATAGAGAAGTTTATTTAAAAAATCCTTCGAATATGAAATTCCTTAAAATAGAAATAATCTGCATGTATTTAGTTTTCATGTTCGTCCTTAAGCTCTCGAAATAAGTTCAACGTATGAGAAACATTCAATAAATATTTTCGAGTACGAGTATTTGGGTAGTTAATTTAATGTAAGATTCATATACTTTAAGAAAAGTAATTAAGAGGGAATATTTTATATAAAAATATATATTGAGTAGAGTTCCATGTGTGTGTTGCAATTAAAAATATTTCTAAGCTTTTAAATCACTTTTTATCGCATCTGTTTCTGCAGTAACAAACGATTAAGGAATTTTTGTGAAAATTATAACAACAACATTTAAATAAACTTATTCGATTGTAAATAGCAAGAGGAGAATTATGACTCCTGAAAGGCACTAGACGGCAATTGAAACGGGTTTCGATATAATAAAAATTTTTTTTTTTTAGCAACGAGCGACTAAATACGCGCCATCCAACAAGTTGAATGATAAAATTTTTTAATTTATTTGAGTAGTTGTTCCTCCATTAATTTATTATTTTGTAAAGGACCACTTTCTTTTAACAAAACTATTTTAGAAAGAAGCGTTTTACCAATTCCCAACTAAATAATTCATCTTCGTATTTCAGCAAATATTTTTAATGACGTTTTTTTAACAATCGCATGTTCAATAACAGAAACACAAAAAAGTTCATATCCCATTTCTACAGGATGCATCACATAATGGTTTTAATGACACACACACACACACACACACACACACACACACTGACATGCATGCAAACAAGATTCCTTGTTGCGATTACATTCATTAATAACTGCCATGATGACGACGATGGCACATACAACTAGACAAGACTTTTTAATTCAACATCTGCCAACATCTGCAATAACAAAAAAAATATGCAACAACTATTTCAGACTACAGAATTTCAGCTCAGCTGCTCGCTGGCTGCACTCGTTTTTTATGGATTTAACATCATCGATATTAAAAATGCATGCTTTTGTTCTGCATTCTGTTGTTCTGTTTTCAGGTTTTTCCATTATTTTATAGCACATTTTTTAAGCCGAATATTTAGTAGAAAAAATGCATCCGAAAGTTATTTGTAATTGAAAAATCAATTTGTTTCTTAAAATAAAACAATAAATGAAAATCATTGACAATAAAATTTTCCACGATGGTTTAACTGTAGGGATTCTTGATATTTTTCAATTGACTGAAAAAATATTTTCAATAAACGTGACTACTATTTTAGCGGTTCTAAAAGCAAAAGTCGTTGTAATGAAATTTATTTTATCTAAGGGTTTTTATTAAAGTGCTGAAATGCAGTTCGTATTAAATTTTTTTTTTTGAAGTTTATTTACTATTCGAAGCATTTCTAGTTATTAAATATTTGCTTTCTAAACCCACATGATATTAATGGCAGTCACGCTTTTGTTGTTGTTATTGTATTATTATTATTATTATTATTATTATTATTATTATTACTATTATTATTATTATTATTATTATTATTATTATTATTATTATTATTATTATTATTATTATTATTATTATTATTTATATATCCTTCACAAAAACGTGAAAAGGTTTATCATTCCGTGTGTAGTTTCTTCGATATTAAAATGGGACCCCATAAAGAGTATATATATATATATATATATATATATATATATATATATATATATATTAGTTTTATATATATATATATATATATATATATATATATGTATATATATGTGCTGGATTCTTACGAATAGCGAGGACGATTGAGCGATGTCCATCGGTCTGTCTGTACGTGAAATCGGTTTTCCCAAGTCCACAAGAGAACTAGAGACTTCTTGCTTGGACTGATGGATTGGAAATGAACTTAAATAAGGTAAAATTTAGAAATATCGAAAATACGGTTTCAGAGCTGGGAGGCTTACACCTATTTCTCGATGCAAAATTAATAACAAAAACCAATTACTTTTTTTGTTTGTTTGTAAATTGAACCTACTTCATGCTTTAGGAAGCCTCAATTGTCTATTAATTAAAAAATGTATAAAATAGAATTTTCAGGGATGGGAAATTCAAAGGTTTTTTGCACATTCAGTATTTTGTAGTAAAGGGTGTTTTTTATAGAGTGATACAACTTTGAGTTGGCACCACTACTTTATTTGCTCAGCCATTTAACAGCTGATAGTTGTTTTTTGTTTAGTTTGCTTCGACATTTTATTATTAATCTCCTTACAGCAGAGCGACGCGTGCAAATTGTGGAAATCTTTAATCAAAATAATGATTCTGTTCGTCAAACTTATCGTGCACTTTGTCCATTTAAAATTTTATTTTCCGATGAAGCCCATTTTTGGTTGAATGGGTACGTAAATAAACAGAATTGTCGCTTTTGGAGTGGGGAGTATCCACAAGCTTTTGTCGAAACACCACTACATACACAGAGAATTGCTGTTTGGTGGGCTTTATAGGCTCTCGGAGTCATTGGTCCACATGTCTTCAAAAACGATGATGGTCAGAATGTTACTGTTTGTGAAAATTGGTTTTCCAGATTGCGCCTTGTACACACCAGTCGTGGAGGCCACATGGCCGAAATCATACTTAAACATTATTTTCATAAAATTTTCTATCCAACTCCATTAAAATCACCTATAACTCCATTAAAAATCACCCTATACATGAAATAACTAACATTTTAAAAAGTTTTTCTTAAATAAAACCGCTTTATACAGCATGAAGATTTTGCATTTGCAAAAAAATATTTAAAAAAGTTAAATTTGATTTTCAGGGGTGATAAATTAATTTGTTTTTCATTCATAAATGTAACCAAAAAGGCAACTGACGATTTTTCCTAAATAAAACTATTCTATAACTTCAGAAGAACAAAACTGGTACTTAAAAATATATGCAACGCCAGTCGTGCGTTGGTGAAGGGTATATAAGATTCGTCATTGCCGAATATAGCACTTTTACTTGTTTTTAATTTTACTTTTGCGATGGTAAGTTAGTCTGTTACAAATCAGAGATTATTTTAAAGTAAATTCTTAACAAAAATATAATATTAATTAAATAGTTTAACTAAACACGGCTGAAATTGTCACCCTTATTCTATAACTATTTGTCGACGCCAGCGTTCAGACAATATTAAGAATAAGACAATTATGTAAACTTCTTCTTCATCGATTGTTTATTTCTAACAGCCTCTTGTTAGTTTCAGAGACTTTCAGCGTAAATCAATTGTTTTACACTGCGGATACATAATTATTATTGTCTTGACATTGACGTAGGCAAACAGTTACAGAATAAGGGAGATGAATCGCGGTAAACTTTTAAGCTATTTATTAAAAGAATGCGATATTTCTTTTGCTACTTAAGGTTTAACAATAACTATTCCGCTTATTTAATTTTAATTACGCCCTGATTCTTTTTTAACAAAATGCAATTAAAAAATTCAAAGTGATTGATTGAGGGTTTTTAGGTAGTTCCTATGCGCATCTCACTGGGCTAATGCAGATCATCAGGGAACATCTAGAACATTTCTTAGAATAACTGAAGATATTTATTTCAAACTTCCACTTTAATTAAGTGAGAAGTCTAAAACAATTTTAAAACTCATAACAGAAATCACTGATCACTTTTCCTTTTTTATTTTCTTACTCTTATTGTTTCTTATTGAACGAATTCGGAAAATAAAGAATAAAGAAAGTTTATTAATCGATTTACTGACTGATAGATAAATAAATAACATCAAGCTTCGATTAATTAATCGAGCAATTAAACGATTAAAAAGAGTCTATTAATTGAACATCACAAAGCACATACCGAAAAATTGTGTGCTATTCATTTCCTTTGTTTTAATATTTACCTTTTTATTTAAAAAAATAATGAGTTAATATTTAAAAATCTTGCATTTTTATAAGTACAATCTAGATTGATTAATGGAGCCATTAAACGTTTAGAAAAGTTTTATTAACTGGACATCCCTCATATAAATTTTGTGTCATGTTAAACAGCAGATGTATTCCACTATTTGGAAAAGATGAGCAGGAAAAGGATTCACTATGAAGAAAATATAAAGAAAAATCTAAAAACCTTTTCTACGAAATAGAATGAAGTAAAAAAAACAGAAAATCGTGGTTTCAAGTCTATATAATATAACAGCGGTATTTTTAAAGTTTTAATGTTAATCTTTCGTTGTTAAGTTCTGGCTCTTAGAGACAGACTTCGTTGCGATGCGTACTAAACTTAATTATTGTTCATATTTATTAATGCCTCTGGAATATCAATCTGTTTAATTATTCATTCAAATGATTCATCTGCTGTGTTGTTACTTATCAGATTTGACCTATAAAAAAGTTTAAGTTCTTCAACTTATTATGGCCATAATTAGGGTTTCTTGTGTTGTCCCCTGAAATAAATCCCTTGAAAGAATTTTAAATTGCCGCAGGGCTTAATTGTAAAACCACCCTTTATCACGAAAGATTGACACTGGAAATCTTTAGTGTTATTGTTGCTTTAATTCAGGCATTAATAAATTGCCAAACATTAAATCAGCAGGTTGTTGTTGTTGTTGTTGACTCAGTTGAATTGTGTAAATTTATCAACTGCTTAAAATCCTTTGCTGGATGCAAACGAAAATAGAGTTTTTTTTTTTTTTTTGCTATTATGCGTATTAAAAATCCCTATTTTGAAGAAGGCTACAAATGCCAAAAATTTCTCAATATTACCTGTGTGTTTTCTTAAATTAATTCTGTTACTTGAGGTTGTTATAAAATATATTAATATTTCTTTCATTTCCTAGAACAATTACAGCTCGAGTCATTAAAGATTGTTTGATATTTTTGGCATTTATGGGTGGTAGTTTTTACTTAAAACCCATATTTTTTCTTCAGCAATTTCTTTAAACTAAAAACATTTAAACCCTTCAATTTTAATTATGTGCTGGTCCTTTTTTCCCAAAATTTTACTAAGTAACTCAAAGTTTTAGCTAATTCGTAGGCACATTTCACTGGGGCTAATGCCGATCATTCTACCCAACATTTCTTAGAATCACTCAAGATATTCATTCCAAACTTCCACTTGAGTAAATGAGAAGTCTAAAACAATTATGAAAGTCATAACAGAAACTCAGTGATCACTTTTCCTTTTTATTTTCTTACTGGTTGGTTTTTTGCCGGATCTTTTAATTAGCCCCTGGCAACATCTTAAAGCCAATTTCATTAGGCATCCAAACTTGCACGTACTCTGGTTTCTGAAATTGGTTAGGGCTTGTTCTTAAGAATCGTGTTTATTCCATTTTTACAAATGATGGTTCAATAAATTTTTGTTTTCTTTTTGATTTCCATGCATCTGCAGTTACCATGAACGAAATCATTACAAACAGTATTTAATGCACATGCACACGCACTCACAGATTTATTGAAACCCTTTCGAAAGCTGCATATTAATTAAGCGTAAATGCTGTTGCAAATTAATTATGTTCCTTCTTATTATTGTTGTTAATTTTAATGAAGTAAAAATAAATTTGCAACACAATTTCTCTTTCAATAGGGAATGTATTTTGCCTTTAATTGTTATTTTTCAATAAAGAATTATTCACGCATACACTCATACTCAAAATTGTGCATGTAACATGGAGATCTCAACGTTTAAAGTACTTGGGATCATTAAAGAACCGCTTTAGGGTCTTCTGAATTATACATGTTTTATTTTAAGTTTGAAAATATTAAATATTATTGCCCATTGGAAAATTTGGAGTTCGTAATTGTATTGGAATTTCCTATAAAATATTATATTTGCCAGAGTCATGGTAGAAGGGAAATCATTCGCCAAAGGACACATCGCATACGATCTTACAAACAAATAAAAAGTCGATCTATTGTTTACATCTCAATGATCTCTTCCAGCTGTAAAACTTTTACAGTCTCATCTGCACGGTGAAAGTCCTGATAAGTGATAAATATTTTCCTATAAGAAAATCAGGAAGGTTATTGTAAACGGTACTACAGGATTATATCTTTGCGAGAGTCAGTTGTTTGTGCAGGTAAGCCTGATCTTACACCATGGCTCCAAGCCAAATCGAAAAATTGAGCGATCGGGAAATTTCTTAATCAATAACTGAATTGTTGGGCCGGCTGTGCGGCCTGTAGCCAATTAGAGCCACACAAATTACTCATGATAGTGTGGTAGCGCAGAGAAATCACAGTGACGGCTTTTTCTTGCTCATTTTCGGAGAAAAAAATACGGGTCAATTATGCCGCATGATCACAGGCCACTCCTTACGATCACTTTCCTTAAAGGTAATAGTTTTTTTGAGAGGGCTGTTTGTGGATTTATTGAGACCACTGTGCGACAATTTTTATACATTTTTATTAGCTTCTCTTGTATGTGTTTGTGCTTCCACGCGTATACTTAATATTATTAACTCATAATGTTACTCATACGTCCCATTGTGCTGGAGTGATTCATGTTCATACTATTTTCTCGTAAAAAGCGAGGCACATAAATATTGAAATTAATATATATAAAAATAGATTTTAAAAGCTCTAAGAAAAATAATTTTTTTAAAATCAATTAAAAGTGTTTTAACATTAAATCAATTGTTAGTAGTTGTTGTTCTTTATTTCTCTTACAACTACAATTAAAGTCGGAAAAAAGCCAACCGATTGTAGAATAAAAACGCAAGAAAATAAAATAGGAAACGTGATCAGTGAGTTCTTGTTATGACTTTCATAATTGTTTTAGACTTCTCACTTATTAAAGTGAAAGTTTCAAATAAATATCTTCAGTTATTCTACGAAATGTTGGGTAAAAGTTCCCTGATAGAAACAAGCTTTAAGACCTCAATCGATCACTTTGAAATTTTTTAGCAAGATTTTGGGAAAAAGTAATCAGCATAGAATTACAATTAAAGAGATTTAAGAGAGGCAACGATTTTTCGCAATACAATTTTGTTTATCGGCCATGCCAAAGATCACCAAATCGCTTGAACGTGTCCACAATGCCGAAAGTAGGGTCTGTAGAGAATGAAAATAATAATTTCTTTCTTCAGCATGAAACTACTTCAAATGTTCATAAAGGATTTGCTATGTTTAATAATTTATAAAACAGAATTAATAATAAATCTTTTTAAAATGAGAAATTAAATATTGTGAAACGAATTTATTTCCAAGAGATTTTCATAAGAATTAAATATTGTGGTTAATTATTGAAATGATTTATTAAAAGTTTCGTTAGAATTATCACTTTTAAATTTTTATAGAATTTTTGAAAAAAACAAAGAAAAACGTTGAAGTGTTTTCCAAACGAAGTACTGCCACAATATTTTTTGTGAAAACCAACTCTTTTTATGGACAAAAATTTCTAAAGATATTCCTGGAACTTTTTAAATATTATTTTTAAATAAATCTTATATTTTTTTATTACTATTATTTATTTTCATTTTTTGTATTTTGTATTATTATTATTTTCATATTTGTATTAGGAAATTTTTTTCTAGTATTGATTTAGTCCTACTTCTTACTCTTCAAACATATTTTTTAAATTTTTATTAGTTTTTTCTCTCCTGCATAACACTGCCCTACTGAGATTTTAGTTTTAAGGAATAAGCGAAATCATTCAGGTTCTGAAGAACATCAGATCCTGTTGAAAAACAAACAGGATCAGAAACGAAAACAGGGAACCAAAAGAATGCCTCTCCTATAAATTTCATTGGCTACTTCAGTTCGTGTTATTAAAAATGATTTTATTTCCAAAAATTTTTTCCTTAACGTCTTCTGATCAATCAAAATTCGTAGTCAATTCCGCTGGGGAACAGAATACTACTCTGCGTCATGGCTTTTATTTGAATCACTCGAAAGAACATAAAAACTTTTTTGTACAAATTTTTGGGAACTGTCGTTTGAACTCTCTGCTTTTAATTGGGTGCTGATTCCGTTTTAGGCTTCTGACTTATTAGTATAAATAAAAATTCCTTAAACAAGAATATTGTTTTGAAGTCGACCAATTCTACAAGGATTAACATTTTCAAAAAGGCTTATATGAAACTGCCATGTTTTCTTTTTTTTAATAACAAAAAATTTATAAGATCCAGTTGCAAAATCCAAGCAAAACTTAAGTCGTATCAACTTGGAATTGGCAACAACGAGGCTGATGGTATTTACAACAAACAGGGGAAGGACATACACTTTATGTAGTCGTGTTTCCTGGCATATATATATGTGTGTGTGTGTGTGTGTGTGTATCAGATTTAATAGTATATTTAGCAAAAAACACATGCTGTCAAAAAGGAATCGTTCAACCGACTCAAAAACCAACCCATTAATTTTTTGCTTCATTTCATCTTGAAACTTTTTCATCCAGCTCATAATTATCTCCATGTAAAAGTTGTTTTTCTTTTTTTTAATTTTTTATCATAATATTTGTTTTTTCTGCTTCTTTACTTAATGGTAAGAAAAATCACATTCAGACATGTAAATGTACTGCTTTTAGTTGAACTGCAACTTCGATTTCTCTTGAATTGCCATTCAATTATTTAAAGTAGAAATACTTTAGTTTTGCTTAATTCTTATAAAGCACATGGTAAATAAAGCAAAATTTAAACAACATTTAAACAGTACGGAAACGAACAAAAAGTAACTCAAAAAATAAACTTTGAATCGCACAGAATTTCATAGGAAATATTGGGTAAATTATTCATAAATACTTTTGAAAATGGCAGAACGTTGCAAACCTCAGAATTTTTAGAGAGGCAACAGCAAAATGTTTTAAATAAAATAAAAAATAAAAAATAAAAAACTCCTTACTGGAACGATTAATTTCATAGAATCCAAGTTTCTTTGAAAAGTAATTACATTTTCATTTCTCATCTCTTTAGCAAATTAAAAAAGAGTGTCTAGTAAATTTATTTTTATAAATTATGTTTATTGCTTGGATGCACCATCCCCTCCTCCCCCTCCTCCTCCTCTACCTTTTCTAATACCCGCCGCAAGCAAACTTTAGAAATTATATTTTCCAGTCCAAAAGTGATGATGATGATGGGAGTTTTTCTTTTTTATCTTTCGAAAATATTTCAGGAAACTGCAACGGTTTTCCTCAACAGGAAAATAAATCATTAAAAATTAATGCGAAATATTCAATATCTCTTCAAATATGCTGTTCTTGCAACGTTCTACTTCATGGTGTTTGCATTTCCTTTAAACTTTGAAGCATTTTGCGGAGTAAAAGGGTGTTATAAATAAATTATTAATGCTCCCAACGGTTTTCTAGGAGTTATATTTATTTTTAATATAAAAACCTTAATAAATACAAGATCACACAACATAAAGTGTTTTTAAAAAACTAGTTGCACCGTAAGTATTTTATTATCTCTATCTGGTTTTAGAATTGGAATTAACACTGCCGTTGGATACATTTTTTTAGCTCCATTTTGATTCGTTCACGAATTGCAAGCTGCTGCTCACGAAATCCTAAAATTGAAAGGGATCTCCTGCGTCTTTAAATTACAAAATTTATACAAAATATCGAAGGGACAGAAATTGATGGCGTTTTTTATAAATTAAAAATAGCACCAGTTCATTTAAAATGGTTGAGGTTTCCGTAATAACGGGGTACGAACTATTACGGTTTTGTCTGCCTATTCAAAAAGGCATGCGAATATTCTAGTTTAAGAAGTGAAAGCTAAAACAGAAAATGTCAACAAGAACAATTCGTCAAGCGTTATTGAAATAAAGAAAATTTCAAAATAGTTTGAAAAAGCCTCACAACAGACAACTTTAATTTAATTTTTGAAAATTTTAAAAAATTGAGAAGTTATTGGTGTTACCCGGCTTTGAAACAGTCGGGTTCTCATCAGATATTCCCGTTTTGAAGTGCTAAAAAGTTTCGGCGTCTAATTTCGAGACCCCGTCACTATATCTGTATACATTTTTGTATGTGTGCGTGTAGGTGTGTATTTGTGTGGGTGCATGTGTGTGCGTGTGTTGTGTGCGTGTGTGTATATGCATCTGTGTGTTTGTGTTTGTATGTAGCAGAGTGTTTATGTGTGTTTTGTTTATGTGAGTGTATATGAGAGGGTGTATATGGAAGAGATAGTGTGTGTATCAGTGTGTGTGTCAGTATATGTGTGTGTCGGTCTGTATGCGTCTGTTATTTGTGTGTGCGTTATTTGTGTGTGTATGTAAGTATCTGACCCGCGCCACCCAATCAAAACAATCTGGTAGTTTTCAGAAGAACATTCCAGAGCTTGAAAATCCTGTGAATTTGAACCGATTCCAACCGGTACGGATCAAAATGTCTTAAGAAAACACAGAAAAGCAGTATTTTTCGAAGTTTATTTTTTTTATAATATATTTCGAAATGCTTTATCGATCAGTTCAAAGCGGCGATCGTAGCCATCCGGGTAAAAAAATCAATTAATCCGTTCGTGATATATTTTGAACGAAATATTGAAATGATATGATTTTTTTCTTAACTCCGATATCATATATCTGCAAAGTTAGGGTTGCGCGTTTCTCTAATATGGAAATCGAAAGCAAATTTTTCGTAATTTTAGTTTTGCTATGAATTTTAACCGATTCGAACCGGTAGATTTTAAAATCTTTTTAATAAAACTTGAAAAAAATAAATCATTTTTCAAAGTGTTTCTTGTATAACTATTCACTGGCTTAAACGATCGATTTCAAAAACTATTCAGTTCTTAACATTTCAGAACATTTTAAGAACTCTAAAATTATATATCAGATCAGTTGGTGTTCTTATATTAATCGAAGTAAAAGCTTTCTTAGATTTAGATTTGCTGTGAATTCGAGCCGATTCGAACCGGTAGAGTTCAAAATATTATCACTATGATTTGGAAAAAAGGTTTTCTTTCAAAATAAGTTTTTTATAGCTTTTCAGCGCTTAATACTTAAGAGCCAAGTCGATCAGTGCAAACCGGGTAAAAATCAATTAATCCGATCGTGATTTGTTTTTAAAAACTCTGGAATTGTAAATCTGATCATTTGGTGTTCTCGATACTTCTGTTGTAATCAAAAACTACAACAGTCACCGCTGATCACGTGGAAATCCGCTGATTTGAAATTTAAATCGTGGTTTTTTAGTTTCAAGGTTACGATTGCCTTGCGGTGTAAGTTCGCGGAAAGATGCAGGAATGATCTTTCGGTCAGCGGTTTTCCATATTTCTTTTATATAAAATCCTAAAAATATCTCGAATAAATTTCACATGATTTCCTACGAGTCATAGAAGATATTAACGCTGATATTAACTGCAAAATACTCCCATTTAAAAATTCTTACAACCACTCGTGAAGGTAAAATTAATCTCTTATGAATTCTTGAAACTCGTTTTTTGCTACAAAGAGAGAAAAAATTAAAGCAAACAGAATATTTTGTCTTCATAACGCAACAATTCGTTATGAAAGAATAAAAAAGTGCCACTTAACGCAGCAACACAAGAGCATTCCATTAATATTGTGCAACTGAAAATTGTGCAAAAACTCTCTCTCTCTCTCTCTCTCCCTCTCTTTCATATTGACATTGTTTATGGTGCAGCACTCAATTAAGTTGTCTCTGTGCAGCATGCGAGCCAACTTTATAAACATTTCTAATTATAAAACTTTTATCTTCTGTTCTTCTTTTTTATTGTGATTGCAAGCAAAAATTAAATCTCTGCATAATTCATAAAACTTATCTTCCAAAAATGTTCTCAATAATCTTCGCATTTCATACTCCTGCATGAGGAAAATGCTTGTGCACATGAAAGAAACACAATTTCCATGTTACTAAAACATATAATTTTATGAATGTTATAATTTAATCCAACAATAACCTGAATGCGTACAAGAGATACAAACACAAGCACAAACATGCCACATAAACGCACAGACACACACACACACACACTGGCAAATACCAGGAATGCATGTCAAGTGAAACTTATAGAAAAGTGTGGGGTGTGTGTGTGTGACTGTGAAAGCTTTTAAAGTCATGATATATAACGGGTTGAAAATTAAAATTTTATAAATTAAACTGGAAAAAATTAACTCGATTTAAGGCAGGAATGCAAAAGCAAAATTATTATTAATTGTTAATAATTTTGTTAATTTAGTCTTTTGTGAATTGAAAACATTTTTGTGAACTCCTCAACGTTATTGCACGGCTATAATTTCTGATCTCCAATAAATTTATGTTGTATGATTTTTAAAAGAACAACTTTCAAGAACTTCTAATCAAGGGGACTGCACACGAGATTCGCAAGTAGCACCGATCTCTGGAAAATCACTTGTGAACCCATGTGATAATAAACTCCTGCCGCGCTCTCGTTCAATTTTCACACTCAAATAAAATTTCACACAAAATTCTGACAGAGAAGGACTTCATTTTAAGATACTTTATTTTGAAATTAATAAATGCATCACGAAGAAATTTATAGAAATTTATCGTTAAACCCAAAATAGCTGTCAAAACAGAAATTTTGAAAACAGATCTGAAACAAAAAAGTATAGAAACCCGGTTGACCCTAAAAGACATCCCGATAACCGGACGCTTAGCTTAGCCGGCAAAACCATTGTAACCTGAATTTTGTGCTGCTCTTTGAGCTCTTCGAACTGAAACACTATTATTTCGATTCTCAAATCAACCGATCGCCACGCGATAAGCGGTGATTGATATAGTTTTCGGTTCGTATAAAAGAATCGAGAACACCAAATGATCAGACATAAAATTTCGGAGTTGAAAATATACAAAATTTTTTAAAGTTTTTTCTTTCACAATATCTCACGAACCTTTTAACCGATTTCGACTAGGATTACGGTGATCGACGTAGCTTTGAAATATCAAGATCTGATTTGTGCAATCGATCGATGAAGTTGTTTAAAAGTTGTTCTAAAAAATAACGTCTTGAAATTTATTGGTTTGAACTGTTTAAAATTCACAAGAAACATAAATCCAAGAACGTTCTTCAGAACGCCTTCAGATTAATTTGATTCGGTGCAACCGTATAAAAGTCGTACATACGCGCAACCACACACACACGCCCGCATACATTCACAGCTCTCCGAATAGTCGGGGAAGCTTACGAGGATCCTAAAACGTAGAGATGAGAACTAGATTTTCGCAAAATGGCGTAAAACCAATAACTTCCCGTTTTTTTCTTCAATTAACTACAAAACAGGAAATTGACTCCTTACAAAGAGTGGCGGCTTTTGAAAACAGCTGCTTTACTCTGTTTCGTGCTACTTTTTTTGTTATTTATTAAAATGACATGCATTGTTGTTAAAACATAGTCAAGATGGGACAAGATTTTGTCATGTGAATATTATGACCCGCAATCGTAATTAGAAGAGCCAAGCAAACAATGGGTGTTTTTTATAGACTGATATAAGTTTCAATCATAATAAAACATACTGATATATTTTTGATATCAATAAAACGTCCTTTATTGGATAGAAAATTTTATGACATTAATGTTTATATATGATTTCGGCCATGTGGCCACCACGGCTGGCGCGTACAAGGCACAATCTGGAATAACAATTTTCACAAACAGTAACATTCTGACCATCATCGTTTTTGAAGTCTCCGCCAGCCCATAAAGCGCACCAAACAGTAATTTTTTGTGTGGATGTGATGGTGTGTCGACAATAGTTTGTGGATTCTTCCCACTCCAAATGCGACAATTCTGTTTATTTACGTACCCCTATTCAACCAAAAGTGGGCCTCATCGGAAAATAAAATTTTGAATGGACGAAGTGCACGATAAGTTTGACGAAGAGAACTATTATTTTGATTAAAAATTTCCACAATCGCACGCATTGCGCTGACGTAAATTAATTTATAATAAAATGTCAAAGCAAACTAAACAAAAAACAACAATGAGCTATTAAATGGCTGGTCAAATAAAGCAGTGATGCCAACTCAAAGTTGTATCACTCTATAAAAAACATCCTTTACTTCATTTCATTGTGTGAACACGTTATCATATCTTACAAGTAGACGGCCTAAAACTTAGATAATATCATAACTTTTTCGGTATTTTTTATAGTTTTCCAAATGAATGAATTAAACAGTCGCAGGACACAAACAGAAAAACAACGGCGAGTGATCGTGGAATAATTTTGTAGATTTTCTTTTACCAACAATTAATCGGTTGTTAGTGTCAATTCCCATCGCGTCACACCAACTGAGCAAACACTTCCTCGCTTACCTGCCGAATTATGGCAAATGGAACCACAAATGATCTGACAGGTCGTCAGATCATTAAGGAAATCAGCACAGCATCTCAAGCTTAAGTCTATCTATCACCCAGTGTTTTGATGACCTCAACGACAACGTGTTGTAAAAGTAACCGTTTCCGGAGTCATAAAACTCCGACCAGTGATTCGTTCTATTCACTGAACGTTGTCTTTTTGTTATTTTAAAATAAAAAATTTCAATTTAAAATTTATAAATATTTTCGAAACAAAATAACTTGCAAAAATGTTACACTTTTTCTTCTATCTCTTCGTTTTACTCCACATTTTATGTTCTTTAAGTTAAAAAGCCAACTTCAAAAGAAATCTCATTTGAAAGTTAAATAATCCCAGGCAAGAGAATTGAATGAACAGTGATGTTTAACAGATAAATCTATTTGTTTATGTCGGCTAAAGATTATTTGGTGCTCAATGGCAGGTAGATTTTATCCTTGAGTGTTCTCAAGGTCAACAGGGCCAAAAAACAGTTAGTTTTTTTACCTTCTCTCTCTCCCTTTTAATTGCATGGCCAGAACAGTGGGTGTCCAGTACTCAGTGCCTATTCACAGTCAAACTACCACAAACGAAATGTCCTTTTCAACCATACAAATACACACACACACACACCCACAGACGACACTAAACGGTTCTATCTTTTTGACAATTATTTATTCAAATAACGTTGTAAATCTTTTTCCAGAATATCTGCCAGTGCTGTAATCATTTCAAGCAGTTGTTAGTGTGTGTGTGTGTGTGTTTACATGTGGGTTACACACCAACATGATTATCCTTGATAGAAATCTATCGCTGTAGGCTTTTAGAGGGGAAAATATTAAGAGTTTTCAACATTTAAATAATTTTCACTTTCGATTCTTGTATTTTCAGCACAATTTTTATTTTTTTCTTTTTTTTTCAAACTTAAGATTCTCATAATTTGCCCCCAACATGCAGAGATTTAAAATTCTTAATGTTTTTTCCCCTCTTCTTCCTCCTCGCACTTTCTATTCGCCATATGTACGATTTGCATAACGTTGAATATGTAAATAACGTCCCAGTTGCATGCGCTCAGCTCCACATGAATGTTATCAAATGTCTTCAGCTCGAAAGGAGGACACGTATAACTGAGTGAAAGTATTAATGGAATTCTGTTGAATTTTAAAATGCATTAAATCATAATTTTTTTTTCTGTATTCACACCGCATATCGGATTAGGGAAAGTTTTATCATTAATTTTTTAAATATACGCAAACTGAAGGATGTACATGATTAAATTTATAATCTGTTGGAATGCGTTTCTTAAAATATAAGAGTTTGCGAAAGTGTGTATAAATTAAGGAATTATATTTGATACTAAAGCCTTCCTTGATCTGCTTGTCACACAGACGATTCTAATAATTCCAATTAAGTCAAGTGCTTAAGCAAAGACAGCAAACTTAAGAAAACGTTAACACATTCAGTTTGATTTGAATGTTTGTCTATCAGCCTTCAACCACGATTTACTGTGACCCACCAGGGTCTGGCAAGAATACAACCCATGGCCGTTTTTAACTACCAGCCACAGCTGCACTTCTTTTAGAAAATTTACATAAAATCATTTCATATTAAATTTGATTTTGCACAAAATTAGTTCCATATAAAAAGTAAACTCAAAACAGGATCTATATTTCAAACAACACGACATTGGAAGGATCAATTATATTTCAAACAAACAGCTTATTTTAACACAAAAAGTATCTTAAGTAAAATTCCATTTTGTACAAAATATGTTAATAAAATAAAAACTTTTTCACAAAAAGTACGTTTTATAAAACTTCTAACTTTTTATTAAAAATTAATTATTTATATGAAAATATCATAAGAACAAGAGATATATTTCATTCCTTTACGGCTTTTAAACGTAGCTTTTATCAAGAGAAGCATCTTTTAACCAAAAAGGTACCTTTTGTCAAAAAAAAAGTACTTTATTAAATTTATATACTAATTGTTCGAAATATGTTTTCAATTAAGAAAGACATGATAAATACTCCAAAGCACAACAGTAGTTTTATACATCCAACATAAATAGCAGAGCAGAATAGTTGTTTTGGAAAGCCGCTACACTTTCATCAGCAGTGAAACTCATAGAAAAGTGTGCTGTGTGAGTGTGAAAGCTTTTAAAGTCATGAAGTATAACAGGGCGAATATTAAAATTTTATAAATGAAACTGGAAAAAATTAACTTGATTTAAGGCAGGAATGCAAATGCAAAATTATTATTAATTATTAATAATTTTAATAATATATTTTTTTTTCTGAATTGAAAACATTTTTGGGAATTCATGTACGTTATTGTACGGCTATAATTTTTGATCTCCACTAAATTTATGTTGTATGATTTTTAAAAGAACAACTTTCAAAAACTTCTAATCAATGGGACTGCACACGAGATTTACGAGGAGCGCCGATCTCTGGAAAATCACTTGTGAACCCCTGTGATAATAAATTCCTGCTGCGCTCTCTCCTTCAATTTTCACACTCAAATAATATTTCATGCAAAATTCTGACAGAGAAGAACTTCATTTTAAGACACTTCATTTTGAAGTTAGTAAATGCATCACGAAGATATTTATAGAAATTTATCGTTAAACTCAAAATAGACATCAAATCAGGAGTTTTGGAAGCAGAACTAAAACAAAAACCTTGAAAAATCGGTTGATCCTAAAAGCCAACCCACTAATTTAACCGCCAAAACTCTTCGAACTAAAAAACTATTATTTTGATTTTCAAATCAACCGGTTCCCACATGAAAACTGGTGAATGAAAAAATCGAGAACACAAACTGATCAGACAAAGATTCAAGTTTTTCCGTTCACGATATCTCACGAACGAATTAACCGATTTCTAACTGGTTTACGGTACTGGACATAGTTCTTATAAGTCGATTTCATGCAATCGAACGATAAAGTCTCTTTAAAGTTACACTTTTATCACCAGCACTCGTGATTTTTTTTTAATTATTTCCACTTGTCAGACGGCTTAATTGAACGTGATAACAGTTTCTATTTGCAACAATTTTAATATGAAAAAGTGTACGAGAACGGTATCAAAACTCTTTTTTGTTAAAACCCACTGTTGCCGTTTAATTATTTTTCTTCTTGTCCTAGTTTTCTAAAATTTTTTTCCATGTCTCTTAAGTCAATTTTCTCATCAACATTTGAAAGTTTTGATAGTAAATTTTCACAACTAAAATTCTTTGTTCCAGAGTGTAGCGTGCCACTGTTTTATTAATGTTCTAACTTTTTACTAAAAAAAAACTAACGGCCCAATTCCTGAAATTTCATCATTTGATTTTATACTTTCTAGCCTCATATTTACAAACCCTGTAGTTTCTTTTATGAAAAGCACAGTTTCTCTTGTGCCCTCACCCCCTTCAGAGGAATTACAATTTTGTGAAATAGGACATTTTTATATGACACCACAGTTTTGTTTTGCGTATGTGCAGCCACAATAAATCTTTGCTATCAAAATATCTTTACCTGCTGTTCATTCAAAAACTGCAACGCTGAAATAATAATCTGGCTAGACTCTAGAGTGTTACTATTACTGATACAAAACACAGCCCAGGAGAGAAGCTGCTACTATTTCCAAATGCAATAACACACATGACAGCGCATAACAGGTGCACCATAATAACTGGCTCACACTTATTAAAGCCAACAGGATTGTGTGTGTGTGTGTGTGTGTGACACTTTTAATAACGAGTGCTAAGCCTACATGAAATTAACTTGAAGGCAGCGAGCTAATGAAAAGTAGTAGACATTTATTTTTGAAAAAAAAAATAAAAGTTAATATTTTGACATGTTTTAACTTCATAATTTCTTAAAAACAAACTTCCATTTACTTGCAGGGGAAAGGGGAAAAAGCTGCTGAAAAGTTTAATATCGAAAAATGTGACATGACATGACACAAAAATGGGCTTTTAGAACAAAAAGAGTTTTAAGAAAGTGGGGCAAACACTTTCTCGTTACTGTGAACTGGGAAATATATTTAATATATCCATCCCTGACTTATAAGTCTAGTACGTTTAGTTGTTGTTATCGTTGGCAGTGGATGCTCCAAAAGAGTAAAATTCTTTTTTGTTAAACGTATTAGAAAGAATACTTTTTACTTACATCAGTTTAATGTAGCATGTAACATTAAACCCACGCACACATACATGCTTTAGTGGATATTCCATACTTGTAATTTAGCACGCACACACACAAAGAATTAAGAGTATTTATGGTATGTGTGTGTGTGTGGTATTTAACTGCATACTTCGGGGCATTTGATACGACAAAAAATACTTAAATAAAACCAACTTTATGTGAACCAAAATAAAAGGAATTTTATTTTTCCATGGTCGTTTAAGGCTTCGCATAACACACATCTGCACCACAATTTGTGGCCAAAATTTTCATTGTTCAATACCAGAAATTTTATAATAAAATAGCAAATTTTTTATTTAATCAAAAGGTATTTGTTGGATGAAAGATAGAGTTTGTGATTTCCTGAGACTCCCATTCCAGGGAATTTCTGAGGAAAATTTAGTGTCTTAATCAGGTAAATTTATCAAAAAAAAATATTTACGAAAATGTCACTGTTTTATTAAGATCAGATCAGATCTTAAAGGAAGGCAAACATAACGTGTGGTAAAAACTTAATTACAAGAATTGACAGTAAAAATATTTTCTAATTATTTTAATTTAACATGATTTCAGAATATTGAAATATACAACTGAGTCAATGAAAGTTTTGAACGCACTTTTTATGGTTATTTTAACTTATAACAATTGTCAAGTTGAACAAATTGCAACAACAATTTACATCAGCAGTAAAGTTACTCAAAGAAATTAGTTCGTTTCGCAAACTTTTCGCCCTCATAGTTCAGTTACCATTGTAACCAACAACTATTTACACTAACAGTTAATTCCCAACTAGAATTGGTTAGAATAATCAACAACTTTTTTTCATTTTTCATGCATTTTGAACTGTAAAAAGCTATTGAAATTACTGAAGGCTCCTCAGCGGTTATACCGAGTGTTCTTAGCTTTATACCGTGTTAAGACATGCATTTTTAATCGAGTCAATTTAGTTTTAATTGCACAATTAAATCTAGTGTTAACGCATATTCATTTCAGCCGACTCAATTAGCAGTTCACAGCTGCTAAAACAAATTGTTTTTATTTGTTTCGTGAATATTCGTGTTTGTAAATTTTAAAAATGGATGCAAATTTTGGTTTAAAAGAAATTTTACATGCATATAATAGAAATATGGACTTCTTGGAGTCATTGCGATCGATTTTTGATTAAATATTATCAGTGTTTAAAAAAGAGAAAGAGGAAAACTTGATAATTTTACAAATTTTGAGAAAGCAGCAGCTGTTGCTCTCTTCATTATTCCAGCAAAATGCAACTCAAAGGTCACCTGCTTCACCAGCCACTTCGTTTTTGTTTATTTATTCAGTCTGTTTGAAAATTCACTTTATTTTGTTTATATGTACGAGTGTGTGTGTATATTTTTCGACATTTGGCTCGAAATTATGGGAAATTTTTCAGCTCACTGAACACAGTTCTTAATAAACACACTTATGACCAGGTTACTACTAATTGCTCAATTTACTAACTGACTAATTGTATGATGAGTTGAGGTCAAGTAAGACCTTATGTCTTATGAACACGGTCTTAAATTTAGAACGCACAGTGGGAACTTCACGCTACGACATATATGAAATTTACCAAAATAATAGTTGAAAAATTGATTAAATTAAAAATGAATTCCCTAGAGAGCGTAAAGTGTAGCACTCAGCGTTGAAAGACTCGTTAACGATAAATTTATCTTTTTCAAAAAGAAAATATTTTACTGCATGTTATTTTCCAGAAAAGGGTAGCCCATCTTAAAGGAAAACTTATTTAGAACTACTGTCTTGGAAAATAGGAAACCGATTCGCTGGAAAAATTATTAACGAAAGGGGCGAGTAAAACTAGCAGGGCAGACCAACTCTGTCTTACAACTTCAAAGAATTTTCTGTGGAAAAACTTCATTTAATGTGACAACCATTCGAAAGGCATTTTAAAATATTTAAGAAGAAGGATCGGCTACAAACAGTAAAACTTCCGTGATTCAAAGTACTAGCCGATCTGCAAGACGAAAAAGTCGGCAGGAATCCAAAAACGTTAATGCGGCATCGATCACAATAACTTCAAGTTTCACCTTAACGAATACGAAGTTGATTTCCATTCAGGAACTCAAACCAGCAGGCCATGGAAAGTGGACGCAATTCCCCGAAATATAAACAAGGTATTATTTTGTCCGATGGAACTTATTTCTATCTTAGTGGCTTCATAAATACACGATCTTAATGAATTTGAGGCTGACAAGATCCTTTTGCAATCCAGGATCGATCAGTAGGTGCACTCTCAACGATAACTTATCTGCTGCAGAATTTAGTCAGGAGGAGCGGCTGGGCTTAACACTTTCCCAGACGAGTATTTCAGGGTGCAGTGGGAATTCCTGAGCTGGAAATCGATACTAACGCAGCATCAGATATGTCAAAAGTTTAATGTCAGTACCTTAATCTCACGGCACTCCTAACACCGCATGAAATCAGATGTCCACCACCACCCCTGCCACCCAACTCTGTCTTACAACTTCATTATTTAAAAGGGCGCTTGAACATAAAATTCTTTAGAGTCGATAAAATAACGTTTGTGGGAAAGAAAAAGAAGAATTTATTGATTGTGGTTTATTTAAATAGAAATATACAGGTCATAATAAATTTAAAAAAAAATAATTTTTTAATAATAATAACAATAATAATTATACAATTGAAATGTATGTTTTGAAACAAAATAAAGGATAGAGTGGAAGATTTTATCCAAATTGTATGTGAGTGCATCTTCATTATATCCGTTTTTCTTTATAAAATTTAGTAATTAATGCAGAGATATTTATTGATTATCAAATTCCCAAATTATTGCATGAATTTGGAATTGCATGAGTGTGTATTTGTCTAGCACAAACAGGATTATCTGCTTATGAAACTCAGCCAACGAGTGAATGTATTTGCTGCATTGAATGACTTTTGCTTTCATGTGCTTCTCTGATTAACACTCCCTACAGGACACTGATGCTGAAGTAATTTTCCAATTAGCAGAGTATAGAATGTTGCAGATTCAATATGATTTTGTTAAGCTCACTAGAGAATTTACTTTACTGGCAGTACGAGTATTCCTGCCAAATATTCAATACAAATTTTTTGTGATAATTAAAAATAACGATTGACTGTTGAAAATTAAACAAGAGTAAACATTATGATTTATGAAATTATCTCTTCATAATGAAAATAAACATTTCAAATTTTATACTAAAAAGAGTTATGCTGCTTTGAACATCTTCATTTTCATAAAATATGAAGAACTTTAATTAACATTTTAAGAGTTGTGCTTCACAACCATATTCCCACGATTTTAATAATTGTTGTACACTCTAGTCCGTATTAAACGACTGTATGTGCATGCCCGTTCACGCTTATCTTCTAACATTTTGTACACGTTGATTTGAAAAGTTTTTCAAAGCTCCAGCCAGCAACACAATCGCGCATAATTATGCACTGTCTTCGGCATGTTTCCAAGCGTACACAAATAAAAGTCGAATGCAAAAACAAATTTTATATGAGTGACCTTGGGAAAAAACTTCTGGAATAGCACCCATGCTATTTCTACCATCTTGAAAGGCAGAATAAAAGAAGGTCAAGATCAGTATGATATGCTGAACGCACACATTTTCCTCTCCCATCGAATCGGGGGATTTTCGATACCATTTCCAAAACTATACAGGATCAAAATAGTGGAGACAACTGAAGTCCTTGAATAGTTTTCTTACATTAAAATGGTTTTAATAAATTCTGGTTTTCACGATAAAATCATCTGTTGAACTATAAAATATAATTATTTTTTTTTAAATCTAATTCAAACTATTTTCAAATTGCTTTAAAGTAGTTGTAATGAGAAAGAACGTTTTTATGTTCGTGCTAAATTAAGTGCTGCCAAGTTATATATTGGAAAGATCTGATAGTTCTCCTTCCGCACACATCAGGTCCGACTCGTCAAATCTTACGTTTTTGGGACAGAGAATAGCAAATAAAAATGTGGTACAAGATCGTACATCATAATCAGACAAATTTTATACTTGAAGTTGGCTGCAGAATGGCAAAAAGTATTTCTTCTTTCACACACGCATCAGGTTCTCTTGATCAGTTTCTTTTTTTACCTGCTTTTTTACGTTCATACACGAGCATTTTTTTACATCAGGATTTATTGTCTTGACTTGCACTTCTATATGTTTTTTGATATAAATTTTCTTAAACTTGATGTTACGGTCGGGCTTGTGCTTCTTTATCTTTTCTTTTCTTCTTTCTCCCAAAAGCTCCAGACTTGACGACTCAAATCTGATGTGCGTTAAAGGGAATCATATAATTATTATTATTATTATTATTATTTATTTTTAAGGCCCCAACACTATAACGGTTACATAAAATTGAAGACAGTGAAAATGAAACTTGATGAAAGAAAATGTTCGTGAAAGTGATCAGTGAGTTCTTGTTATGACTTTCATAATGGTTTTAGACTTCTCACTTAATTAAAGTGAAAGTGTGAAATAAATATCTTTAGTTATTCTAAGAAATGTTGGGTGGAGGTTCCCTGATGATCTGCATTAGCCCCAGTGAAAGGCGCATGGGGACTAGCTAAAACCCCTCAATTGATTACTTTGAATTATTTAGCAAGATTTTGGGAATAAAGAGTCAGCACATAATTAAATTAAAGAGTTTAAAAAATGTTCGTGTTTTAGTTGACCCCCAAGACCAGCAGCTTTCGAGTGATTTTTCAATTCCAGTAAATAACATTTTAAATAAATTTTTCAACGACAGGACTCTTCTCTTCTTCATTATTCCTTATGAAGATATGTTGTTGCACAACAATCAAAATTAAATATTTTTAAAGGTTTATAATGTCGTCTATGAATTATAGCATCCCATACAAGTATGGCCACCTTAACCATATTCCATATAAATATTTTTCCCGTCTCTTTTGTTGAATTCTGCATCATCGTTTTCAACTATTTCTGCACATTTTAACATTAAAAAAATCGCGATATCTTTACCTCACTGTTTTATTTATCTCTTGTCTGGAAAGTACTTCAAACAACAAGTGAAACGAAGAGTGTGAAAAAGAATTAAAAGAAATTACAAAACACAAAACAGATATGCAACCAAAAAATGTTAAAAATGAGTATCTGAATCGGAGGGTTGGCTGCATTTTTAGCATCAGTTTGATTATGAAATATAAAGAAAATACGTCAACGAAGGCAGCCCAAACCGCTGTAGTTTGTCATAAATTAAAAAAGAAAAATTAAGGATATTGAAGAGTTGTCAATATATTTTATATTTCTTTTTTAATTCTTGCTTTAAAGCTCCGTAGAAATTACGCTGTAAAAAGTTTATTGAACAGGTCAGGACTGAGAATTGCATGTTTGGGGAAGCCAATATATAAAAAAATTTTCCATTCTATTTTTATTTTGATACATCAAATCAACGCTTTAATTGAGTAGAGAAGAAAACTCATAATTTATGTCAGCAATAATTGCAGCGACGTAAAGAAAATTCTTCAGAACTATTTCCGACATTTTACTTCTACGGTTGACGTTAACGAACACTTGAACTTTTACGACAACGGTTGCATACCCGGGTATGTTTTGTGTTTTAATATATAAAATCAACTTTTATTTAGCAATATTTGCAATGACTTAAAAAAGATCGCTAATAATGATTTCTAAAAATCAATTTTTGTGGAAATGATTTTTGTTAACAGAAAACTTTAACTGTATGTCAACAGTTGCATACCCGGGTATGTTTTGTGTTTTTAAGCTGCTGTATCTCAAAAAGTTATTATTGTATTAACATAATATTTAAAGATATCCTAGTGTATTTTTTATATTCATATAATTTATAACAAAATTAGGCTCTTGGGTGTAAGAATGAGGCAATTTTTTTATTCTATACCAGTCGCATACCAGGGAATGTATGATGAAATATATTGAAGTGTGTCACATATTTATTGTACTTTATGTGCAAGCTTTTGAATAAATTATATAAAATAACATTGAAATTCAATCAACGTTGAGCTTAAATAAGAAAATTGTAAGAATATTTAAAAAAAAATCTAACAGTTTCAAATGAATGCAGCACAACTAAAATCAAATCGACTTAGAAATCAATTTAGCAATAAGAAAAAAAATCTCATATAAAATTTATTGAATAAACTGAAGATTGAAAAGAATTCCAAATAAAATGCATAATCATACCCGGGTATGCTTCTGTTGATGTATGACGACATGCATGTGGTCAGCATCAAGACGAAACAAAGGTCAAAGTCCTAAGACCAATCTCTCCAGACAATCCCAGTACCAACAACATAACACCCCTTCCGTAACGCTGCTGATTAGCAGCAGCACTTGTAAGCTACCAACAGCGGAACCAAAGTCCCTACATACTTGCAATACATCAACCCTTATCTGACACCTCTCCCATCGTATCTTGTTATCAAAAAACAGCCACCAAGTGGACTCCCTCAAAGGACCTCATCTAACATCTGGTCACAGAATCAACTAGTCATGGGGGAATGACTTTGCCGAAATCCGGCAAACGAAACCACTCAAACGAACGTGTGTTAGACAGAGTTTCGACAGTGAAGCAGATGTTTTACACACGTTCAGGCACATATCGGCACTTCACGACCCCACCGCCGGTTTCATATCATCTGTGAGGCTCCACCAGATCCCGTGTTACATGTGTAAGAAAACTAATTACGCTTCGCAGGTCAAAGCACCCTACTATTGGTTTTTTGATTCTTCCTTTGGCTTGGGTCCAAGTATCCTTCAACCTGCATTTCTTATCTTTTTCCCAAAAACCACTGCAACAAGATGTAAAATTGTGCGCCCGGGAAGGAACCAACGCAGCATGAGTGAGATACAGTCACAACTCTGTGAAAAACTCTTTAATAAAATAATTCATGAAATATAATTTAGCTTTTTATTCGAGCCAGCCGCCATTAATAGATGGATATTTTGCTCCAAACCTAATCGAAAAATATTATTTGAAAAATAAGTTTTTTTATTTTAAAAATTCTGAGACACTTTTTAAGAAAAATTTAATTCTCAAATCGATCTACTTAAAACTACTTATTGAGAAAAATTTATTAACCAAAGGAACAAAAATTGATGTTGAATAATAATAACCAAAAATAAATATCACAACCACCAACGTAAAACTTTCACACATTTAAAAATACTGACACGAATAAAATGGTGGGTCCTGTTTGTTGCATTATTTTCGTTATTTTTTCAAAGATTTTGTCATTCGTTGTAATTTTCATCACTGAATTTCTGTCTCTCTTCAAAATAGAATTTTTGTTTCACTTCTTAAGCATTTTGAGCGAATTTCTTCCACCGGCACTGATTGTGAGACATTCCGTGGCCATAAAACTTGCAAGTAGAGTTCCTGCTTTTTTAAGCTCCTTGAGATCATTTTTTTTTTTTGTTAATAAAAATTCCATTCTTAATGGCGACATATACATGGATGGTTATTTCCTTGTAGCCTTAAATACCAATTAAATATGCCCTCAAAGCTAAATGCAAAAAAATATATATAAAATAAAATAAAAAAGCTGAGAAAATGAAACTTAAAAATGGGAAAAAATTTATAAAAATAAGAAGCTTGAAAAAAGAATTAAGAAAAACTTTATTAAGACAAGAGAAACATTTTCTTGTGACAATTATCTTGAGTTTTAGTGGTTAATGAAAATCCCTTTTTTTCATGTCCTGCTGCATTTTTGTTTCTACTTCTGGTCTGCGATTTAAATAAAACAATTTTAATTGACGCAACGGTTTTCAAGGAAACTGTTAATTCGCTTGAGACAATATCTTGTATAAAGTTTAAGGAATTATTTATTTTGTAACAACTTATTTAAAGAAATCTTTGTGCTGCTTTTTTTAATTTCAGATTTCACTAAAGGCGGCGTTTCAGGTCCTCTGGATACATTCAATAATTTCGATGAATTATCAACCACTTCGACTACAACATTCCCGCCCTACACCCACCCGCAATGGATTGAGCCCTACTTTGATCCAACCACTCCTCGCAACGTCACAGCTTTAATGGGCAAATCAGCGTATCTCAGCTGTCGAGTTAGAAACTTGGGAAACAAAACCGTAAGTGAAACAGAATTAATTTCATACTTTAAGGACTTTAATTCTATTTAATCGAAGAAACTTATTTTGATTAATTAAAATTGTTGAGTGGTTTTGTGAATATCTTTTTTGTAATTTATTTTTATTTATTTATTTTGTATTATTTATGTTGAGTAGGATCATCCGTTCAAGGATGATCCCTTGCCCTGGGACTAGATAAATTATGGCGTTTTCTTTTATGGAAAACATGTAACATTTTTTCACTTCTTTTCTCAAAGTGGCAGTTTGGAGGAGTCTTAAAATAGAAACTACTTTTCGTAATTGATGTTTTATTAATTTCTTATAAAATCCTTAATTTCATTTGTCGTAATGTTGCAATTTTCTGTTAAAAAGTGTAAAAAATGTTGCACTCTTTTCTAGAAAAGAAATCAACTTTAGTTTTGTGAAGGAGGTTAGAGGAGGTACAGCATGTTCGACTTGAACTTTCTTGAATTTTAAGTGGTGGGAGAGGAAACTAGTGGCTTGTTCCAAATACAACACGTCTGTTCATGAACGACTTCTCCAGGTCATGCGCAGTTCAATTCGTTGCCACATCGACCAGATGTTCTTGCGCAGAGAAAAAAAAAGAATCAAAGGCGAGAACTTCTTCCCTGATTTAATTAGAGCAAATCCCATTATAGTAGCAACAGGACAATGAAACGCGCTGCACAACAACGAAACGGGGCAAAAGAAGAAACGTCAAACTGCAGTAACCTTGAACTGACATTAAACTGGTTGTACAGGATCTTATATATAAAAAATCGTATAGAACGATCCCTGAACTGAACAAATTTCAAGATATCAAAATATTTAAATTGTTTTTAAACTACTTGACAATTTATTATTAAATTAAAACGAAAGTGAACAACTCCTCCTTCCCCTTCGACACTATTTTAAGGTAAATTATTACTGCACTAATTTTAATACCCTGCAAATGTTTTTTTTTTAAGACAAAAAACTAAAGAGCCTTTTCATGTGTCAGTGTGTGTTTGTATTTAATGCAAATGAAACTATCACATCTCAGAAATAAAGTTTCACTGTTCCTTTCGTTACTTAATCAGAGCACGAGAAAAGTGAAAAGAGTAAATGGAAGGAATGGAGAAGGAGAAAATGAATAAATGCAAAACAAACATGCAGGATGTGTCATTGAAAACTTCAGCAGGTGCAATTACCTTCTCTATAAATAATTACGATTTCTTATTTCCATTCAAACTTAATGCAAATAAATCCCTTTTAATACTTTTAATGAAAAGAAGCAAGAACAATAAGAGAAAACAGAAGCAGAAATGAAACAAAAAACAAATTAAAAGAAATAATTTGAAATAATAAAAGAATCAGAGGGCATAAATAAAGATTTCTCTCCCTCAAACATCACGTCTATAATACAACTACTGGGTATTAAAGTATTCAGTTGGTTAATTGTTAGTCGATTAACCGATTAATAAGTTGGCTATTTTGGTGATTAAAGTTACTCTTCATGGGCTAATTGTTGGAAAAGTTATTTTTAATTCAGAAAGACATGATAAATATTGCAAAGCACAAGAGAAACATCAGTTGTATATATTCAAATTACCCAGCAGAAGAAGAAAGCAGAAGAGCTGTTTTCGAAAGCCGCTACATTTTCATCATCAGTTCTCAAGCATTTCTAAATACTTGTTGCATGATAGTACCCTTTTACACACATCAGGTTTTCTTCATCAGTTTTTCTTAAATTTTCTTTTAAACCTGCATTTACGTTTATAGACGAACAACACCGATAATTTTTAATCAAAAATCTATCGCAATGACTCCAAGAGCTCCATATTTCTATTATATGAAAGTAAAATTTCTTTTAAAACAAAATTTCCATCCATTTTTAAAATTTACAAACACGAATATTCACGAAAGATATAAAAACAAGGTTTTTTCAGCTGCCAAATGCTAATTGAGTCAGCTGAATTGAGTATGTGTGAACACTAGATTTAATTGCTCAATTAAAATTAAATTGACTCCATTAAAAATGCACGTCTGACCACGGTATTATGGAAATAAAGAAATTTTTATGATAATAAAAATATTTTTTATGATCATAAATAAAATATTTTCAATATGTAAAACAGTCACTTGAAATTATAAGAAAAAAACAGGAAATTCGTTGACTTATTACAAAATGAAACCAAAAACTTTATAAGTACGTAAAATTTTAAAATTGCCCAGAGTCTAATTAATATTTAAGTTGAGCCAAAAAATCGCAACGAATTTCTTTTCAACATAAGCAGGCCACGTCATGTTCAAACCGTTTAACTTCTGTCTTCGGAGATGTTTAAAAGAAAATGTCCTGGGCAATAAAAGCCAAGAAAATTTTAAGCCAGAGCTAAAGGAAGAGATAATTCGGAAAATTAACAAAATTTAACCTCAATTATGTCTCAGAGTGAAAGAAATCGTGGACCATCGAATAGATACAACCTAAACTGTGGCAATCATTTGCCTGACAAGTCAACAGTCACAATCATGCATTCTTGTCCGACCCCTCTCAACTGATTTGCTAAAAAAAAACAATGCAAAAGTTTCACCTGCTGTACAAATGAAGGGTACATGAGATTCTGCTGTACCGCCGTCTGAAGTCCCATTTCTGTTTTTATTTATTTACTCCCAGTAAAAAGTAACGAATTATTCATGAAAACTGCTACAACAAAAGCAGGACAATGAAGAAGCAACGCTTGTAATATTCAAATAAAAACAAAAAAAAAGAAATGAATTATAATACCTGACCTGCTTTCTTTTGAAATTAATTTGCAAAACGGATTATAAGTGTTTTTAACGAAACTTCTTCTTTTTTCTTTAGCTGCAGCTACACTGAAACAATTGTATTTTTAATAAAAAGAAAAGTAGATGAATAATCCTTCTTTTTTTTGTTTCAGCTCACAAATAATTGTCTTAATTCTTTGTCTTAATTCTTTTGGAATTTACAACTAATTTGAAGCCAGATTGCGACTCACAGATGATGTCGGTTTAATAATATGAAATCATCTCGCAGATATTTGGCAGCTTTAGCCATGAGTAAAAAATGTTAAGAATATAAAAAATGGCAATTTAATTAATCGGCAAATCGCGAATTGTTGTGTATCACGTCAATTTTATGTTGATTTCTTTTGTAGAAAAGAGTGCAACATTTCTTACACTTTTTAACAGAAAATGACAACATCCTGCCGTTTGAATATGAAGACTTTATTAGAAATCAATTCAACATTCTTTGCGAAAAATTATTTCTGTTTTAAAACTCCTTCAAACTGCCACATTTTTTAAAAGATGTGATAAAATGTTGCATTTTTTACACAAAAGAAAAAAACGCCTTCAGTTAAAAATTCAAGGCGATAATTCAGGGGTTTTTAGCTGGTTCCCGAGCGCATTTCCCCGGCTCTAATGCCAATATTTCTTTCATCATTGATCGTTCAATTGATTATGAGTTTCATATTTATTCAAACTTGTTTTTATTGGAGTTCTGAATAACTTTAGTAAAACAGTATTTAAATCATCTGATTTTATTTTTAACCGGCAGTAAAAGTAAAATTACAAAGTATTTATTTCAAAAAGTCAAGACACGCACATTTCAATTTATAAAAACTAAAAGTATTTTCCTTATAGTGTTTAAGCATTGACATGGTTTTTATAAATGTTGGTGTTAACGTTAAAACCAACTATTAAAACCAACTATTGAAGAGGAAAAGTGATCAGTGAGTTCTTGCTATGACTTTTATAATTGTTGCAGACTTCTCATTTATTGAAGTAAAAGCTTGAAATAAATACCTTGAGTTAACATGTTGGGTAAAGGTTCCCTGATGATCTGCATTAGCCCCAGTGAAATGCGCACAGAAACTAGCTAAGACCCCTGAATTGATCACTTTGAATTTTTTAGAAAGATTTTGGTAAAAAAAGAATCAGCATATAATTAAAATCAAAGAGTTTTATAAAACTCAATTTTACCATACAAAAAGATTCCATTCAAACCAACTTAAAATCACTTTTGAATTGGTTTTATAACCTGTTTCGTTTTTTTTTTGGTCCGTGCTAAATTGAGTGCTGCCAAGTTATCACAAAATGCTTAAGGAATGCACAGAAAAATGTAATTTTTTTTAATAAAATATTTGCTTTAAAAAATTATTAATATTTCCAAAACTTTTATGTTTCCTTTCTTACTTGTTACGTGTAACAAATGAAGCCAACAAATTTATGTGCTTTGAATTGTCTTACCTGAAAAGAAAGTGGAAAAAGCGTTAGATATTATATTAAACAAAATAAAATAGTTACAATTTATAAGATATATTAATTAAATTTTATTTTAAAAGGCTAATTGTTCGAAAAGTGATTTTAACTCACAGAGAAATTTAAAATATTTCAAAGCACAAGTTAAAGTCAAGATAAGTTTTACATATATTCAATTTCCTCAGTACAGCAGAACAGCTGTTTTCGAAAGCCACCACACTTTCATCATCAGCTCTCACGTTCTATATATCGCCTCTTTGTTGAGAAGCTCAATTGATTGTGATAACAGTTTTCTGTTTGTAACAATTTTATTATGAAAAAGAATACGAGAACTGTATCAAACTGATGGTAACGGCCCATAACTCAAACATCCTCTAGAAAAATATATGCCATTAAATTTTATTACAAGTTTTGGATGCTAGAAAAAATTCAAATAGAATGACAGAAATAAGTAACACTCTCTCATCTTCCGTTTCAGCACAAATTTAAAGTTCATTCAGATTGAAATTTGCTCTGTTATAAATTCAGAAGCTTAAAGGACAATTAAATTTCAAGGATTCAATTTAATTTTGATACGCTAATTTTCGAAAAGTATCTTTAATTGTTTTTAATTCAAAAAGACATGACGAAGTATTCCAAAGCACAAGGGAAAGTCAACATCAGTTTGATATATTCAACTTACGCAGCAGAGCAGCACAGCGGTTTTCGAAAGCCGCTACACTTTCGTCATCTTTACTCCATGTGTATTTTAATTTATTATCTTTTTGCTAAGAGGCTTAATTGGTTGTGGTAACAGTTTCTATTTGTAAAAATTTTATTATGAACAAGAATACGAGAATAGTATCAAGCTCATGGTAACACACTTTTGTTAAGTCAGAATGGTATTAAGGTCATGGTAACGTATTGTTAAGTGGATGCCTTGCCATTGGGTAATTCTTCCTCATGTCCTACTTTTCTGTGTGTTTTGTTCCATGTTTTTTAAGCCAACCTTATTCGGTTTGAATTTTCTGAAATACATTTGCGTGTTGTTTCCCTTTTATTTTAAATTTATAATTAAATTTCTAAAGGCGTTTTCTTTTCTGAAAAAAGTGCAAAATTTTTTTACTCCTTTTCTAAACAGTGGCAGATTGGAGGAGCTTTAAGACTGAAATGATTTTCCTCCGAGGATATTAAATTAATTTCAAATGAATTCTTTATTTGTAAATGACAGAATATTGTGTCATTTGTATAAAAAAGTGTAAAAAATGTTGCATTCTTTTCTAGAAAGGAAATCAATATAAATCTATTTCGGCTCCTTAATTTTTTAAATAATAAATTGATTTTTTTAATGTTAATATGCATATTAGCAGGGACGGCTTTTAAAAGCCATCGATTTGAGCGCATTACCTCCGTCTTAATTGAAAGCATTTCAATACAGTTTTTCTTGTAAAACCTTTTGTTAACTACATGCTGGGAGGTTTTCTAAGATCCAGTAAACTAACGATCTTTCGCAAACTCTACAAATTTAAGGGAATGGGGAAGGCCTTAAATATCAGAAAAGAAAGAAAACAAAAGCTTTCTAGGAAGCATCCCTGCTACTTCCTTTTTCCCCCTTTACACATGTACACCCATAAAAATACATATACATATGCAAATGTATGTGTGTATTTACAAGTAGGAGTGTATGTATAAATATTTGTGTGAGGGCTGATATCTTATCAAACGAAAAACTTCCACGAAATTAAAGCTCAAAGCATTTCTACAGCAGATGTCAATTACAACAGATGTCAAATGCCTCTGGATTGTGTAACTACACGTTTCGTTTGGGGTAGGCTCCAGCCATGTGCGCAGCAAGTGTGGCTTTTAAGAATATCATAAACCTTTAATAAAATGGTGATACAACATTTTCTTTTTTTTTTGTCCTCTTTTCGTATTGAGAATAATAATGCAACTCGTGAACAAAATAAATATATATTTTCTGTAGTTCAATATGCGTGAGGTTTTTTTTTATTATTAAATTTCAAAGAGGAGGACAAGAAAATTAAAAAAAAATAATATTAAGTATCGCTGTATTGAAATCATGTGAATTGTGATTTAAAAACGAAAAAGAGCCGGCAGCACGCCACTTTTGAAAAGATTTACAGGAGAGACAAAAGAAAACTTAAAAAAAATTATTTCTTCGCAGTAACATCGAAATAAAACGATGAGTTTATTTTCCTGCACAATAAATAATTATGTGCCTTCTTTATTCAGATGTCGTCAGGACTCTTTGACTTGAGAAACAAAAACATTTTGAATGTCTTTAACAAAATCGTTATTTGACAGATCCAGCAACATCTTGTTTTAGCTTTCCTTTAAATCTCAAAATATTATACTTTAAATGAAATTTTAAACATAAATTTCATCATGCGCTGTTCTCCTTTTGATTTCAGGTCTCCTGGATAAGACATCGTGATATTCACATTTTAACCGTCGGCTCTTATACGTACACATCAGATTTGCGTTTTCAGGCAACACATCATCACGATTCGGACGATTGGACTTTGCAAATCAAATGGACGCAAAAACGTGACGCTGGCATGTACGAGTGTCAAATATCCACGCAGCCTGTCAGGAGTTATTTTGTGAATCTGAATGTTGTGGGTGAGTAGAAAACATGTTCATGAATACAAGAATGTAGACACACATTTCAGCTACGGAAAGTCCTTAAACACACGTACACCCGTGTAGAAGCTTTTGATTGCGACATTTGAAAAATAGATATAAATTTTATAGTTCCAGCATGGAATCTGTTTAAAGTTAAATATTTTGCACACCTTGTAAAATTAAGTAGAAGCATGTGGAGGAATAAATCTAAGAATTTAAGTAGAGATGCAACTCCTGATAAGAGCTCCCCACAGCGATGAACCTTGTGTCCAGAAAATACTGATCATTGTTGCGTTCTGCAGGATGGTGCAAAACTAATCATGTTTTGGCAAAATGTAATAGATCTTAAAAATACTATTTGACGTGAATCATAATTGACATTTGCGAACTAGACAGCGCAGAATACAAACAGACAAGCAATGGAGCGCTGCATTCCATAAGAGCGCGGAATAATTGTGTCCATTTTTTTTAATAAGACCCAGACGACTTTAAATCAACAAATTTTAATTGAAGCGGCTTTATCAATAAACAGAAGCTTCCTTTCTGGGGCTCTGAAACTCCGCGTGAGATGCCCGAGAAGCCTTTACATCACCTAAAGGATACTGAGTGGTGCGGTGCGCGCGCAGGAAGAGTAATTGAACCGTATTTTTTTCAAGCATGCCATCGGCAGTACAGTTTCTGTTACCAGCAAACCCTACCCCGCCATGATAGAGCGACTTTTTCCTGCAGGAATTGACTGAGAGGTGAACAGTTGATTTCCACAAGACGCTGCAGGCCCACATCCCGGCAAAAATTACGGCTTCAGATAGGGTTTTCGTAGGAGACGAAACCTAAGGTATCACTTGGAGTTGCGCTTTAAAAAAGCATGATTTTTGTTTGAGATGCGTCAGCCAGCTGCTGCCACCACTTTTTTATTTTCTTCTAAATCCTGATATTTTTTGCTGAGCCACAACAGGACCACAAGGGATGGATATTGTAAAGGAACGATTTCTTAGTCGAATAATCGCACGTTTTGGCGATTTGGCAGGCCAAAAGGATCGTCCGTTGCAACCAACCCAGACTTTTTTCTTTACGGAGACAAGAATGCAAATAATTTGCACCAAAAATATTGAGAAAAGTTGCCGAAAACACAGTAAAACTGACAGAAATATTTGCCAACACTGGTGGTAACCAATTTGTTGATATAATTTTTTCTAATTAACAGAAAAAATTGCACAGGGTCGCCGCTCATAATAAATTTTTTTTATTTTTGCAAAAGGGTATTCAAAAACAATATTAAATAATTAGTTTGGCGCCACCTGTTATTTAAAAGCCTTTTCAACGCACATTCGAATTTGTAGGAATAACCCAAATCGCTGTTAATTGCCGACTGTCACATATCTCAGGAGAGAAGATAAAAAAGGATGATATCCTTTTGTTAAATTGTCGGTAAGAAACATGATTTCTTACCACTCTAAGCAAGATCGTGCTGATCTTTCATCACTTAAGTACAGTGTAGAATTTTCAAAAACAGTGATAATATTCAGAGATCAACTTTAATATTCTTCCTTAAAACAGGCCAACAACAACTAACACAACCATGCGCCAATTTAGATATCAACAATTTGGTTACATATTCACATCTAAGTGGGGAACCCGCTGACTTCTGCATCGTAGTTTATAAATTAATTACAACATAAGACCGCACCTTCTTTCGCTTTAGTCAAACATTCAATAGAGTGTTTTTGAGTCAAACCGATTGAAGCTAGAAAATCTAGAAAAGAGTGCAACATTTTTTACACTTTTTAGCGGAAAATGGCAACATTAAGATGTTTTAAATTAAGGAATTTATTAGAAATCAATCCAAAATCACTTACGAAAAGTAATTTCTGTTTTAAAACTCTTTCAAACTTCCACTATTTACAAAAGAAGTGAAAAAATGTTACATTTTTTTCAGAAAAGAACACGCTATAAGTCTTTATCAGTTAAATTAAATGTGTGCTTGTTAGTATTTCAATGCAGTTAAATTTGGGACAAAATTTTCTGGGTTGTGCCGGGCAGATTTCAATGCCGAATTGTCTGAATTGCTTTCACTCTTCATTTACTCTCCGGAATTGAAACGAAAACAAATTCGTTAAACGTGCAGCCTCAAGATCAATATAATAATTGTTTTATTGTCGGTTTGAATTTTCAATAAATCGCATAGAATTGCATGATATTCAGAAAATGTTTACTAAAGACTGAAAACAGTTTCTGGTCTCAGCTTTCAATTGAATTCCACAAGTATTGAATTCCATCCACAACTGAAATTTTATTATCGCATCTTCTGTTAATTATGACAAATTTTCGAGCGAAGAAACAAATAGAGTTTTCAGAATCCGAAGAAAAACAGATTAATTTCTTAAGAAATAACAATTTTGAGAAAAGAAAAAAAGAAATGGGATTTAAGAAAAGAAAAAACAGTTTGGGAATCAACTTAAGAAAAGGATTTAGCAGCAAACGCATCTCATTAGGAAAAGAACGTAACATGCACATTGACATTTAATTCCCTGGGCAGTACCCACAGACGTCTAACATGTCAGCCATCACCAACTTCTTTGTCTGTCTGATTATACAAACTGACCCATTGGAAGTCTGCTTATAACGTTCATGAGCCTCGTACTGTTTGTGTAAATCTGTTGTCTGACATTTTGGTTGTATTTGTACACACACACGCACAGAAACATATTTGAAACACACATTGTCCTCTCCAACACACATCTCATCTCTTACATTTTGTTAGTCATATTTAAATACGCCAGCAGAACGAACGTTTGTTTTACACAATTTCGCATTCAGCCGGAATTTTTTTCATTTCTCAGCCTACAATTGTTATTAACTTTTATTCTCATATAAAACTCTGTTCTTTTTTATTTGTTTTATCTTTTCATCTATTTTCGTGCCTACACACTGGCCCGAATGTATTTGCTGCTGATGCTGCTGTGAATGTTGGATATGGATTTATAAACATGATGGCGGGGGGTTTATTCAAAAAAAAAATATATTTACTTGCTTAAACTTTAACAATAAAATTGCCATTTATGTGTCATCAGTGCCGACGGCAACCATCCTTGGTGGACCTGACCTTCATGTCGACAAAGGCAGCACAATAAATCTAACATGTACAGTTAAATTTAGCCCGGAACCACCAGCCTATATATTTTGGTATCATCACGAAGAGGTAATTAAAGTTTGCTTCACTTTTTTTTTTTGGTTATTGTTTTTATTCGTTCAAGTTTTTTTATAGAAAAAGAAAATGTCATATTGTGTGGCTTATTTGCTATTCTTATAACGAATAATAACGAGGATGGTTAGATAATTTGATGGAGGTATCCTTAAATGGAATTCTGCTCTGGTTAATTTAAATTTCTATTCAGCAGTTTGTTGTTAATTTTCTTAATAAAACCAGGCCTCCTGTTTGTCTCTAACGATACATGGATCTCGTGGGCCGTTTAAAAAATATATACGACTATATATATTTTTTTCTTGTAAGAAACTGTGGCCAAAATTTAAGAAAGCCTTAAGAGTGAGTTTTTTAGGAAGTGGTTCTCTGTATATCGAAATGGTTGCATCAGCATAACTTGAATCAAATGCAGCGATTTGAGAACTTCTTTGCTTATCCAAGTCCAGCTAACAAGTGGTAATAAAAAAAATACGCTTGAGTACTAATGATGAAAGTGCAGCGGCTTTCGAAAACAGCTGTTCTGATCTGCTGTGTAGGTTTAACATATTAAAATTGATATAAATTTTTCCTTGTGCTTTTGGAATATTTATCATGTCTTTTTGAATTAAAAACAGTGTTTCAAAATATTATAGAACACACTTCGTTTGCATCCAAAACGATCTTGAGAATTTTATGGAAATAGTTTCTTTAAAAATTTTCATAAAAATAACTCATTTTGTAGGAGCATGAACAAACGACTGATTGGCGTATTAGAAAAAATCAGTAGCAACGCAGCTCTGAGTCAGTGAACGTCAAGCCTCGTTGGCAATAATTTTTTAAGTGCGATCGTTCACTGTTCCAGAGTTTCGCGTCTCACTCGAACTGGTCAACTCTAATAAATGTACAGGACTACGATTACTTTGAAGAACTTTCTGTGGGTGACTACGTTGCCACTTTTTATGTGAGGGCATAAGTCGTGTACAGTCAGTCAGAGAAACGGATAAAAATATGAGTCAACAACAACGCCATCATATGGGTCACAGTCACTGGTCGGCATATATGCGGCGATATTTTGCAATCTTATTTGCAAAGTATTTTCCATACAAATACAAGTACCAAAATTAAATGCCACAAGCGTTTAATCAGTAAAAAATATGGATGAATACAACTTTCTTTGGTATTTTCTATAAAATTTTTTCTATGATTTTATAAAAACCCCTCGATGGGAGATCCGATTACTCACTGCATGACTGTTGCCTACTACTCGTTGCTTTGCAGCCCACCTAAAATCTACAATTTAGGTCCCCCAACACAAAACCCCTTGTCTTATTTACATCAGATGTGAGTGGTATATCTGCTATGAATGACAAACAGCCCTAAATTCAAAATTCTATTTTAACTGAATTTAAATAGAAAGTTTCACAACGAAATATTTTAATGTTGTTGGTTAAAATTAATACCTTCAAAGGGAATTATATTAAATATAATGCAAATCATTGTGAAAGGATACTGTAATTGAAAACTCATGCGCCCGATAATAATTAAGCAAAATTATAATTTATGGTTGTCATCATGGTTTCCATTGGAATTAATTATCAAGCTCGTATTACACTCAACTAGAAGCAACAAGAATAAATTATCTTTTAGCAAGAAACTTATTTCTCAATGTGGAGAGAAGAAGTTCGTAGGAAAAGTGTTATTATTAATTAATTGTCGTATGGTTGAATAGATATCAGCTCGTAAATAAATTTGCTGTTTCATATCTTGTGATTCATTTAAATATTTGAAGTTTCAAACAAATAAATAGAATATGAAGAAATATTATCTCGAACTGTCAGCTTTTGCAAATTAGTTTTCTTTATTTTAAGGATACCAGTGCTCGTCCTTTGCTTTCTTAATAGTGTTTTCATTCTGAAAGAAGTTAAAACCTGGTTTTAGTTTAAAAACCAAAAACTTACTGTTTTATGTTCACACTGAATTTTTATTAAACTCCAGGTTTTAACACGCCAGCTATTCAGTAAATTTAATCGCACTAAAATCAATCTCTCGTAGAATTGGAGTGTATTTGTGGTAGTATTTTCCTCTAACTTTTATAACACTTAATGCACAAACTGTACAGAAAATGTTTTAATTTGTATAGAATTTAAAAAAAATTTAATTGCAGTTTTTAAAAGAAATTGATTTACATTTTTCAAATTACGGGTTTGAAAATATGGCAGCTTATAAAGGATTCAAAAAAACATTATTTCAATTGGTAATAAATAAAAGTATACATGAGAACGCATGATGAAAGTGTAGCGGCTTTCGAAAACAGCTGCGCTGTGCTGCTCTGCTGTTTAAGTTGAATATATAAAACTGATGTTGACTTTCCTCTTGTGCTTTGCAATATTTATCATATATTTTTGACTTAAAAAGACTTTTCGAAAATTTACGTATAGAAACGAAATTGAATCCTTGAAATTTAATTGTCCTTTAAGCTTGTAAATTTATAAGGGAGCAAATTTTCGAATGAACTTTAAATTTGTGCTGAAACGGAAGATGAGAGAGTGTTACTTATTTCTGTCATTCTATTTGAATTTTTTCTGGCATCCAAAACTTGTAATAAAATTTAATGGCACGTATTTTTCTAGAATATGTTTAAGTTATGGGCCGTTACCATCAGTTTGATACAGTTCTCGTATTCTTTTTCATATTAAAATTGGCAGAATTAAAAAACTATTATCACAATCAATTAAGCCTTTTAACAAAGAGGTGATAAATTAAAATGCACATGAGCACCGATGATGAAAGTGTGGTGGCTTTCGAAAACATCTGTCCTGCTCTGCTGTTTAAATTGAATATGTAGAAAGTGATATTGACTTTCCTTTGTGGTTTAGGATACCTCATCATGTCTTTCTGTATTAAAAACAATTAAAAACACGTTTCGAAAATTCGCCAATCAAAATGATATTGAATCCTTTAAAATTAATTGTCCTTTCAGCTTGTGAAAAATCCCATTTCGGGTTAGACAAAAGCTGTTCGTAGGGTAAAGAAAACGTTAAGCAATTCTTAATATATTTAATTCTATTTCCTGTGGCTTTAAAAACAGTCAGGTTGGAATTAATTCACTGGAAGTGTTTGAGTGGGTCACGAAACACTAACGATTCTTATTTATATCACTTCCCCTCCGAAAACTGCATTTTAGTGCAAAAGAAAAAATTGTCAAGAACATATTTTATCAGTGGAACTTTTTGTAGATTAAATTATGAAGTCAAAAGCTTGTTAACAGGCTTTAAAATCGAGTCTGTGGCCGGGATTACCCGATTACACGATTTATAAAACCGATTACATTTAGCTGCATTCATCTTTAACAAAATTAATTAGGACTATTTTTCATAAATAAAATTCTAGTGATTATTTCATCGCTGTTTGCCAATTTCACAAGTCTTTTTTTCCAGTGCAAGTGCAATAAAACCATTCTCAGTTTAATTATACTTTTAAATCAATTATTTTTATTTGACTTTTTTTCTGGCAATTTTCATATGTTTTGTTGTTGTTGTCAACACAAATTACCACAATGAGAACAACAATTGTGATTCTCGAGTCTCGTTCTCATTTACAGGTCATTAATTATGATTCATCGAGAGGTGGTGTCTCTGTGATAACAGAAAAGGGTGATATAACAACATCATTTCTGCTGATACAAAATGCCGATTTGGCCGATTCTGGCAAATACTCGTGTGCACCTTCAAATGCAGATGTTGCCAGTGTACGTGTACATGTGCTTAATGGTAAGTATCCGCTTGTATACAAATTTTTTTTTGTCTTTTCACTTGTAAATATTTGCAGAGCAGGAAAATTGTTCTTGGCTTTTAGGGTCAGCGGGAATAATATTTAATTATTGAACCGGAAATTTTTTTTATTATGTATTTTCTTTTTACTTTTATATTTTTTAAGATAACTTTATTCTTAAAATTTGAATTTATTGCAAAGAAGTAGATAAAGTTTTTAGTTTGAGGGAAACCCTAATTGAAGCTTGTATTTGTTTAATTACCTAGTCCCGTATGGCAGATAGCCCAACTACAAATTCGGTACAAGGAAATCTCTAATTCGATAGGATGCATGTACAACAACATGTGACAACTACTTCGTAATTTACACAGTCTGTTAATGGAAAAATTGGTTGTTTGCTTTTATCCAGTGATCATTTGAATTGGACCAAAAAAAGTAATTAAAAGCTTTAAAAAATTGTGTTCTTTTAAACTTAACAAATCATTCAGTAGATAAACGACAAGGGATGATTCATTTTCATTAATTAAGTTGAGCGTTTACATTCTAGCCGATAAACAAATTTACCAACTGTTTCACTATGTCGCACGGTATCCATCGAATAGTTATTGAGAAAACAAAATTTACAATCGTACGGCAGTAAAATCTTTAGTGACATCGTGAGACAGGCGGTTACAACTTTTTGGAAAGATTTACATTATTCGCTTAGTTCGTCTTTTAAAATTTATTCTTCCAACTCATTATTATAATTCGTAAATGTAGAGTGATGCTTCATGCAAATGTGCCGGCAGCCACAACTTAAGCAAATAAGTGATTTTCTCTCGTGATATATAGTTCTTCATATTGACTTCACTTCGTGTGTTAGAAATACCTACAAACTCGTAAATACATACAAAAATCTGATTGTAAATATGGAACACAATTTTAAATTGTACAAGTAAAGCGTTAAACACAATAACGACAGCAGGCTACACGAACACTGACTACAAACGCCGTTGGCTACAATCGACGCCTCGTGAGTCAGCTACTTAATTATTTTTAAAACGACACCACAAAATCAATAACCATGAGTTGTTGGTAGTAGAATTCTCTTCATATGCCAGTGTAGCCGCTATCATATATTTAATACTCTTAAATAGTGTTACTCTAATAAAATATATTTAAAGTCAACAATGTATGACAAGAAATCATTTCATTAGCTTGTTAATAAAGTTTGTTGTTTCTTTTTGTGAAATAAAACAATATATTTTCAAGTCTACAATAATTGAATTTATTTATATTACACTGGCAACATTGCATCTACTCATTGTCGATCACCAACATAGAAATCAGTTTAAGTTGACTACAACCACAAAAACAGCAGGGACAACAACCAGTAGCCGTGTTGCCTGTAGTAGTAAAAATAATCATTCTCTTACACGCACCTGGATTCTATTTTTGACATGATGGTGTCTGTAGCCTGCTGTCGTTATTGCGTTTAATGCTAAAAAGTACTATAATTGGCTGTGTCGAATCTTATATAGCCTTCACAAACGTACCTCAGGCGTTACATATATTTTTAAGTACCAATTTTGTTCCTCTAAAGTTATAAAATGGTTTTAAGTAGGAAAAAAAACAACGTCAGTTGCCTTTTTGATTACTTTTATGAATGAAAAACAAGTCAATTTCCCACCCCTGGAAACGAAATTTTAATTTTTTAAAATTGTTTTTGCCAACGCAAATCTTCATGAGGTATTAAGCGGTTTCATTAAAGAAAAATTTAAAATTTTATATCATTTTTGTTGTTACATGTACTACTAAATACTGAATAGGCGAATAAATTTTTTGATTTCCCATCCCTGGAAAAATTTTTATATTGAATTTATATGAAATATGTTCAATTTACAATTTATAGTACGTATTGAAACAATTAGAAATTTAATTCGTCCTGGTACTTTAGCAGTTCGATTAACTGCAAATATAATTGCAGGTCACTTATTATTAACACTTCTAGGAAATACAGGTCCTTCAATATCATTAATATTAATTAATATTTTAATTATTGTACAAATTTTATTATTAGTTTAAATTTAAAAAAAATAAGTTTTTGTTATTAATTTTGCATCGAGAAATAGATGTAAGCTTGCCAGCTCTGAAACCATATTTTTCTGAATTTCAATACCACTCTACTTAAGTTCATTTCCAATCTATCAGTCCCAGAACGAAGGCTGCAGCTCTTCTAGGGACTTGGGAAAACCGATTTCACGTACAGACAGACGGACATTCATAAGAATCCAGAATATAAAATACCCTTTAAGGGGTCCCATATTAATATCGAAAAAATTACACACGGAATGATACTTTTTGGTAAAGGGTATAAAACGGATTTCCAATAGCTTGCGATATCGGCGAATAGGCAGGCAAATCAAAGTTTTTGTTTTTGTCACATTTTTAACTTTTAAAATTATACATGAAGTTGACAAGTTGCTGGTAGGAAACAGAATGATAAGATTCCCTACCACTTTTATCTAAAAAAAATTATCTTTTGTAATATATGTATATATGAAATAGAAAAGAAATGAAAAGGTGGAAAGTGCAGGAATGGAGTTTAGGAACACTCCAAAATTTTACATCAACTACCATACTAAAATTATAAAAAAAAATTAATATGTTTCGTCTGCACATGCTCTAAAGGAATCAGTGATTGAAAATCCAAGAAAACAAACCGAAACCAGCCTGCCAAGAACAAAGTCTCTAGCCCTTCTGGGGCTTGAGAAAAACAATTTTACGTACAAAGAGACGGATAGACAGACGGGCTTCGCTGAATTGCCATCGCTACTCATAAGAATCCAAAATATTTTATAGGGTTCCATATTAATATCGAAGAAATTACACACGGAATGACAAACCTTTAACTTTTTTGTGGAAAGTTTAATTAATATATTAAGGAACTTCGTAAAAAGCCAATACAAGCGTCATATATGATTTACCAGTTAAAACATCTCATAAGCACACAGACATGCTGGCGTTGTTCTCACCTTCGAATTGTTTAAAAACTTAATGGAAATTTTTTAGCCATGGAAATCTCAATAAAACTGAAGCTACGATCACACAATTGCCAAAAAAGAAGCGTAACCACTACAAAGTATAGAAAAATATAGGGATTTTCCGAAGTGTTTCTTGGGTAAAACAATTAAAAAATTTCGAAAATAACTGAAATAGAATCGAATATGATTGGAATCTGTTTAACGACATAATCAGTTGTGTTGAATGAATATGTTTCGCATTAAAATTAGTGGTCACGTTTTTTTTAGCAAATATTTGCCAACATGTGACGAATGCTGTTAATTTGCCTCCAGTTAAAAAGTAAATGAAATTTTATTTCTATATAAATTTCACTAACGTGAATTAAGTAATTTAAATAATTGAACCCATGATGATATTAAAAATTATTTCATATTAAAAATTTTATAAATAAATTAATAAAAGTAATTCATGTTACTTAACTTTAATTATGAAAAAAAAAATTGCCATAAAAATCGCAAATATTTTGCTAACCTCAACAACTTTAAACAAGTGAGTTCCTTAACCCTCCAGTTACCATGATCGTCATAATTTTACAAACTGTCCGCAATAAAAATGTCACGTACCCCTCTAATACTTGAAGTAGTAAAGTTTTTGATGACTTTAAAAATATAACTGACAGTTTGTGTTTAAAACCCCTGTTTAAAAATCATTTTTCTCATTTAGTTGTCCTGAAAAAAAAAGAATCTAAATTTAGTCGCTCCACGATTATTTGAAAACACATTCCATATTGTCGCAAACAAGTACAGAAACGAGAAGACAAAAAATCATAAAGGATTTTAATGAAACCAAAATAAAGATGCGTTTAGAAAAAGCTTGTGTTTTTAAAAAAAAACCACTTGTAAAGTTTGTATGGAGACAAAACCGAGTGCCACAGACAATACAGAGGAACAGCTGTAGCAATACCAAGCCTTTGCACATCACTGCACACACACACAAACACACACTCATACAAAAACACACACACACACCCAGCTGGAAAGCAGCTCTTGAAACGTTTATGTGTGTCAAGCGGTGGTGCATCGAATCGAATACAATGTGAAGCATAAATGAAAGACAACTTCAGAATAATGTCCTGCATACGATTGTTTCTCGTGATATTAAAGTAAATAAGTACGTAGTGAATAAAGCATTTGCATTTTTAAGCAACAACAATAACAGCAGCAACAACAACAACGGCACCAGAAAATAGAATGCAAACAATAAACGCAGAGAAAAGTTTTCTCTTTTTGAAGACAATTTCACTTGCTACTTAATTCCACAGCAGCAGCAACAACAGCAGCAGCAGCCATTACAAAACAACTAAACAGAGTTAAAGTCTCTTTCAGCAAAATGAATTTATAAGTTTGCAAAGTTTCTGCATGTATTCTGGTCATTTGTAGGGGATGGTCAAACTTTTGTTGGTCAGTAGGCTGGTTGTGTGCTTTGATGTTTCCAACATCAGGCACATAAAACATTACCTCGTATAACCAACACTCACTGCTTGTTGTGCCGCAACATGCAATTGAAATCGTGTTGTAAAATGCAATAACAACAAAACTAAAACAATCACATAACGACTGTTTAAGTGCAACACTATACGTGCAACACTAGTCGGTGACAATATTGCAAGAAGAGAAGATGTGGACGACAACTGCAATTGTTGAGGGGGAACTTTAACATTTTGTAGAGGAAAAACTGGCCGCACGTTTAATGGAATATTTCGTTTGAGTACAGGAAAAGGTCAAAGTTATTATTTTTCATTAATACCATGAGATTAAAATTTTAAGATTTTCGGCAATTTGATAGCGAATGGCAAATGAAAGGTGATAGAAGACGATGGGAGATGTAGAAACATCAATTTTTATAAATCCTTCTGTCCAGCAAAAAGCCTCATCCTTATGAGCTTCCAGGGTTGGTAGAAGTTTCTTCCAACAGCTCTCACTCGTTTCTGCGAAACTTCTTTAATCAATTCTTTACATTCATTGTTCTTTTAATTACCAGATAGGAAAATGGAATACTTTCAAATATCAGGAATTTCTTGGTTTTATTACTCTGTTCTACAAAAATTAAGTTCGCTTCACATCTCCACAGTTAGAGGTACCAGGAAGAGTCCGCCACTATGTCTGTATGTATGTGTGTGTGTGTGTGCTTGTGTGTGTTTGTGTGTGTGTGTGTGTGTATGTATTTTTTTGTGGCTAATTGAACTGCTTATAACTTTTAAGCAGCTGAATCGAATCAGCATAAACTGACAGCGTTCCTGAATAATAAATGTCCTGTAAAACTCGAACCCGCAGGTTTCAAGATGTAAAAAAAATGGAAAAAACATTTTCAAAGTGCTTTTTTTAATAACTCTTAAACAGCTTCAGCGATCGATTGGCGTTTCAAAATGAAATGACGTCGCTCACTGTGAACTGGTTCAATATCGATCGGTTAATCCGTATATAAGATATTGTAAACAAAAAGTATATAAAAAAAAGATTTTTTTTAGAAAAATACTCTACAAAATTATTAAAAATATATAATAAAAAAAGTTTATGCTTTCTTTCTTACTTGACACGTAACAAGTGAAGCCAATAAATTTGTATGCGTCTCGCTTTCTTACCTGGAAAGAAAAGAAGAATAGAATTAGATTACAAATGAAATAACAAAAAATTGTTTTTATTTATTAAATAAATTAATTTTCAATAGGCTTATTGTTGGAAAAGTCTATTTAATTCAGAAAGACATGACAAACATAAATGATAAGTCGAATAAATTCACAATGAAACCACGAATAATGTGAAGAAGCTTTTTAATGGCAGCTTTATTAATACCGTGTTCAGACATGTATTTTTAATTGAGTCAATTTGATTTTAATTGCGCAATTATATCTAGTGTGCACACATACTCAGTTTAGCTGACTCAATTGACATTTGACAGTTGGGAAATCGTTGTTTTTATTTGTATCGTGAATATTCGTGTTTGAGGATTTAAAAAATGGAAGCAAATTTCGGTTTAAAAGAAATTTTACTTGCATATAATAGAAATATGGAGCTCTTGGAGTCATTGCGATGGATTTTTAATTAAATAGAATCAGTGTTTAAAAAAAGGAAAGAGGAAAACTTGACAATTTGACAAAGTTTGAGAAAGCAGCAGCTGTTGCTCCCTTCATTATTCCAGCAAAATGCAACTCAAAGGTCACCTGCTTCACCAGCCATTTCGTTTTTGTTTATTTATTGAGTCTCTTTGAAAGTCCAGTTTGTTTTATTTATATGTACGAGTGTGTGTGTATATTTCTCGACATTTGGCTCGAAATTATGGGAAATTTTTCTGCTGACTGAACACAATTCTTAATAAACTCGCTTATGACCAGGATTTCAATTCGAGTTTTACGCAATTAGTGAAACAATTAACTACTAATTGCTCAATTTACTAATTGACTTGATGTATGATAAATTGTGGTTAATTAAGGCCTTAATTGGGAAAAATGCCCTTATTGCGCAATTCAGGGTTATGTATGCCTTAACACGGTATAATGCTGCGATTGCTTTCGCAGGACTATTTTTTGTTTGCATATGAGGAGGGTTTAAAATGCCTTCGCGCTTGTGGCCGTCACCAGCTGCGTCGACTGGTATTTCCACTGAAACAATCCCCCTCCTTTTCTTGTGTTTGCCTTCACGGAACCGCTCTCTGCTTTACTTCGTGAAGGCCCAGAATCAACGTCCTGAAATAGGATCCCTCCTTATGTGTCCACGTCTGGGCCTGCCATTCGCAACCATTGTGGATTTTCTAATTGCTTATGTTGATGAGGATCTAAAAGGGTGGACCCTTTCAGCTAAAAGTTGGACAATGTCCCCTTCCTTTCTCCACAAAGCGACATTGGCTTTATTATTTATCAGAACCATGAAATACATGAGGTACATGTTACTTTATGATACCCCAAACATCCGCTAATAAACATCAAACAATGAAATCAAAGAGAAACAAACGAATTTCTAGAATCGTAATAAATAACAAACAATATAAATCTATTTGTTAGTCAACATATTTCCAATTTAATAACAACATCACACACTTGCAAAAAGCACTTGAATACGCATTAACTACTTAACACTTTCTCCACTTACTGTAACAGGCACACCCATACACACGACCATTCTGGAAACGTTTAATCGCATTAGAAACAATTCAAATGTTATTGCTGATGCTATTCGATGCAGACATCTGTTACTTGATTAAGTAACAAATTCATACTTCATATGGAATTTAATATACGCAAATATTAACGTTTCCTTAGCAACAGCGTGTACCGGCATCACGTAAGGAAATATATTTTCCAATATTTTCCTCTATCATGTAGTTTGGAATGTGTTTTCTTCAGCAACAATCTTGTTAATTTGATTTATGTTCCAACGAAGCAAATATTTCTAATCCTACACGTGCCACGAATTGCGTGGGAACTAGATATATATTAATTATAACTTTTTTCTATATTTTTGCATTTATTCGTTCGAGCGTTCTTTTTGTTAAATTAAGCAAAACAGCGATTTCATGTTAGTTTCGTTAAAACTTTTTACTATTAAAATTATGCTGCTAATAAATTTAATTTCAAATGCATCTGGTGTATTATGGGAATTTAGTCCAGGCCTTCAGAACATAAAAAATGTATTTATTTCGAATTAAATTTTATATGAAAAATACAATCACCGTGACTATACGGATTTAATGCCGGGTTTCTACAGCAGTTTTGCATTGAAGTCCTTTTCCTGTGCAATTTCCTGATGAAATTTTTATAAATGAAAACTGTTTTCACATTAAATTGAGCCACTTAATCAGTAGTAGTAAGCGATTGCACTGAAGATAACTTGTAGCGGCCTTCGAAAACAGCACTGTTCTACTCTGCAGTGTGTTTTTATTATTTCATATATATTTTTTTATTAAATCCGCATTCAAAGAATGACCTCTACATATGCAGTGCATTCGATTCCATGATAACATTTCATGCAAAAAGATTTATGGCGTGTTCTTTTCTGGAAAACATGTAACATTTTTTCATGTCTTTTTTAAAAAACTGGCAAATCGGAAGAGTTTTAAAATTGAAGTTATTTTTCGTTAACGGATGTTGGATTAATTTCTAAAAAAGTTTTTTATTAAAAATGACAGAACGTCATTTTACACAGAAAAAGTGTAGAAAATGTTGCACTATTTCTTTAAAAAAAAAATCACTTCTAAATTATATTTAATATTGATTTATTTAACTTTTTCATATATTTTTAAAATTATTCCGGCTTATTTTTGGGTATCTTTTTTATAACTCCTCTTTGTCTTTGTTATTGCAAAAGCTTTTCTTTTCAGTCTCCTGTTAAGAATGCTTTTTTTTGGTATTTTAAATTCTTAAGACTTGCTTCTAAATTTAATTACATATTAATGCTTTATATATGACTTATTTGTGTGTGTAATTAGTAGCTCTAATAATACTGCACAACTCTCGTATCTTTTTTCATAATAAAATTGTTACAAATAGAAACCGTTATCACAATAAATTAAGCCTCTAAGCAAACAGGTAACCAAAAAAAATACAACACGAGTAAATATGACGAAAGTGTAGCGGCTTTCGAAAACAGCTGTTCTGCTGTGCTGCGTAAGTTGAATATATCTAACTGATGTTATCTTTTCCTTGTGTTTTGGAATACTTCATCGTGTTTTTGTGTATTAAAAACAATTAAAAACATTTTTCGAAAATAAGTGTATCAAAATTAACTTGAATCCTTGAAGTTTAATTGTCCTTTAAGCTTGTGAATTTATAACAGAGCAAATTTCAATTCGAATGAACCTTAAATTTGTGCTAAAACGGAAGATGAGAGAGTGTTACTTATTTCTGTCATTCTATTTGAATTTTTTCTTTTATCCAAGACTTGTAATAAAATTTAATGGCAAATATTTTTATAGAAGATGTTTAAGTATCATGTTTGATAAAATTCTCGTATCCTTTTTCATAATAAAATTGTTACAAATAGAAACTGTTATCGCAATCAATTAAGCCTCTTAACAAAGAGATGATAAATAAACATACACAGACATGAGTACTGATGTTGAAAGTGCAGTGGCTTTGGAAAACAGCTGTTCTGCTTTGCGGAGTAACTTGAATATCAGAAAATTAATATTGAGTTTCCCTTGTACTTTGGAGTACTACATCATGTCTTCCTGCATTTTAAACACTTTTTCAATAATTAATCTATTAAATTTAATATGTGTGTGAAGATAAATTTAAATTTAACTAGCCGAGACACAAACCGAAATTTGTACCAAACCTGTTCTGCAGTTAGCAGAGCTCTGTTAACTACTTAACAGTTCGAGCAAATTTTGACTAAATTCACTTATAGACCAAAATCCAGGAATTGGAAAACAGTCAGTGTGCAGAATACATGACCCAAAGGATACTGTATAAAGGGCTCTCTGGACCATCATTTGTATATAGTGGCATATTGGTAGTATTTCCCATTTTCCCACAATGGCCACTAATCCTGCCAAGCACACTTTTCAAGAGAATTTTTTTTAAATTGATATTATTAAGGTTCCAAAATTATTTCAGACATCAGACCTTTTCTGCTATATAAAGGACTCTCTGGGCCATCAAGTATCCTTTGGGTCATGTATTCTGCACACTGACTGTGTTCCAATTCCTGGATTTTGGTCTATAAGTGAATTTAGTCAAAATTTGCTCGAACTGTTAAGTAGTTAACAGAGCTCTGCTAACTGCAGAACAGGTTTGGTACAAATTTCGGTTTGTGTCTCGGCTAGTTAAATTTAAATTTATCTTCACACACATAAATTTAATTGGATTTCGCAACAAATCGTTCGATACAAATAACTCATACTAAAAAAAAGATATTTAAGACAAACTTTTTGTATATTCGCCTGACTAATAATTTTCAGCTTTGCAATTTAATATGGGATGTCTGAATAATAACACACATGCATGGCAAATAAGTTTTATTTACGAGTGAATTATAAAGATTTTTCTTTTTTTTTTTCTTGTGGATAAACCCAAAAATCATTCCACTGCCTGTTTTAATGTATGCAAACGACGATTTCTATTTTTGTTTTTTATTGAAACAAACAACTGAATTTGACTATTTCATTTCTATTGTATTTCTTTTTTAATTTTATCGTTTATTTGCATTTAAATGAACAGTCGGATAAAAATTGTTTACCAGTGTTAAGCAAATTTGAGAGAACAAACAGAAAAACAAACAAACGTTTTCTAAACGATTTGCTCGTTATTATATAGAAATAAATTGTTATTGTAAATATTTTGTAATTTAATATTTAACTATGAATTTTGCAAAACACCAGCCAAGCCAACATTAAATTATTTAAGCACGCACACGCTCGCATACACACTCACACACACACACACTCACACATACTCACACACACTTTATTATTAAATGCTTTGCTTAAGAGGTTGTTTGCCTTTTTGTGATTTTAGATTCAGTTTTTGTTTGTTTTGGTCGGCGTTGGTTTCGGTTTCGACTTGACCATAGAAATCTGAAAATGTAACAGAGATTTTCATAACAAAAACTGCTATTCAAACTAAAGCAGCTTTTTAATAAACTACGCGTACAATTTTATGTGTTTGTACAAGAATTTTTGTATGCCGCATTTGTTGGTTTAGCCGCTTATTAGCAAATCGTTTGTGTGTAAATACTTCTTTCATTTTGCCTCCGGCTAATTATGCCATTCAGGTGCAATTATATAGATGTAATAGGGCGATATTAACTTGAATAGTTTTTCTATAGCAGACTTTTGAAATATAATAGATATTGCAGAATTAATTCTGAGAGTTGGATTGTTGCAGCTGCAACTGGAGTTTTATAAAATTGTATGCACCTGAACTGCCCGCTTTAGGTTCGTTATTGCAACTTCATGTCAGTTGAAAGTGGGATTTTGTGGGACGTATAAAAATGGTTGTTTAACATTAACATTCTAGTGCAACATTAACATTCTAGGGCTCACTCGCGGCTCTTTTACTTCTTCAGAAATTGATCAAAAAGGCCCAATTTCTATTGATCACCACCAAGACTTACGTCTGGAAAATTTGTACAACCCCTACGAATATAATTTCTGAAAGCTGTGATCTTTAGCCGGCCTACGCGTTTTAAATTATTAAATTATTTCAATATTATCGTTCAAGTCACAGAGTTTAATTCCTTGCGGAAAAATATGATACCGTATTTTGGCTCTTTTGAAGAATATATTTTTATTTCTGATATAGAATTATTTCCATTTTTTTCTCGTTTTAAATTCATACATATTTTTTGCGAATTGTCGTTTTTTAAAACTCTTTAACTTTAATTATGTGCTGATTCTTTTTTATCAAAATCTTACTAAAAAATTCAAAGTGATTAATTGAGGGAATTTAGCTAGTTCTTATGAGCATTTCCCTGGGGCTAATGCAGGCCATCATTTCTTAAAATAACTAAAGATATTTATTTCAAACTTCACTTTAATTAATTGAGAAGTTTAAAACAATTATGGAAGTCATAACAAGAACTCACTGATTACTTTTTCTTTTTTACTTTCTTACGTTTTTATTCCCTTTCCTTTTCTTTTAAGAAAAATCAGCAGATTTTAAAATAAATATAAAGAAACATTAACGAAAACCTTCAATAGTTAACACAATTTCTGACTTCACGCTAAAGAGAATTTAAAATTTAAAAAAATCGGTAAATTAATGGTTTAACTCCGATTTGCAAAAAATATCACAAGAACATCTCGACATTTGTAGCCTTTAGGAAGCATTCCTAGCTAACTTTGATAGTCTGTTGAATGTATAGGTGAATGTGTGTGTGTGTGTTTGTGTATATATGTGACCCACACGGCTACACCGAACCAAACTGGTGGCGTTCTAAGCAGTCCTCTTAAACTTAGAGTTTCTGTGAATTTGAAACGATTCCAATCGATTTCAAGAAACCTCAAAAAAAACTCAGCAAAAAACATTTTTCGAGTTCAAAACTTTTTAAATTTAATTATGCGCTGATACTTTTTTCACAAAATCTTACAACAAGAATTCAAAGTGACCAATTGAGGTTTAAGAAACGACTAATTTGAAAATAAAAAATGTAAGTGCTTGTGCAAAATAAAACAACACATGTTGTCAACACTCTAAATAAATTGTTTTTATATTAAAACAATTATTAGTTGCAGTAGTTGCACTTTACTTCTCTTACAACTACAATTAGAGTGGGGAAAAAGCCAACAAACTGTAGAATAAAAAAGCAAGAAAATAAAAAATAAAAAGTGATCAGTGATCACTGAGTTCTTGTCATGACTTTCGTAATTGTTTTAGACTTCTCACTTAATTAAAGTGTGAGTTTGAAAAAATTTCTCTAGTTATTTTAAGAAATGTTGTGTAGAGAGTCCCTGATGATCTGCATTAGCCCCAATAAACATTTTTCATAAATATTTTTTTATTTATAAAATCATATTCGTACAGTCCCCAAGAAAACATCTTCTACGTCTGTTTGTGAATTAAAATGTTGTAGGAATTTTGTATAAACAAAAACAAAATAGAAAGAGGATCTCTTGTAGAGGGTACTTTTTATGTAGAAAAAGATTTTATGTCGGCAATAATACTATTTCAACTGGCGGTCATTTTGCCAGCTGTCAAGTGGTTCATGTTTGATTTCTGACTTAAACGATTTGATTTCTGATTCTCTTTTCCCAAAATCTTAGTAAAAAATTCAAAGTGATCAATTGAGGAGCCCTGGTCATGATTTTGATAATGGTTTTAGACTTCTCACTTACTCAAGTGAAAGTATGAAATAAATATCTTTGTGAGATCTTTCAGTGAAATGCGCATGGGGACTAGCTTAAACCTCGGAATTGATCACTTGTAATTTGTTCGTAAGATTTTGGGAAAAAATAATCAGCACATAATTAAAATGAAAGAGTTTTAAGGTTTATTCTTTCAGAAATACTGTTAAACCACTTAATGAATCGATTATACAAACTGAACAACTTTAAAAAAATAAAGACAAATCGGTTGATCTGTTCGGTAGATATCGTAAATATATTCAAAACTATATATCAGATATATCAGTGATTTGAGATTCTTTTATGGAAACCGAAAACAACATGAATAATTGCCTTTCTCTAGGGATTCATTTGAATATTGAAATAATAGAGATTTAGAGATTTAGAGAGCTCAACGGCCACGTTACAGTAACAGTGACCTCAAAGGAATGGTTATATTTTGGAAGGAATCTTAACGCATATAAAACCGATATACTAAATCGAAACCGATTTTGTCGATCTCAAAACGCTTAACCCACGAAATCGATTTCTATCACATCACATTTGCCGGACCACAAATTCGATAAAGAAAATGTTGTCATTCTTTTGACTTATAAGATTTTGTGAAGACTTATTTATTATTAAATTATTGGGACACTCTTTAGGAAACAGCAACAGTCTGTACTTTGTAAATAAAATGCAATAATTTTAAAATAAATTGAATTTGAATAACAATAACTTGAAATAGGCTGCCGAAAAGGCCTCGGTTAGGCCTAATAAATGCCCTGAGGTGAGTTATAATTGTGCGGATTAATATTTTGTAGAAACCAATAAACTAATAAAACAAAAATTTTTAACTTAAATATTCACAATTATTAAAGTTTACAAAGAGAAACAGGGTTTTCTGACTGCCCTGATTGATAAACTTTCCCTGATTGTCTGCCTTAAAAGCATTTAACCGCGTAAAGAAACAAGATCAAGAAATATGTCAATGAAATCACGGCATTTATTTTGTTTATTTGGAAAAGAACACGAATAAATTAAAAAATGTTTCAATACAAAAACTTCAACAAAATAAAATGACTTCAAGTCATGCGTACATTCGCAACGAAAGTAAAACTGTTCCACTCCGCTGCTGTTCGCACATGTTTCCGTGTACCTCAACGTGATAAATTTATTTAATGTATTCCCTAACGAAAATTGACACGAGAATATTGTAACAGAGGAGGAAAAGTTTATGCAGAGTGACACCAAATAAACAGCTTCGCCTGACAGTGTGAATAATTGGACGGCCAATGAAAACACCAACACAAACACAAATTTGACTAAAATGTGGCACAAATTTTTAAAATGTGTCACTGACGTGCTTCTTCCAATTTCAATTCTCTTGCATTTGCTTTGCATGCGCAAATAAGCCCCATTGTGTTAGTGAAACTTCATCGCTTTATAAAAAAAACAAAACAAACGGACAAATTTGCATCTGTAAATATTTATATTCAGCACAAGTGGCCCGCCATTTGCTGATTAAAAAGAAACAAGTGAATCGAATAAACTGTCCTTCAGAATTTGCATAATTTAAAATCAGATCGAAGCAGAGAACTTTCCATTCCGTACGTTTGCATGTGCGGATGACACAAATACATTTGAGACGCCAAGGATTTAGATCCTTTCGAGAGCATTTTTACACAGGAATTAATTTCGCTTTCCCGCCTGATGTTTTATTAATAATATTATTGTCTGGCAGCTGTTTTGTTTTAATTTTTTATTCAATTCCTTTTAAGAAACAGAAATATTTTAGTATTTAAATTTTTTCCCTTTAACATCAACATGACTTGTTGTCCTTTTGACAACAACTTTTATTCAATTATAGCAGGAGATTTAATCAGCTTTTCATTTTAAATTTTGTTGATTTGCAGGGGATCGTTCATATACTTTGATTACGCATGACAATAAAAAGAAGAAATTTGTGATCTCCCTAAAACAAACGCCGTGAAAAATTCGTCCTTTTCATATATTAAATCGAAAGACACCTTAAAAAATTATTTAAATATTTCCAAGCGAATTGTTGCTTTCAAAATTTTTTTATTAAATAACTTTTTTATTTGTTTTAATTAAAACAACGAAATGGAGACTCCGATAGTGAATAAAACATTTCATTTAAAGGACTCCTTGTTGGCATTTGCACATGCTGTCATTTATTTTTATTTTTATATTTTTAATTTTCAACTGAACAGGTGTGATAAATTTTATTTAATTTATTCGCCAGTAAAACTAACAAGAGAATTGAATAAAAATCGTCTACAAACTGTGGCATTATAAGCAATTTGCATGGCGGCCAAAGAATCTACAAACAGAAATTGTCACGAAAGTAAACAACAACAAAGTTTGGCCGCGTTTTTATTGACTGATTACTCGTTTCAATTGTTTATGTCCACATATTTTCATTTGTCCGCATTGAGTTGGTTAAAGCTATTTTCTCTTAAAAAAGTAAATATTTGTTTGGTCAATATTTATGTTCAGTAGAAGTGCGTCCACAGAATGCTGCTAAAAATATAAATTTTATTCATGCATTTGACAAAAGGATATTGAGTCAAACTGTTTATAACATTTTCATGTCCATTTTGAAAGCCTTTAAAGGACTTTACCAAGTCTGCAGAGCGATTCAGTATTTTTGCCGCTAATTTTAACCTCAACGCTACCGTAACCTGGCTTTTCGCTATTCCAGCTAAAACTCTAGTATTTGGATATTCATATCAACCGATTGATTCCCACCTGATAAAAGGGAGAGAAGAGAACACTAACTTATCAGATATATTAATTCGGAGTTCCCTAAAGCAATTCTAGTTTCGATACCCCACAAAAGCATTAAGGATTTTGAGCCAGTTAGCAGTCATCGACGTGGTTAATTAGTTTATTGAAACAATCGGTAGGGTAGAGTTGGGTCGAAATTCATCAAACGCTCAGTTTTGTCACAAACCTCTGGTCGAATCCATGTAATTTAAATGGGTTTGACCAGAGGTTTTTGGCAAAAGTGAGCATTTGATGAAGTTGGACCCAACTCTACGGTAGAGCCGTTGAAAAATAAAGCTAAAAACCCCCTTCAACCCATTTTTTCCTAAGGTTTTTTGACAATCCTTGATGTCTGCCGATTCGACTCGGCTTAAATGGTGCATGTGGATCAGCCGTTCAAACACTATAAACTGGTCACATATTTAAATGCACACACACACACACATATATATACATACATATACATGTACACATATACACACGCAAGCACACACACAAACAGAGGTCTCAATATTAGTCAAGAACACTTGTTAGGCAGTCAAAACGTCAAGATCTGATGATGTGATCGATTTTAGCCATACGGGCTACAACCAATAACTTCTCAATTTTTTTAAATTTTCACTTTTCCTAGAGAGAAGTTATAAAAAAATTCTTTAACTAACAATGAAATTTTGTTAACTCTATCGCGACGCAACAAAAAAAAAATTTCAACACAATTCCATGACAAATTGTTAACGACATTCTAAATTTCCAACAAAAATGGACTTGGCTCTTTTACGACTCAAGACATCGAATTGATTGCGTGTTAAGAACTTGAGCTAAATTTCTTGGCTTCCATATTCAAGTGATTGCATTGAAAGTAATCAATTGCTTTTGAGGGTGTGTAAATTTAAATTGAAAGTCTTTCTTAGAACTTTCGTCAAGAATCAATATCCTTTTTAAAAAAATATGTTATTTGTGTAGAGAAAATTGTTTACATTTTATATTAACCGATTCCCACCTGATAAATGAGACAGATCAGATATATTAATTCGGAGTTTAAAAAAAAAATCGAATTTTTTTTGATCACGATATCTGACGAACGGGCTAAACAGTTTTAATCCAATTTGCGGTGATCGATGAGATTTCTAAATGTCAAGATCGAATTTTAAAGTAACTTCTAAAAGTTACTCTAAAGAACTGTTTTGAAAAAAGAAGTATTTTTTCGGACATAATGGCGGACTCTCAGATTTAGTCAGGGAAGCTTCCCAGGACTTCAAAACGTGGAGATCTGATGAGAACTTACTTGTTTTTAAAACGGGATAAAATCAGCAACTTTTCACTTTTTTTAATTTACAATTTTCTTAGCAGGCAGATGAAAATCAAATTACAAAAAACAATCAATAATTCAGTGCCTGCCTGACCTGGTCAAATAAACAAGTCATGGCACTGGATATTGATCACTACAGCTACAAAGAGTTTCTCCTAATAAACCCTCTCTATCAGGATCCACTCCTTTCTGCAGGTGCCTGATAATACATGGCACAAGCAGGGAGCCATTTTTTCAGTGCAGGCACTAAAAATATATGGTTACGGCGAAGTACATTTTATAAATTATCATTAATAACATTTTTATAGTTCAATAAACAATTCAATACTACTTTTTTAATGGTTTCAGTAAAACTTTACGACATTTCCAATTCATGCAGATTTAATTACGCCATCGATTGTATTGCCACCGGCCAGTAAATCAGGCGAAAAAAAAAATTTTACATTCAAATTTGAATAAAATACAAGAGGAAAGTTAATTAAAAATCAGTTGTTCGCAACAAGCAAATGCCTAAAGAGATTAATTAAAACTTTTAAATGTTGCTTTAAAAAAAAAAAAAAGTCCCCTACGATAATTACAACTCAATATTTTTTATTGTTGCTGTTGTTGTTATTCAATATTCCTCCTGGCCAACCGTCCTTATTTCCTCTACACTTGCACTTGCACTTGTCGTTTGTAACATGCCGTATGAGAAAACACAAAATATTATTTTATTGTTTATTTTTTATAGAATTTCCAATTTAAAATACATCCGGTGTTTTTGTATAGTTTTGCAATAACAGCAATTTCCTCTTGTCTGTATGGGTATTCATTCGCTCCTGTTGTTGTTGTTGTTCAAGAATACTTTTTGAAATTGAACTGAAAGTCATAAGAAGTAGGGGAGCGGGGGATGCATATGATCGAGTGTTATGGATGGAGTTCAGAGGGAAATGCCTTGTAAAACCGTGTCCATGTTGTACTCGTGTGTGGCCAATTTTTTATTTATTTATTTTGTCTTTTGAGAGTTTGATTGAAAAAATTGCAAATAAACGACAACAATGTTCTTTAGCAAATAATTCATTCTCAAATAGCTAATTTTTCTTACGTCCAGTTGGTAAATGACAAATCATAGAAGAAATTTATGTTTTTCTTTTATTTCCAATCTGACTGCTAAAGCCCAATCATTTCTATCATTCTCTGCTGAATGGGTTGACTAAGCAAATGTTGCTTTAGCCAACGAAATATTTAAACTGAATGCCAACAGTCAGACAGACAGTCAGTTAGGCAGCCAGTCAGTCAGTGTGGGGGCTCAAAAGTCAAATAAAAACGTACAAATGAATTTGTGTTTTAAATTTGTTGAACAACAACAGCCTGTCACATTAACTTTGTTTGTGTTCCCTTTTCCTTTTTTTTTTTTTGCTCGAATTGACTTCGGTTTGACATGCATCACAAATATTGTTGTTGTATGTTAAACGGATAACATGCAAAGAAGGTTCAAATTGTGATTAGGATTTAGTTTAAATAAATGGCTTCCAGGAACAACAGATGGAATATGTCTTTTGGGAAGACAAACGAGACGCTTTTGCAGCTAATCTTTTTCTGGCTGAATAAAGTTTTTTAACGAATATGAAGAAATAATAAATTGATCAATTTTGTTATAAGACAAGACGATGATACTCTTGGGGTTAAGCAACAGAAATGGGCATTTCGACTTATTTTGATTAAGTAATTTAAAAACGTTTTCTCTCTGTACAACATGAAAGGGAACTTCAAAATGGCGCAATTCAATAGACTGCAATCGCCAGATTTAAAAAAAAAACATATATAGGGTGTTTTTTATAGAGTGATACAACTTTAAGTTGGCATAACTGCTTTGTTTGACCACTCATTTAACAGCTGAAAGTTTCTTTTTATTTAGTTGCTTTGAGATTTCATTATTGATCGACTTATATCAGAGCAATGCGTGCAAATTGTGGAAATTTTTAATCAAAATAATGGTTCTGTTCGTCAAACTTATCGTGTACTTCGTCCATTCGAAATTTTATTTTCCGATGAAGCCCATTTTTGGTTGAATGGGTACGTAAGTAAACAGAATTGTCGCATTTGGAGTGAAGAGAGTCCACAAGCTTTTGTCGAAATACCATCCACATCCTCAGAAAATTACTGTTTGGTGCGCTTTAGGGGCTGGCGGGGTCATTGGCCCACATGTCTTCAAAAACGATGATGGTCAGAATTTTACTTTTTGTGAAAGTTGGTGTTTCAGATTGCGCCTTGTACGCACCAGCCGTGGAGGTCAGATGGCCGAAATGATATTGAAACATTAATGTCAAAATTTTCTATCCAATAAAGACAGTTTCATTGATATCAAAAATATATTACTATGTTTTATAATGATTTAAACTTGTATCACTGTAAAAAAAACACTCTTTATATGAGGCCCTCGATCTGGCTGTTACAAGAGACGTTCGAAAATCTTGTTCTGTTATTCCTTACTTTTTCGTGGGATCTCTTCCCCCATTGTATTTTTACGCTTTTTATTCGTTTCACTTGTAGGATTGTTTGTTTGTAGGCTTCCATTTGCCATTTTTCATGGTGTTTCTAAGCGTATACTTAATGCGATAGTAGCAAAATGATATAATAATGTTGCTCATACGTCACACAGTACTCTTGCAAAGTTGTATATCGTGTTCAGACATGCATTTTTAATTGAAACAATTTTATTTCAATTGCGCAATTAAATCTAGTGCACACACATACTCAATTCAGCTGACGCAATTAGCATTTGACAGCTGCAAAACCAAATTGTTTTTATTTGTTTCGTGAATATTCGTGTTTGTGAATATTAAAATTGGATGCAAATTTTAGTTTAAAAGAAATTTTACTTGCATACAATAGAAATATGGAGCTCTTGGAGTCATTGCGATTGATTTTTAATTAAAAATTATCGGTGCTTAAAAAGAAGAAAGAGGAAAACTTGACAATATTAAAAATATGTGGCTTTTCCATAAGATCTTTGAAAAAATGTGAATGTACCAACAACTATTAACCAGGGTGTTTTTTTCTCTAGAGGTAGACAACTAAGAAACGGACTAGAAAAGAAATGAACTTTTTAAATTTAATGACCTCCACGGCTGCCTCGGAGGTTGTCAAACGTGGAGGTGCAATTTCCAGTGACATGTTCCAACATATATCGGCAATAACTTGGCGAATGTTGTTGCTCGTACATCAGCGATTTTACATGTCCTCCCAGCAAATAGTCTAACGGCATTGAATCACACGAACCCGCAGGCCGAGTCACGAGACCGAAACGTGTAATCAACGCGGACACAAGCTGCGTATCATGCAGCACCGTCGTGTTAAAACCACTGCTGTCTTGTTAAAACATCACGATTGTTCATTTTAAGAACAACAAACTCAGCAATAAGGACTCCACAGTGGCCACCATGAACTGTAACTTTCTGACCAGCATGAGAAAAAGTAGGAGTAGTGCCACTGGTTATATAAGTAACCTTCATTCACATACAAAAACGTAATTCAGCAATAATTTTTAGTTGCTGAAAAACAAGAATAAAACCACGAGTTACAAGCAGGTACGAACTGTTATTGCAGTTGTTGGTCACCAGCAATCAATTGAGTATCTAATCGGAAGTGCTAAAAATACAAAAATTATGACCCGCACACACACACACACATACACACACAATTAAGACAATCACGTTAAAAGTGATAAAAGCAAACAAAAGGGCAGGAGACCATGAATATGCTAGACAACAGGACATCGAAGGGTTTTTCAAATGCTCGCTCCATGTTTGGAAGTCGTTGGCCGTTCATGCAAAGAAAATAGATTTCTTCGCTTTCAGTGAATGAATAAATTACGTTTCGTTTGTATGAATTTGGAATATCAGGCGCGTGTGGGGGTGGTTTTTTTATTTTTAGAAAAAAATCAAGTGCCACTAAATGTGCAGTAATGAAATTTGAGCATCTATAGAAATTTTAATTCAATTTAAAATTCATCACGTCATTGGCTTACGTTCCCCTCTGCTCTCGTGTTTCGTACTGCCCTGCTGCTGCTCGCAACGTTGTTTGGAACACTAACATTTTGTTTAGCATTTCGTAATAAAGACATGAATTGAATTTCGATTTATGCAGAGTCTCCTCTGTTCTTGCTGACAGTATTTTTCGTTAACTTCAAGGGCTTTGCACACTGTTTATGTTTCCATTGTTTCATTTTCACACACGCAAATCTCAAATGATACACCCACACTCTCAAACACACACACACACACATATACACGTGCACACACCAGCCACGTAAGCACTCGCTCAGTATATGGAAGAAAATTAAATTGCAGGCAAAAGATGAAGTGAAAAACTGTTTATGAAATCATCAAGTTTATGTAACATCGATGACAGTTTTGGAATTATTTTGCATTTCTTAGCCCCTTCAGTTATAAACGAGCCAAGTCCAGTTTAAGTAATTTTTCATGAGATCGAAAATACTTTTATTTCTGAATAGTTTAAAAATGTGTAGGGCCAGTTTTGTTTCATTGCGAGTTTGAAAGTTCAAATAAATAAGGGAAAATATTTAGTTGGATTTTGTTGTATTTCAAAGTTGTTTGAACACTTCTTTCAGACTTTATACGACTGCTGTTGGCTAAATAAGTTAAGACAAGACTCAGCCGTGAATATGTTATTGCAATTTCCTGATCTGCGTGGTTGCCGGGCTGCCTTAATTAGGAAGGCATGACACTGATCGCTGAACGTTACCAACAGCGATTGACACAAGTACATACTTAAAATAAGAAGGCAGCTCCTCCGCCCTTCGCCTTTACTCTGGCAAAAATCATGCGGCGAAGTAACAAATAAAAAATGCTACAACTTCTTTCTTCTAGCCTGTATTCATCTATATCTAGCACGTTCCCTTCCTTTCTAGTCCTGGCAGAATGAATCGCAGCTGTGGGAGTGAACCCTGAGTGCTTCTTCTAGACAAAAATATATAAGAAACGATTCACTCTAAAGATCATCTTTGTAACTTCCTGCTAATGTCAAACGCAAAACTATCGCACCCTGGCTTTTTTACTATTCTATGGTTCTGCATTCTTTGAGCTAATAAAAATATATAATTTTTATCGAGACCACTAACTGATGAAAAATACAATTTCGGAGTCCTTTTTTTAAATCACACGAAGGGGATTTTGAGCCAGTTAGCGGGTCATCGGTGGTTGGTTAGTTTATTGAAACGATCGGTAGGGTAGAGTTCGGTCCGAATTCATCAAACGCTCAGTTTTGTCACAAACCTCTGGTCGAATCCATGTAATTTAAATGGGTTTGACCAAGGGTTTTTGGCAAAAGTGAGCATTTGATGAAGTTGGACCCAACTCTACGGTAGAGCCGTTGAAAAATAAAGCTAAAAACCCCCTTCAACCCATTTTTTCCTAAAGTTTTTTGACAATCCTTGATGTCTGCCGATTCGACTCGGCTTAAATGGTGCATGTGGATCAGCCGTTCAAACACTATAAACTGGTCACATATTTAAATGCACACACACACACACACACACACACACACATATATATACATACATATACATGTACACATATACACACGCAAGCACACACACAAACAGACGTCTCAATATTAGTCAAGAACACTTGTTAGGCAGTCAAAACGTCAAGATCTGATGATGTGATCGATTTTAGTCATACGGGCTACAACCAATAACTTCTCAATTTTTTTAAATTTTCACTTTTCCTAGAGAGAAGTTATAAAAAAATGCTTTAACTAACAATGAAATTTTGTTAACTCTATCGCGACGCAACAAAAAATAAAAATTTCAACACAATTCCCTGACAAATTGTTAACGACATCCTGAATTTCCAACAAAAATGGACTTGGCTCTTTTACGACTCAAATTCGAATTGATTGCGTGTTAAGAACTTGAGCTAAATTTCTTGGCTTCCATATTCAAGTGATTGCATTGAAAGTAATCAATTGCTTTTGCGGGTGTGTAAATTTAAATTGAAAGTCTTTCTTAGAACTTTCGTCAAGAATCAATATCCTTAAAAAAAACATGTTGTTTGTGTTGAGAAAATTGTTTACATTTTCAGCTGAATGCAAAACATTTTCACCGGTAAGACTTTGCTGCGGCTGCTGGCTGTTTGCTGCAATAAGAAACACTGGATTTCAAATTAAATTCGAATAGTTGGAAAATATTTTCAGACAAAAAAACGGCTGCGGTAACAAGAAACTATTTCAATCTGACATGAAGTAAAACGACCTTCAAGGGAAAATAGTTTTTAAAACAAGAGATAAAAGAGAATTTTTCCTGTCGCGAAACGCTGAAATTATTTGAATAAGTCAAGAATTGTCATAGTGTTCGTTATTGTGTATTAATTAACACAAAACCAGAAGTTTTAAATCCATCGCTTTCACTTTAACAATAAAACGCATCACAAAACGTTATAGGAAATTGGGAAAACTTTTCTAAAGAAGCCACTCAATGGAGTGGCGAAACATCGTCAAATAAATCAACATTTTAATATGAAACATAAAAAGTTTAAGCTTAAAAAAAGTGGTCAGAGGACTAAAAGGTCTGATCTGAATTCACTTTAACATTAAAAAATAACAGCAAAAATAAAAAAACAAAAATTATTTCAAATAATAATTTCCTATAAAACATGTTGTTCGTTATTTCATTATTTATTGCCACCAACTGCGTTTCATTTCCCTCCAATTCTAAAGAGATCAACTTTTATATAGTTCCGCAGAATTTAACAACTGCTTTTCTCTATAAAATGGCTTTAATCTGAAAATATTTTTTGCATAGAGAAATAAAAAAAATTTATTATATTTAATTTTCGTGCATCAGCTTTTAATAGTTCCAGCGAAATATCCACAGCAGTCGTAAAATTATTTAGAACTTACAAAAAAAATATATAAAAAATAAATATAAAATGCTGCTCAAAGGATTTAACAAAAAATTTAAGCTGTTTGCAATAAATTTTTTAACGCTAACAGTCACCCAAGTGATGAAAAATAGCACTTGATTTTATTTTAGTTTATTTTTTCCAATCACTGCTTGAGCTTTAGCAACATAATAAAATATCTGCGCTTGAGTTTCTCAAAAAAAGTCATTTCGTTTTGAAAGCGCATATATTTTGTTTACTGGGAATGGCTTTAGGGTAGCCAAATGTGACAAATACATTTTTATAGGTCATTTAAAAAGCTCAATCCCCAACTACGAATTAAAATTTGTTCTAGATACTCATCGTCAGCTCACAAAAACTAAAACGATGGCAGGAGAGCTAAATATAGGGTGTTTTTTATAGAGTGATACAACTTTGAGTTGGCATCACTGCTTTACTTGACCACCTATTTAACAGCTGGTAGTTGCTTTTTGTTCAATTTGCCTTGACATTTTATTTTAAATCACCTTAAACTAGAACAGCGCTTGCAAATTGTAGAAATTTTTAATCAAAATAATGGTTCTGTTCGTCAAACTTATCGTGCACTTCGTCTATTCAAAATTTTATTTTCCAATGAAGCCCATTTTCGGTTGAATGGGTACGTAAATAAACAGAATTGTCGCATTTGGCTGGAGGAGAATCCACAAGCTTTTGTCGAAGCTCCATTTCATCCACAGAAAATTACTGTTTGGTGCGCTTTATGGGCTGGCGGAATTATTGGCCCGAATGCGTCTTCAAAAACGGTGATGGCCAGAATGTTACTGTTTGTGAAAATGGGTGTTCAAGATTGCGCCTTGTACGCGCCAGGCCGAAATCATATTTAAACATTAATGTCATAAAATTTTCTATTCAATAAAGACCGTTTCATTTATATCAAAAATATGTTACCGTATATTATTATGATTTAAACTTGTATCCCTCTATAAAAAACACCCGATATTACAAAATCAGCAACAATCATACACTAACACTTTCAATTCAGTGCGATAAAACGAATTCAGTTCGCCCAAAAAAATATAAATTATTTGCTTTTCTTACAAAATCTCCTTTCAACTTCGAGTTCTGATGCAATTAAGGAAATCATTATTTATGCCTTCAAATATTCTCAACAAATGACATATTTTGCATGACCTTTTATCACTTCCAGGACATCATAAATTAAAACAGATAAATAAAAAAGAAACAAAAATATTTCTCCAAACATACAACAGATTAACACACACGAAAGCACACCGAAGGAACTACGCATTAAAAAAATAACATGAAGAAGAAGGAGAGGAAAAATTACAACTGACAATTTATAAAAAGTTAAAATGCTATTTTGCATACTCGCATGCAGAGTTTTCTGAAGATTCTACTGGCAGGGAGCAATAAAACAGGCAGGCATATTAAACCATTTCCATAAGAAACTATTTTAATGTATTAAAGTAGTTGCAAAGTTGGAACCGATAAGAGAATGAAAATAAAACTTCTGATATGTTTTTCCATGGAATTTTTTCTTAGCATCAGTAAATTACAGGGTCTGAAAATAAAAGTTATAAAGTTGAGAGACCCCTACTGTCCTATACAAATAGATTCATTTCAGAAGATCTTAAAAAGTTCTCCCAAGTTCACACTTAAGAATTAATTCTAACAGAAGAAATAAAAAGTTCATAAGAACCTGTTCAAAAATGAGTTTTAATTTGCGTTCACAAAATAAATAATTCAATTAATTTTTTTCCTTAATTTAAATATTAAATAGAAGTTTTTATTGTTGTCTATTTTGGGGAATTGTCGTTTTAAACTCTTCAATTTCAATTATGTGCTGTTTCTTTTTTCCCAAAATTTTACTAAAAAATTCAAAATGATCAATGGAGGAGTTTCAGGTAGTTCCTATACGCATTTCACTGGGGCTAATGCAGATCACCAGGGAACCTGATTATTTCAAACTTCCACATCAATAAATGCTGATGAGAAATATAAAATTCCAAAGGGCTGCAGTAAAAGTATTTTTTTATATCACCGTTACAGGCCCTGGCAAATGATGTTGGTACAGGTCTTGAATAAAAATTTTCTTACAGAATATTGAAAAGCTAAAACCAACTTACAACTGCTGATAGAAATAACACACACGAGTGCTGATGCTGAAAGTGTAGCGGCTTTCGGAAACAACTGTTCTGCTCTATTGTGTAGAGTTGAATAATTCTAGTGACGGTTTGTGGGCAAACGCGTTCGAATGCTTTTAAGTAAATTAAAACCAAGAAACTTTGACTTTAAACATAAAAAATTAAACAAAAAAAGGACATGGAAACAAAATAATGAAACGCTAACACCAGGAACTTAACAAAAGTGTGCTACCATCGATTTGATACAATTCTCGTATCCTTTTTCATAATAAAATTGGAGCAAATAGAAACTGTTGTCACTTTCAACGAAGCCGTCTAATGAGTGATAACAAAGTAAAATATCCAAGAGTACTGAGGATGAAAGTGTAGCGGCTTCCGAAAACAGCTGTTGTGCTCTGCTGTGTAAAGCTGGATTATTATACTTATATTGAGTTTCATTTATGTTGTGGGATATTTATTGTGTTACTTCTTATAAGTTTCTTATCGTTGCTGCACATCCATTCAATGCCATTTCAGAAGTTCCTACGACGACCTCTTTAACGTATTAATTTGTCTGTCTGTTTGTAAGATTCTTTTGAAAGAAAACTCCCACGCAGTTGTTAACTAAACGTGTCTGCTTAAGTATTTTTATATAAAGAAAATTTCTCATGACCACTTTTTTCTTTATAAATCCTTTTTGGCGTACCTGTTGATTGCAAAAGCGAAGAGTCGCTGTCATGGCAACTTTTCCACGCGATTTTCGTTCCATTCATCTTATTGGCAAATGTAAAAATGTCCAGGCAAGGAATTCCCTGAATATTTATTTTCTTTATTGTTTAAATTCTGTGTTAACAAATTTTTCAAACAACTTCTCCTGCCAGCTGGTGAGGATAACAATTTATTTTTTTCACATTTTCTTAAGAAAAACTATTTTTCAGAATACCGGGTTCAATTTCAATTTCGTATTATATCCCATGGGAGCTTTTATTATTTTGTTTAAACGAATTTCTAAATATTTTCATTCCTTTTTTTCCAAGTTTTCGTTTTGTTAAAATCATTGTCATTGGAATTACATACAAGTAGTTGCTAAAATTATCTTCCTTTTAAGATTTCAAATAAATGCATGTAAAGCAAAAATATTTTTAGTCATTGACAAAGAATTCTCCGAAAGATATTAACACTTTGACTTCAAACATTCATCTGGTTGTGGGGTGAACATGTAGTGCTTTCAAGGAAACGGTGTTGAAATGTTAATTTTGAATGCAAACCGAAAATGCAAACAAACAAAATACTTAAAAAGAAATTTATTTCTTCAGCTGCAATTATTTCGAGAGGAAACCGACAAGGAATAACAACACAATTTTTGAAAAAAAGAAAAGAAAACATTAAATATGCGGAGTAAATAAAGTAAAACAAAAATGTTGTTCAAGTCTTTTTTACCTGAATATGACTTAAAAAATGAACTGCTTCAATAAAAAAATATGGAGTTTCAAAGCAAAAACACTTGCAGAGTTAAACTGAATTGCTGAGTGTTTGTAGTAACTCCACATGTTTTCAGTCTTTTTTCTGTTGTTATTTTGCTTTCCACAAAATTTATTAAAATGTTTAGATGGAAAAAAAAGAGACACTCGTTTTTATATGCCAGTTGCATGTTTAATTGCTCAGCAAGAATTGAAATTTTCAATCCACACTTGGCACAAAATTCAAAAGGGATATAAAAACAAATTCAAACTATAAAAAAGACTATAAAAAAAGAGTGCAAAGAACGAAGAGGTAACAAAAAAAAATTGTGTTGTTACGAATATCCTGCGACAGTGTTTTGCGAACATACAACCAGCAGATGCATAATTAAGCAGCTGCCGAGATAATTTAATTTTTATTTCTCGTTTTTTTTCTTTTTCTTATTTTAGTTCACTTGATTAACAGTGTTCTGGCAAAGATCTTGGCTTGTGCAGGATCAAAAATAAAATATACATAATCCACAAGGTGTTCTTTAATTAATTGGGAAGTTTTAAAGGACTTACAAGAAAACAAACGAAAAAATGGAACAGCAAAATTGTTTGTTACTATTCATGAAAAAAAGCATTAACGCAACGAATCATGCCCTAAATAGTGGGCGTGGCAATGTCTAAAGATAAGGAATGTTTCTTGCAACTGTTCCTTTGGGAAAACAGGACTCAATAAGTTATTGTTTGCATACAAATAAAATTATATTGAATGTCTACTTCCAGCTTTCCAATATTTAATAAAATAATTCTAAGCATTAAATCCAAATTGATTGTTCAGCTGAGCTGCTGAAAAAATCTAGGACATAAATAATATTTTAAGATAAAAAAAATAATATTAACAATCAAAAAAGGGCAGTTTAGAACCACGCAGCTTTCAGATGTCTCTACCCTCCATTATCTCCTTCTCAAAAGTAGAACGATTCAAATCAATGGAGACTTTCATAAGCTTAAAAGCACCTTAAAGGATTTCAGCAACTTCGAAATTATGTTCTGGCTATAGTTTTGGATCTACAAGAAGGACATGATGATACAACCTCGACAGGTTCTAGCAATAGCCGGCGGTCAAGGTCAACTACCGACTTTAATTCTATAAACTTTTTATATCTTTATTTGTTTCTGTGTTTGTATTTATCTCGCTCTCTTTCTATATTGTGCTTCCACACGTATACTTAATATTATTAATAATAGTACTCATACTTCACATTGTACTTGCATATTGTTGTTGCAGCGGTTTATGTTCTTGTCTTCTTATAAACTGGAAGCATTTTTACACGCAGCGCTGTATTTTTTTTCGTTGCCGTTTCAAATATTAAAAATCCTATTTCATACATAATTTTTATTTTTTTTTAATGTTCGTAATACTTTTTATGTCAAACAGCCTAGAAAATAAACGCAAATGTAAAAAAACTGAAAAACGTGCAACATTTTTTCACTTTTTTTCTAAAAAGTGGCAGTTTATAGAAGTTTTAAAACAGGAATTATTTTTTTTTCTGAGGAATGTAGGATGCATTTCTAATACCCTTTTTATTTTCAGATGACAGAACGTGCCCGTTTTCTATTAAAAAGTGTAAAAAATGTTGCATTTTTTCCAGAGAAGAAATCAACGTTAATAATTTATTTGGGAAAATATTGGGGGAAAAAGGAGGCTGCTAACAAAAATTTTGCAATATCAAAGAAAATTTTTAAAAGGTCGATATTTTATGAAAACATTTAAAATTGTCAATTTCAGCTTTTGTTCTATCGAATTCTTTTAAAAATTATTTATTTTCAAATTCAATAAATAGAGTTACAAAAGAATAATCAAAAAAAAATTAAAACGTTTTTTAAAATATATTTAAAACAAAAATGAACGAATAAAATACAAGATTATTGAGAAAAAGATAGTGTCGATATACGAAAAATAAAACAGACAGCACTTCCTTTTTTATTTCTCTTACAACAACTACAAGTAGGGTCGGCAAAAAGCCACCCAACTGAAGAACAAAAACTTAAGAAAATAAAAAAGGAAAAGTGATCAATGAGTTCGCTTTATGACTTCCATAATTCTTTTAGACTTCTCACTTAATTAAAGTGCAAGTTTGAAATAAATATCTTGAGTGATTCTAGGAAATGTCGGGTGGAGGTTCCCTGATGATCTGCCTTAGCTCCAGTGAAATGCGCATGGGGACTAAATAAAACCCCTCAATTGATCACTTTGAATTTTTTTAATAAGATTTTGCGAAAAAAGAATCAGCACATAATTAAAATTAAAGAGTTTTAAAAAACGACAACTCTCAAAAATATGCTTCCAAAACAAAACCCATCTGTGTCCTGCCTAAATTTGTTAGTTCTAATTTTGTGATTTATTTTTCACACCAACTCGTACGGATGCTAGAAAAAGAAATAGATGCAGGAAACAAATTCCTTATCCTCTCACCTCCATTTGTAATCCGCTACGGTCTGGCTGTTGAAGTAAATTGATGCTTAAGGACATTTTTCACGCCATTAAACCAGCAGATTGTTGTCTTCTTCTACTTTATCTCGTTGTGTACACGAAACTCCACAACAAACAAACAAACCGACAAGTATCGACTTGTATTTGAAATAGGAATTGAAAAAAAAATCACAGCACTTGGAAGTATGTAATTTCTAGGCGGAAAAAAATTTAAAAAAACGCAGTGAAGTAGCAAAGCAGCCGCTTGGAATGATGTATTTAAACTGCCGGCATTAAGCAGAAGACGATTAATTTTGTCATTCTTAATAGGTTTGGCCTTAAGGCTTCCAACTTTATGTCTGGCAAGTATTTATTTTTTTCCTTTACATTTTCTGGCGCACACGGCAGAATTGCAATTTATTTCTTCTTCTTTTTTTTTAATTGAAAGGAGTGCTTTTAAAAGTCTACAGTGAGATGTGTCGGGATGGGAAGCCGTTGGCTGCACATGTGACGGGAAATCTCCTCAGAACGTAGGCCAGTGGGGGAGTACGTCGTTTATGCATGAATGTGCCGTGTAATAACATGTTTCTTTTACGCTTGATTTCTTTTCTTTTTTTTGTTTTTTTAATAATGTGACGAATGTGCCTCGCGTTATATGCTGTTGCTGTTAAGTTTCAAGCCAAACCAGCGTAAATACTTTTCGATAATTAATTTTGATTGAGATGTCGCCGCGAACTTCGTGTCATAAACAACGAAACAGAATATTTTATGCAGCGTATTTTTTTTCCCAAAAGATTTATTCATGCCATAAATAGCAGCTTGTCGTTAACCCATTGCGGCTTGAGGTGCAAATTTAAGTACGAGGCTTGCACATGAAGTCGCATAAAGTACTTATAATTCTATGATGGCTAAAAGCAAATGTCTAACCTCATATTTTTTAAATCATATAAAACTTTTTGTGTCTCTGTAAGTGCTTGTCAAGTTGTCAATATCAAAAATAGCACAGTTAAGAACGCTTTATGAATAACAAGTGATTATTTATGACAGGATCTGATTGTTCTCCAAGGCCCAGAATATACCAGGAGGCTGTTAAAAGCAGTCAACTGCCGGAGAAAATAAGTTTATAATCATTCATTCTATTTTTATATTGTCTTCATGTGCAGGAATCAGGAAGACTAAATTATATTCACACTTGCAAATTGTTTACTATTTCATTCTTAAACAAAAAACCAAGTCTTCATCAGCCTGAATCCCACGTGAAACATGTATTTCTCTCATAAAATATTCCGTCCAGATTGTACGCACTTTAAAACGAATTGAAAGATTTAATTTCGTTTGCTTGGAGCGTATAAAAAATAGATGCTATTAAACAGTTTAAAATACCAAAAGCTTCAGCAGCATGGCCTACATCTGAAGCTAATAATATATCCTGACTTTTTCCTGATTTCATTTTTCTTTACAAGAATCACCGCCTTCAATCTTACTTAGAGCAGAAACAATATGGCCTAAAATGAAAGCCAATAAATAAATTTGTGAATGTTTCCAAAAGAAAAACAAATTTATAGCAAAAAAAAAAAAAAAGAATGTAAACAACAACACATGCACTTATATCTGCCGTTTTGTAGAAAAACCGCTTATCTCACTTATATCTCAACAGCAATAATGTGCTCTAAGGCTTAACTAAAAAGTCCGCAGGCTGATTTTTGTCTTAACCTGGTTTTAGCTTCGATTTGTAATAATTAAAAAAAAGTTAAGATTAACTTGTCCTTTAGCCTCTAAAATGGACTTATGCGGTTTTATATGAAATGTAAAAAACAATTTCTTGTGTATTTTTAATCTCGTTGCTGTGTTTTGTTTCAATTCTCAGCCTGCGTACTTGTTGTGTTGGTGGCAGCTTTTAATTTATGACAAACATTTCCGTTTCCGTCGTTTTACCACCAACCATTTTCCGTTCACAACAGTATTTGCTAGTAATTGTTTGTGTGTGTGTGTGTGTGTCTGTTTTTTTTTCTCTCTTTTTGGTAGTCATTAAATAAAATTGCTTTCACTTCCTTATTTTTCAGTTCTTAACAGCCCAGTGTTGGAACGCACCCTTTTTTCCACTTCTTTATTTGTTGTTGCTTTAGCCTCTTTTGCATTGTTGCTATTTATTTCACTTATTTAGTTTTCTTTTTTTAAGAATTCAACTCGAATTGGAAGTGTATTTACGGTCGAAAATGAATTTGTATTTTACTATTTTTCATTGTGAATAAAACTACTTACAAACAACACGAAATGACGCGGAGTGATATCATCTCTATTGTGGAGGGGGGTTATAGAAAAAGTTTTGTAATTCATTAATTAAATACATGAAAAGTGATAAACGTTATGGAAGCAGCTCTTATGCAAGAAGTTCTTCTATTTAACTAACAGTTGATCTAAATTTTGTCAGTTAAACACTCCAGTATTTTTTGGTTTAACAGTCTGTTGCTTCTCCTGTTGCTACAAATTACTTTTTGATGTATTAAATAATTCTACTAGTAGAATAAAAGGCTGCAACATGGGATGGATAAGAGGAGAATAATCATGAAGTATATAAGAACTGTTTTTATTAGGTCTTAATGCCCAACATTTGGTTAACCACTGATGGCAGTTTCACTAGTGCTTGATAGAAATATTATTGGCCACAATTAGTTATGAATTTTTTGTTCATGTCTTAAAAGTTCGTAAAGGACTTTAATTTTAATTATGTGCTGACCCTATTTTCCCAAAATGTTACTAAAAATTCAAAGTGCTCAATTGAGGGGTTTCAGTTAGTTCCGATGCTAATTTCACTGCGGCTAATGCAGACCATCAGGGAACCTCTACCCAACATTTCTTAGAATAACTCAAGATATTTATTTCAAACTTCCACTTGAGTAAATGAGAAGTTTAAAACAATTATGAACGTCATAACAAGAACTCACTGATCACTTTTCCTTGTTCATTTTCTTACGTTTTTATTCTACAACATGTTGGGTTTTTCCACTCAAATTGTTGTTGTAAGAGAAAGAAAGAACAACAACAACTTATAATTGTTTTATTATAAAAGCAATTTATTCAGAGTGTTGACAACATAAGCTGTTTCATTATGCACAAGCACTTGCATTTCTAAAAGGACTATTTTCCTAACACTCAATTTTAAGAAAATATGTGCGATTTTATTGTCAGAAGCACTGGCTGCCTTCCAATTAATCGCTATAGTTAATGTTTCATACAAATCAAAAGCGTGAATTAGGCTGAATGGATGAAATTATATTTTCAGAGTATCCCCTGATTTGAAAATTTCTATATATTCTCTTTATGAAATCCAAAGAAAAAGGTCCTGGCCTGGCAATCACTTTAGATAGAGAAGAACGAAATAATTCTAAGTTCATTTGCCCAGGATCAATCAACACTTTTTAAAATCGGGGATGTTTGAATATTTTTAAATAAATAATTTTTTCTTGAATATTTTAGTTCAAAATATCTCACGAATATAGAGATTTTTGAGCCGGTTAACGGCATCGACGTGTATTTTCAATATCAAGAGCCGATTACAGAAGGGAATGCTTCCTAAAAGATGCAGTTGTTCCTATAAGAATTACTTTTGAAATTATTTTTAAGTTTGTTTGAAATATCTGAACATCTACTGGGTTCCGATTTTCTCTGAAAATTTTAATTGTATGGAATTCGAATCAGTTCAGCCTTTCAAAAATTATACAGCGGTCGCATATTCACACAAACACATTTTCACATACATACTTACACACTCATACATACATACACTTACACACACATACATACTTACACATAGCTACAAACGCATGCACATATTTAAATACACCTGTACTTACACACATACTTATACCCATATATTTACACACACTTATTACACAAACTTACATACGTACACCCATACTTTCACACATATTTACATATACACACGCATACTATTACAATTATAAATTAAGAATATTTTTATAAAAATGTAGACTGGGATACCATATTTTTATAAAAATATTCTTAATTTGTAGTTAAAAGTATTAAATGAATTGCTGCAATGAAAACGCTTTCACAGACGATATTTTTTAAATAAATTTTCTTTGATTTCCAGGTAAATTAAAACAAAAAAAACAGTCTAGCAAATTTACTTATGAAAACTGAAACTCTTAAACGATCGCGGCTAATTTGTATTGATTGTAAAATTTTTATTAAAACAGTCCCCCACTCACGTAGTCCTTTTACCGGATCTTTTTTAAACTGAAAAATATCCTGCAACCACAAAATCATTCACCATATAGAACATCCTTAATTCTTAGGAAAATTGTAAAGAAAATAATGGGATAGGAAAGACAACAAGAAGATTAGCTGGAGTGATACGAAACGATGGCAGTTTAATATCCGCACAAACACACACACACACACACACGATGTATTACAAATTTGTCGTTTTGATAAGGATACTTTTACTTAAGACGTTTGAGTTTTCCTTTCTTTTTTGTCTCTTACTGTCTTATTCAGCTGCCTTGACTTTTTCAATTTCTTTTGCGGTGGCTTTTAGCTTTAGATTTAGTTAAAATTGCGGACTGTATTTGCAACATGAACAGCAGCATCAATCTAGAGCAGCGCATGATGTATCAAATAACTAAATAAGTGAATGTCTATCTGCTTAGAAGGGATTTAGCAAGTGTGTGTGTGTGTGTGTTAGTGTTTATATAGAAGCACATATTTACTGCATGTCATTGCAGCGATACCAGGAAATAAGTGTTTGAAAGTATGTCTCACGCTGGTCTGTTGGTTGGCTGGTATTTACAATAAAAGTAGTGGGAATAGTTGTTGTAAAACTGCACATGAGGGGGCGCATTTAGGAAAATCTTTTTTGGCAACAGTTCTTAAGTTTTTGTTCTCTGTTTGCTTGTATGTGGCTTTTGTGTATTCTGCTGGATGTCTTGTTTGAATGCTGTCAAATAGCCGTTCTTAGATTTTATTATAATTTTTTTGGTGTCCTTTAAAACTCTACATAAAATGTGAAGTATATTTTGTAAAAATTTTAATGCTGCATTTCACGAGTGTGCAGGAAAATAAAAATAAAATGTTTTCTTAGCAAAAATTTTATTCACTGCTTTAATTTCTGCCCGGCTTTTTATCATCCAGCAGTTTATGTCACATGGCAGGCAGGCATTCAGGCAGGCTAATGTGAATGTAAGATTGTCATGAAAAGTGCCAAGTCAGGTTTCAAACGAACACAAGTTGGCATTATTTCCGTTACACGAGATGTGTTTGTTGTCTCTTCTAGTCCTGAAGTAAAATGTTGTTGTATTTTTCTGTAAATACATTTTATTCAGTCTAAGTAAGATTAGATAAATAACATGAAATTGTATCATAATTTCCTTTCAGGCATGAATAATGTGCAATTACATTAAATTTAATGTTGTATATTCGCAGCATGCACGTGCTTGCAATGCACAGTGGGTAGTCGCCATTAATAACGAATTCAAGAATCTTAATAATGTTTAGTACTCTAAATTCTGTAACTGTCAAGACAATTTTAAAAAAATTAAACACTTAAGAAACAAAATTTTGCAGGAGAATAAGGCCTTTATATGGGTCACATGCGACTGCAGGCCACGGTAAAATTTGAAAACAATAGTTTAACACGACAACAACTGTCTCCGACGATGAAGATATTTAAAACGATTGTGGATATCATGAAGAATCAGTTTTTTTAACTGTTTTAAAACAGTTTCAGTCAGCGTTGTCAATTTTCAAATCTCGGAAAAGTACTAGGACCAAGAAAAATGCCCAAAACACTCAAAAATTAAAGTCGAAAATTGTAAATTTTAATTAAATAAAAATAATACACACGAACAAATATAACAGATTTGATAGAAAAATACTCATATTTTTGAGATCGAAGAACATATAAAAAGTAGTTGAAAATATGGAAAAGAAACAGCACAAATTAAATTTGTAAGAAAAAATTATATTTTAAGTCTGAAGTGGTTATCAATCAGGCCAGAGTTTGTAACGCAACATTCAGAAAGAATTGAAAAGGGAACAACAAACCAAGAAACAAGAGAAAATTTGTAACAATTTACTCCACTCCAAGAAAAAGTTGTACAACGAATAAACAAACTTTGCGAAAGTCACTGTATTCCCATCATCAGGACTGGTGGGTATTTGCCACGATTATCACCGCTTGTTAGACCGCATCCTGACTGGCAAAGAAATGATTTGAATGTCCTTCTGTCATCGATTAAAGACACTTGACCGCCTGTTTATTATGAATTGAAAATATCTTGAGAAGGAAATCATTTTTTTATGAAAACCATGTCTGGATTCTTGACTTGTTTCTATGTGATAAGAGTTCTGGTTTATATGAATTTTATTATTTTCCGATAAAGAATATCATTTTGTTTTGTTATCAATAAGCGGGTTAATTTATTAAGAATAAAAAGGTTACTGTAGATATTTCCTCCTTTAAACTTTTCCCAGAGGACCTCTCAATCTATCCTTGCCCTTTTATAGTAACGAAAACAATTCGCGAGCGGGGACCTCAGCTCCTAAATATCTATAATAACTTGTTGCTCTAATAAATTTTATTTCAAAAGGAATTTTCAAAACGCATACCCCCACTCAAAAACTAAACAAGTTAATTCCCTATAACGTGCAGGGAGCCATTCGTATTAATAACTTCTTTTGACTGCTTTTAACTTCATATTAAAGAAATTAATTCTTGGCCACTTACTCGTCAACTTGCATTTATGCTGCGGGAAATATTTCAAATTATGCTAAGCGTCAGCTATAACATCTCTCCCTATTAAAAGCTTCAGGATATTTCAAATTCACTTCAACTCCTCAAACATTAAAGTTTGTTTTAAGATTTCTGTGCAGACGAAAGGCAACATGAGCCAATACGGGTGTCCTCAACACACGAGAACAGAGAACATGTGCATGTAGTTGTGGAAGTCTTTGATAAATATTAATTACATGAGAAGCAATAAAAAACCGCACGGTCTTATATGAAGGAATGTCAGGGTGAGATTGTTAAGTTAATAAGAATTATAAAAAATTTAAAGAAAATTAAAAGAATATATTATCGAAAATAGCATGTGAATATGATTATAATTATTTGCAAATTATGGCTTCACTAGCATTTCAAGTATTTGATTAACCTGCCAGAACATCATGCCAATGAACTGTTTTAAGTAACTTATCAGTCTGCCCACTGCGTTGACTGAGATGATAATATTATTACTTGTATATACTGCAAACATATCTGAAACTGTTAAAGCCCAGAAAGAAAAACACTATCCTCTGCTGGTCTGACTCATTGTGTCTGCAAGTCTTTCGTCGTGTGGACAACACGAGAATCTTTATGTGTGGCCATAAAAATTGTTGCAGCTGCAGCAACAACATCCATAATGAAAAACAGAAAAATTGTGCCACATAAAATTTGTGGCAGATAAAAGGTTCACAAAAGGGAAATGGCTGCAATATATCGTTAGCTGAAAAGCAAAATGTCCTGCCTTGCTTAATTTCCTGTTAATGGGAAAACATGATATCAGCCCAGTGGCTGCAGCCAGGGTTAAAAGAGTACTTTAGTCCGTTATAATGCATTTTTCAAATTGTTTCTTAATATGTCCAGTAAAAACTGATCGCATTCTTGTTAAATATTCTCCTTAAGGACTGAGATTGTTTGGGGCTACAAGTAGCCTCAAATAAAAAAGTCCAGCTTGGTTAAATCGGGTGATCTTGCTGGACAGACCAAATCGTCAAAACGGAAGCTGTTGACCGAAATAGTGAACACAAGACTACGATGAATTCTTCCAACATATAAGGCCCCAAAATGGCAATAACGTGGGGAATATTGTCCCCTAAGTGGACAATAGTTTCATTCTTATGGGAGTAGTCTAGCGATTTCAAATATCCCCCACAATAAATAGTCTAGCGGCGTTGAATCGCACGATTTTGTACATCAATTCGAGGGACCGAAACGTGAAACTATGCGATTATTAAACGATTCTTTTAATAAATCAATTGTGGCTGCGTGACATGTTGTCTTGTTGAAGCCTCAGCTCCTGCAACGTCATGATTGTGTTCATTCGATGGCCGGAAAAGGCGGTAGTCATGGCTGTATAACGGTTACCTTTAACTCTAACGTTTTAACCATCATCGTTTTCAAAGAAACGCGGACCAAATATTCCACCAGTTCGTAACAAGCAGTCAGTTTTCCGGAGCCGCACTCAATCATGAATATGAAGTAGAGTTTTTCTGATCTGCATGAATGCATGTATAGCACGTGGTCACTGGAGATTATTGACAGCGATTGAGACCGTCATGTACTACAGAGCAGAGTGCAGCACCCTCCTTCATCGGTACCTGTAGCAAATAAATTCACTGTCAAAATAAAAAGTAAAAATAGTTACAACGAAATTCTCTGTCCGCTATTTTGCTTCTTCTGTTCTCTGAACACATTCCCCTTCTTTCCCAGTTCCAGCGTTATTCACTGCATATGTAGGGGTCGTGCTTTGAGTGCTGGTTCTACTCATGAAAAAAAATGGACTAAGGGACTAGTAGACGTTTCCTTCCCAATATCCCATGTGCCTCCTGTTGTTTGAAACCGCAGGTCACGAAGCAACGTTCATTCAATTCCTGCTGTCAGAAGTCGCTTGTCATGGCCATGGATTATTACCGGACGCCAGTAATAGGAACTGTATTGCAGATGGATTCAACACAAAAAAAATAGCGTCCAATCACTCTTATAACGTAAACGCCACACCACACTGTAGTCATGAGGGATTGTCAGGGCCCCAGAAACGAAGATCTTAATGATGGAACCGCTTAAATGAAAATTCGTCTTGTGGCTCATGATTATTTTCATCCCGAAATCGCTCGATTTTCACAAAAAAATAAAATCAAACAATTCTTCCGCGTTCCATTCCTTGTCTGTTTGTATTCTGCAGCTGTCTAGTACGCCAACGTCATATATGACTGACGTAAAACACCGTTTACATGATTAACTTTCTATTCGACTCTAGCGAATTTGATTTTCATCTGTAGCGATTATTTTGTTGTCACGTCAATCAGTTTACAAGAAGAACGATTTTATTCATTGGAAAGGCCTCTTAGCATTTTAGTTGACGATATATAAATATTTTCAAGCAGCAAATATGAGGAAATAAGAAAAGCCAAAATAAAATTTTAAAACAAATGAACTTTGCAAATTGACTCTTTAAGTCGTTGAGATGGCAGCAGAGATGTTAACCAGCGGCTTCTGGTTCGGCCAATTGTGTCAGTAATTTTATTTGTTTCTATAACCGGTACTCCGGGGGATGACCCCGTATAACTCCTGCAATGCACTGTGCCAGAACTATGGAAAGTTGTGTACAGTGATATAGAGATAATAAAGGGTGTTTTTTTTTATAGAGTTATAAAACTTTAAGTTGGCTGAACATTTAAACTGGCGGCCATTTCTTAAGTAATTAAATTATTTATTTTTGGTTTTCTTTCGCAGTTTGCCATAAATAGACCCACGTTTGAAAAAAAAGCTTGCAAATTGTGCACATCTATTTTGAAAAATAGTCATAGTCCTGTTCGTTATACATTTCGAGCGAGTTTCCTTTAGCGTTGAAACCCACTTTTGTTTGAATTGATACGTTGAGAAGCTAAAGAGCCGTATTTGGAGTGATGACATTCCTGCAGCGTACGTTTAGGCATCGTTCTATCTAGAAAAGCTGACTGTTTGGTGTGTTTTATGGCCTGGTGGAGTATTTGGTCCCTGTTTCTTTAAAAACGTTGCTGGTCAAAACGTTACAGTCAATGGTAACCGCTATACAGCCGTGACAAGCGACTTTGTCGGCCATCGAATAAACACAATCATGACGTTGCAGGAGCTGAGGCTTCGACAAGAGGGCGCAACATGTTACGCGGCCACAATTGATTTATTAAGAGAATCGTTTAATAATCGCAGAGTTTCACGTTTCGGTCCCGCGAATTGGTGTACAAAGTCGTGCGATTCAACGCCGCTAGACTATTTATTGTGCGGGATATTTAAAATCGCTAGACTACTCCCACAAGAATGAAACTATTGTCCACTTAGGGGACAATATTCGCCGCGTTATTGCCATTTTACGGACTTATATGTTGAAAGAAGTCATCGATAATTGGACCACCAGATAAGACTACGTCCGATTTTGTTATGGTGGTCTCATTTATATTTATATTTAATGCCAGATGAATGTCTTTGGAAAAAAGTTAATTATTTTTAACAAAAAAAAATTCATCTCCCTTTTATTCCATTTCAAAATTTTCTATCCCTCTATAAAAATACCATCTATTTAGTAGCCACTTTAAAAATTATTTTCTGGCTGCAGTAACTGATGAGAGAACTGTAGAGCGACCAGCTTTCGTTAATTGTTCGATAAAATTTATAGAGAACTTGTTAATTTTAATTATGTGCTGATTATGTTTTCCCAAAATGTCACAGAGAAAAAGTGTGAGAACTGGAACTTTTATTACAATAATTTCAAAATAATATATATCATGATTCGATATAAAAAAAACCGGCTATATTAAAATTCTAACAGCCTGATTAAAATAAGAATATATTTAATGCAGCCTCCAAAACGGTATCAAAATTTTTTTATTACCCTATTCAAAATCGAAAACAAAAGTTTTACAAATTAGACCTCTGTAAGTTACAAAATTTTTTTATATTCTGGTTCTTTTTCCCCAAAATGTTTCTAAAAAATTCAAAATGATCAATTGAGGGGTTTTAGCTATTTCCTTATCATCAGGCAACCTTTACCCAACATGTTTTAGAATAACTCAAGATATTTATTTCAAACTTTTACTTTAATAAGTGAGAAGTCCAAAAGAATTTTGAAAGTCATAACAAGACCCCACTGATCACTTTTCTTTTTTTATTTTCTTACGTTTTTATGATATGATTTTTTATGAACATACAGCATATTTAGATCCGAGAGCTTTCAAAGAATAGATTGTGATGACATTATCTGAGTAGTGAAGGGATATGGAATGACCCCTATGCAGTGCATTGTGTCAGATCTGTAAAGGAGTGGATAGTGTTGAAAGAACAATTAAAGACAAATTAGAGGAACGAACATTTTTTTTAGCTCCTTTTAACTTTTAATTTCGCTGGGGGAATTTTTCGCTACGGATACCGACAAAGCAGGTTGTCCTGTATCCTGCTCTTTTAATACAAGACGCTGTTAGTAGATCTCAGTAATTTGCACCGACCAGTGTTATGCCTTCGTCATTGAGTTAATAAAACATATATTACCACTGTCTTTTATTTATGCAGATCAGCAAAATTGAGCGCCATTTTCATGAGGGATAACGGAGTTAAGCTCTGGATCTAAGACATCGTAGTCTTGTGTTCACTACTTCAGCCAACGGCTCCCTCATGAGATGTAACATGTTTTTTTTTTTTTTTTTGGAGGGAAAGTGTGACACTTCCTTGCATGAGCGCACAAAAGGACAATGACTTTTAAGTGTAGTCCTGAACAGATTGGGACGGCTCTTAGTTTGCTGGCCCTCCTTTTCAACCCAACCAAACCTCTTGCGTGTAAATAGAACTTAAAGTCCTCTTAATTACATACAATTTTTGTACTCCTTTAACAGCCAAGAGCTGGCGTTTTTATACAGAAACTTTTTGTTTTTGCTTTGAAGTCCATGTCGAGAAAGACGCAGGAAAATGCCGGTGAATATTTAAAGTTTTCAAAAAAATTATTGACATAAAAAAATAATGACACAATTTATGAATTTAAACGCTTGAAACTACTGGCTTTTTCTTTCCCTCGCTAAAGTCTAAAATATTATTTAAAAAGTTCAATCAAACTGCAAATAAAAAATATATTTCTTTTCAAATTAAAAAAAAAACTCGCAAAAAATATACCAGAACAACATTAACATCCACTCAGCATTTTATGTAGTTTTTCTTTCCCCTTTTTAAATTTTTATTTCTTTCTTTTGCCACATTTTATTGACTCTTTGGATGGCAGCTTAATTTCAGTTGTAAATGTATTTCAAATATGGCAAAAACTGTTAATTAAATTATGTTATTTTTAATTGCATTAATGTCCAACTCTTTATATTTTTCAAGTGAGTTAAAATATACGAAACGAAAATGGTTTAAGTTTCTATTCAATTATTTGCTGCTGCTGCTGGTCATTAAAAAAAAAAGGCTTTAGAAAAATAATTATATTTTTATTAAAGAGCTTTTGGTTGTAGAAACCTGAAGAGTTGAGAGCATTTTGCTTTCATTTCAAACTTGAGTGTTGCAAATTTATTTATTTACTTTTATTGCATTAAGGCCAAACTGTTTTTATCAGCTTGAATAAAATAGAAGAGTTATAAATAATAATTCAGTGCCTGTTTCCTCAATAATTCAACCACTTAATTTTTATTATAATTTTCCAATTAGTGGCGCTTTTCCCAATTGATTTCCGCTAATAAACGTAATTTTCTTAAATAATAGTTCGCAGAACACTGGGCTACAAAACATGCTGCAGCTGGAGAGTTTTCTTTAGAGGAAAAAAAGGCATTAAAAAATCAGTTTACCAACTTCAATTAAGTGCTACATGTACGATTTCATTTTGTATAGCAAGAATATTTTTTATTTTTGTTTTTATTTCCTACACAAGTATTCGCCCCATTTCACAAACTTCAATTTTTATTCATTCAATAAAATACTCGCAATATTGCAAACGAACAAAAACAGAATTTTTATAGAGAATTTTTTCTATCATCATCATCATCATCATCATCTTTTTCCAATAACTATCATCCAATTAAATGGAGAAGCAACTGCAACGGAGAGCGAAAAAAAGAAGAAGAAAAACATGTGGATACTTCAGGCAGAATTGCATTGAAAGTGATGATGCAAGTATCCATGCGGTTGGTGAGTGGCCAGTTATTAAGTGGTTGAAGTTTTATATTATTTTTTTGCTTTTCCTAAGAATAATAAAAGTCGGCAGGGAGCTCCATTCGAACCTAATTATTGGGAAATTCAATGGCTTGTGTGGTAGCGTGTGTGCGAAGAATGGAATTAAAACCGCATTTTTCAATTACAAATTATGGCAACAGCGAGCGCCCAACCTGGCCATCACGGCTTCTATTTATGGAATTTTTAAATGGGAAAATTCGCACAATTACCGGCTAATGTTTTTACAAAATATGTTGTCTAAGAAATTATTAAAAATATATCAGGAAAAATTGTATGTCTCTTTTCTTACTTGTTATGCGGCATGTAAAGTCAACAAATTTTTAGGCGTCTAGTTTTCTTACCTGGAAAGAAAGTAAAAATAGTATAAGATTTTATATCAAACAAAAAAATCTTTATAATTCATTAAATAAATTAATTAAATTTAATTTAAACAGGCTAATTGTTCTAAAAGTGTTTTAAATTTACAAAGACATTTTAAATATTCCAAAGCACAAGAGAAAGTCATTATAAGTTGTATATATTCAACTTGCACAGCAGAGCAGAACAGCTGTTTTCGAACGCCGCTACACATCCATCATCAGCACTCAAGTGTAGTTTTATTTGTCATCGCTTGTCAGGTCGCTTGAACGTGATAACAGTTTGTGTGTTCAACACTTTGATTACGAAAAATAATACGAGAATTGTGTCACACCCACGGCAACACATTTTTATTAAATTCCCGTGTTGCCGTTCAAGTGTTTTTCTCCCACTTATTGCTACATTAAATTTAATTTCAACTGGCTAATTGTTCTAAGAGTGTTTTTAATTTTTAATATTCCAAATCGCAAGGGAGTTTTATTTATTCAACTTAGACAGCAGAGCAGAACGCCTGTTTTCGAAAGCCGCTACATTTTTACAATCAGCCCTCAATTGTATTTTTATTTATTTTATTTTATTAGTTGAATGTGATAACACTTTCTATTTGTATCAATTTTATTATGAAAAAGAATACGAGAATTGTGTCAAGCCCATGGTATCACATTTTTATTAAATCTCAGTGTTGCTATTCAAAAGTTTTTATCACACTTATTGCTACATTAAATTAAATTTCAACTGGCTAATATAATATTCCAAATCCCAAGGGAATTTTATATATTCAACTCAAACAGCAGAACAGAACAGCTGTTTTTGAAAACCGCTACACTTTCACCATCAGCACTCAAGTGTATATTTATTTAGTTTCTTATTTTATTTTATTTTATATTATTTTATTTTATTTAATTAGTTGATTATGATAACATTTTCTACTTTTACTATTTATGAAAAAGAATACGAGAATTGTTTCAAACTTAAGCTAACACACTTTTGTTAAGTGCCTGTGTTGCTGTTTGATTATTTTTTTTTATTTATGGCCTATGTTTTCTGAACTATTTATTGTTAAATTTTGACTGGCTAATTGTTCGAAAAGTGTTTTTAATTGACATTTTAACTATCGGGTGTTTTTTTTATAGTTTTAAACTTTGAGTTGGCATCACTGCTTTACTTGACCACCCATTTAACAGCTGATAGTTGCTTTTTGTTTGGTTTGCTTTGACATTTTATTATGGATCGATTTATGCCAGAGTAACGCGTGCAAATTGTGGAAATTTTTAATCAAAATAATGGTTCTGTTCGTCAAACTTATCGTGCACCTTTTCCATTCAAAATTTTATTTGCCGATGAAGCTCATTTTTGGCTGAATGGGTACGTAAATAAACAAAATTGTCGCACTTGGAGTGGGAAGAATCCACAAGCTTTTGTCGAAACTCGATTACATCCATAGAAAATTACTGTTTGGTGCGCCTTACGGGCTGGCGGAGCCATTGGCCCATATGTCTTCGAAAACGATGATGGTCAGAATGTTACTGCCAATGCTAAAGTTTTTTTCGTACCTCAATTAGCTGGCATTAATCTTGCTGATATATGGTTCTAACAGGACGGAGCCACATGCCACACAGCGGGCGCTACAATTGATTTACTCAAGGAAAGTTTTGACGAAAAAATAATTTCACGAAATGGCCCAAGATCGTGTGATTTAACTCCATTGGATTATTTTATTTTGGGTTATGTAAAGACACTTGTATACGTCGATAAACCACAAGCAATTGAAAACGTGGATATCAAAATTCGAAGAGAGTTATTGGCGAGATATGGCCGCAAATGCTGCGAAAAGTTTGTGAAAATTGGTGTTCCAGATTGCGCCACGTACGCGCCAGCCGTGGCGGCCAAATGGCCGAAGTCATATTTAAACATTAATGTCATAAAATTTGTCTATCCATTAAAGACCGTTTCATTGATATCAAAAATATATTACTATGTTTTATTATGATTTAAACTTGTATCACTCTATAAAAAACACCCTATACTTAAGATGTGACAACTCCGAAGTATTTCTATTAATAATATATTTTGCATTGGATATCCTGCCATAGTGGATATTCACAAAAAAAGTCTCTCTTTGTTATTGAGGATGCTGCGTTGGCTCAGTGAAATTTAAATGATTTTGTATGTGACCTATTAAAAAGTTAAAGGCTACCTTTCAGTTCCTAAAAAGATCGCCAATTAACGTCTAAAATATGATTAACAATTCAGTATTTTACAATGTACTACAACTTTTTTCATAAGGAATTTTTCCATACTCTTTTAAGTTTCAATGCTTTGAAGAGAACTATTTCAAAAATACCAGAATTGAAACTGATGATTCTACTTTGAAGCAGTTACGCAATTTTATTTATATTCATGGAACAAAATCTTTTGCTTGTGTGTAAAAGTTTTCGTTGACAACCAAATTTGACCCTTAACATTTTAATATTTATTGTCAAAGCAAACGATTTATAATTCATGCAAACGTATGACTGCATGAAAATAAACTTCGCTGGCTCAAATATTGTGGAACTCTAATCCTTTAAAACCGAATGCTTCATTTGTTTTGAGCAGTAGCTTTTAAAATTTATTTTAATATCCTTTTTTTATTGATAAGTAATTAAATTAATACACACGTAAATAACAATAACATTAAAATAATCCAGTGATGCGAACTGCTGCTAATTATAAAAAAAAAGCCTATAAAAATTAGAAAAAGTCAATTATGCTAATAAAATTAAAACTGTAAAAATTAATTAACTCTAATAGAAAAAAAAGAACTTAAAAAAATAACAACATAAAATGTTGCATATATATGCGAGGGGGGAAGTATTTAAATAACACCAACACAGTTGTATTACATTTCTAATGGTCAGGCTTTTATTTATTTCTAAAAAAAAAAAATTGTACAGAAGTAAAAAACAAACTTTAAAATTGAATTTAGATAATTTGTAGTACACGACTTTTCCTAATCTAAGAAATTATTGGAAAGAACATATAAAAATAATATTTAATTCATCAGAAACATGACTTTGGACTCACCGGAAAAGGTAACAAAAAATAGATCTTCTTGCAGTGACAACCCTTTTTAAAAAGCAGCAAAAAAGATCCAGAATTGAACTACTTGCGGCTCATAAATTTAGAATCTTATTGACTCATTTCGAATGCTTCGTTTTACTGCTCGTATATGAAGTCAATAACAGAGATTGAGCTTGGAAGGAAATTTGACATAATTTGAAAATATTTTCTACATAAATATCCTTTAAAATCAAATTGTTGCCCAGTGTACACACTAAAACGTTTGTGGTTAGACATACAGAAATCTCTTGCTCCAATTGCCAGCATCTATTTATTGAATTATAACTCTAATGAACTGACCCGCTTATTGGCCATTTAGAAGGGGTTCTAATATCGATTAAACTTTTTAAATGTCTGTTGGAATCATTGAAAACTTGTTAAGAACTTTTAATATGTTTCAGCAACAGTTCATGGCTATCAAATTAAATTATACGATACAAAAATAATTTAATATAATTTAATATTTGCAAATACTTTTTCGTGATTAAAGTATAATAATTAATTTTTAATTGACTTTTACGACTCCACAAGAAAAAACAGTCGTGTGTCATATAAATTTGAATGGAAATATTTTATGTGGATCGCTCAGTGGCTCTGGTGCGACAAATATGAATTTGGTTTTGTGATTGTTGTCATTTATCTGCCATTTTAAATTCATAAAATATTTTTAATTAATTTTGCAATGAATTCTATTTATGCGTGTTGGCTGATCTACACTCATTCAAGTAGATGAACAAAACTTTTACGCTTTTCATCATAAATAATATTTTCATTTTAATTTATCATATTATTTTTATCATTTTCAGTGTATGTGTGTGTGTGTTTGTGTTTTATTTGCCACAATTTTATATTTGCATTTTGTATAAAATATTTCATATTGAATGACTTTTATTGTATGAAAGTGAAAATCATATATTTTTCTCTGTTGTTTTATGGCAACAGAAAATTTTTTGTATAAGAATTTATGCATAATCAAGAAAATTTCATACAAATAATATTCTCTTTAAGGCAAAATATTGCATGATTATCAGTTCAGTAGATATTTGAAACGTTAAACTTTAAGTACTTTTACTAAATGAATAGAAACACATACACACACACACGCATACAAAGAAGGATATTTAATAGATATTTTCTAATCAAAAATGTACTGAAATAAAACTCTGACATGTCGGCATTAAACATCTTTTCTCACATTCCTGTGAAATTCATTAAAAACAATATTGTTTTCAATAAATTGAATTAAGATTTAAAGTCCATGATGAGTTCGATACTCAAAGGCTGCTCTGCGCGCTGCAACTACAGTTAAGGTTGCCGCCTTGTTTCAGCTGCTGCAGTCAACTTATGCCGATCATTACAGCTGATTGCTACTGCAATTTGTCATCATGCTACGCTTCCAAATTTAATTGTATGCAATTGGACTTTGTCGCCAGCCTTCTTCATCTTTTTATGGAAAATAGCATGATTTTAAACCTTCAAAAATATTCAACTTCCACTTGTGCTTTGAAGTAATGTGTGTTTTTTATAGAGTGATACAAGTTTGAATCATAATAAATCATGGTAACACATTTTTGATATCAATGTTATGGTCTTTATTGGATAGAACATTTTATGACATTAATGTTTAAGTATGATTTCGGCCATGTGGTAGGCGCCGCTGGCGCCTACAAGGCGCAATCTGGAACACCAATTTTCACAAACTTTTCGCAGCATTTGCGGCTATATCTCGCCTATAACTCTCTTCGAATTTTGATATCCACGTTTTCAATTGTTTGTGGTTTATCGACATACACAAGTGACTTCACATAACCTCAAAGAAAATAATCCAATGGGGTTAAATCACACGATCTTGGGCCATTTCGTGAAATTATTTTTTCGTCAAAAGTTTCCTTGAGTAAATCAATTGTAGCGCCCGCTGTGTGGCATGTGGCTCCGTCCTGTTGGAACCACATATCAGCAAGATTAATGCCAGCTAATTGAGGTACGAAAAAAACTCTACCATTGGCAGTGACATTCTGCCCATCATCGTTTTCGAAGACATATGGGCCGCTAGCCCATAAGGCGCACCAAACAGTAATTTCCTGTGGATGGAATAGTGTTTCGACGAAAGCTTGTGGGTTTTGCTCACTCCAAATGCGACAATTCTGTTTATTTACGTACCCATTCAACCAAAAATGGGCTTCATCGGAAAATAAAATTTTGAATGGACGAATTGCTGGTTAAGTTTGACGAACAGAACCATGAGGCAACCTTTACCCATCATTTCTTCGAATAACTAAATATATTATATCGAATTGCAGTCTAGCTAAATCAGAAGTTTAAAAAATATCAAAGTCCTTGATCATCTCTCCTTCTCTATTTCACATCACCTGGCTTTTTTCCAACAACTTCTAACAATTGTTTTAATGTGAAAACAATTATTTAGGGTGTTGACAACTTTATTTTATTTTATTTTTTAATCTTTTTTATTTTATTTATTTATTTTTTTTTAAATTTTTTTTTTTTGCAGAAGCACTTTTTAACTTAATATTCAAATTACTGCTTTTTGGGAGACGCATTAGCCCCATAGCAACCAGCTCAAAGGCTTCAACTGATCAGTTTATATTTTTAAGAAAATTTTTGGGAAACTGGAATCAGTCCATTTAAAATTGTAGAGTTAAAAGTGGCAATTCAAAGAAGGAAAAAGCTCATCCATCCCTTTAACTTGGCCCTAATTTTAACCCCAGAGTTATAACAATCCAATTTTGGTGCTAGTCCATGCTTTTGAGCACTTCGAGCTAAAAACTCTTTTATTTTAATTTTCAAATCGACCGCTTCAAACGTGATAAGCTGTAATTGATATAATTTTCGTTACTGTAAAAGAATCGGAGTTTAAAAATTAAATAAATTTTCTCGAATCAACCGATTATGAACCGGCTTGCGGTGATGGAAATGATTTATTTACAGATCTAAATAGTTTGAAGAATCGAATGCTAAAATGCAAATTTTAATATATCTCACTTTGAAAACTCCCTTTTTTGTAAGTTCTTTGGACATATTTTGATATATCCCGCTTTTAACGGTTTTAAACGGTTAAAATTCGCTGGAAATCTAAGTTCAGGAATGCTTTTTCGAACGCTAAATGGTTCAATTCGGTTCGGATGGTCAAAAGTTATAAGCGGGTCACATACTAACACATACACACACATACATATACACACACACACACAAACACATGCATACAGATGTTTTCAACAGGTTCAAGTCTTTAACTTCCCGATTTTTAAAAATTTTAAATTTTAGAAGGAAGTTAATTATATTAGTTTCGGCTAATTACTTTTATATTTCTTTTTATATATTTAAAATTATAAGTTCCCAGCTCTGGAACTGTATATTGGATTTTGCGGATTTTTAATAGCCTTTTATTTCGAAATATTTCCAAGACCAAAGTCTCTAACTTCTTTGGGGCTCCGAAAAACTGATTTCAAGTACAGAAAGAAGGATATCGCCGATTCGACTTTCCTACTTTTAAGGACCCAGAATAGAAACACACTCTAAGGAGTCGCTTATTAAAGACGGAATGGTAATCCTATTAAACACTTAAGATTTTTCTTGAAGAGCACATAAAATCTGTGCAATAAATTTATTGCTTTCGAAATGAAAGTGAGACTTTTAAAATCTCCCCTAATTAACATAAAAAAAAGTTGTTAAAACAGAATTTTCGTGTTTCCACTATTTATGCTGAAGTTTGCATTCATACTCCCAAATACTCGTGATTAAATAAATTATAGTTTTTCCATTATGAATAACCTCGTTAATTGTAATAACGTCAAAGCTTTTAAGCACATTTAGCTTAAGTGCCACAAACCTATTGATTTAGCCAGAATCACTTTATTAAGTTGAGACTCTCTTCCATCTGTAATTTAATCGTATCATCCTATTAACTACAAACATAAGACAATAGCACATCAATTTATGTAAATAAAACACGTTTGCGCCAGCATTCGCCTTTTCAATGAGCGCAATTAACAACCGAATCCTTAAATACAAAAGCCAACAAATTTACCCCAACCACTCACGAGTCGCCGCATTGTTCTGGATGCTTTTCGAAAGGAAAACAATGCGAACTCTGCCACGTACTTTATGATGAGTAGGAGAACACCAAGAACAAGAAGAAGAATAATCTTAACAATAATTCATTCGCCTTCAAAGGGAAAGCAGCCATGAAAAATCATGAGAAGAAATGAATGTAATAAAATGAAACAAAAACAAAAATAAAAACAAAAATAAAAACAAAAATAAATAATATCAAGTGAATGCCGTAACAGAAATTTGCTTACAGTTGCCAAAATCGTATAAATAAAACTCACATGCCCACCCCTTCATCGCTCAAGTCACCCCTACCCCGCGCAGTTGGAAAACTGCAAGTTCGACTAAATACTTGACAAAAGGAAGGCAAAAGCATACGAAGTTGTTATCCAAGAATCGGTGGCTGCGATAGATTTAAATTGATTTGATTTCATTTGATTTGATTTGACTTCTCATGATTCAATTTCAACAAGAATTTGTGCTTCTTCAAGTTTCATTCATGGACTTGAAATGAAAATGTTTGTGGTGGATTGAGTTGGAATAAATTTGGAAAACAGTTCAGGAGAATATTATTAATATTGACGCTGATATTGTTTAGATAAATTGAAGAAAAAAATTTTTATTGAAATGAAACGAATTGTAAACGATTGGAAATTTTTGATTTATTTTAATTTTTAAGACTTTATTTTACAGGCTAATTCTTGGAAAAATGTTTTTTGAATTTAGAAAGTCTTGATAAATATTCCAGAGCACAAGGGAAAGTCATTGTCAAGTTGATATATTCAATTTAAACAGCAGAGCAGAACAGCTGTTTTCGAACGCCGCTACACATTCATCATCAGCACTCAAGTGTATTTTTATTTGCCATCACTTGTCATCAGTTTGTGTGTTCAACACTTTGATTACGAAAAATAATACGAGAATTGTGTCACACCCACGGCAACACATTTTTATTAAATCCCCGTGTTGCCGTTCAAGTGTTTTTCTCCCACTTATTGCTACATTAAATTAAATTTCAACTGGCTAATTATTCTAAACGTGTTTTTAATTTAGAAGGACATTTTTAATATTCCGAATCACAAGGGAGTTTTATATATTCAACTTAAACAGCAGAGCAGAACGGCTGTTTTCGAAAGCTGCTACACTTTTACCATCAGCAGTACTCATGTGGGCTTTTATTTATTACAACTTGTTAGGCGGCCCAGATACGAGAATTGCATCAAACAGACGGTAGCGCACTTTTGTTAAGTCCCAGTGTGTCCGTTTGGTGATTTTTTCTTTTCCGAATATTTTTTTTCATATTTCTTAAAATATTCTTAATTACATTTGAAAGACTTATTGTTTCTTATTGGATTGGCAAAACAGCCCATAACGTTTTTTAATTTTTAATTACTATTTAATTTTGTAGACTAATTTTTCGAAAAATGTTTTTTGAATTCAAAAACACATGATGAAAGCTATGAAGCACAAGAGAAAGTCATTATCAGTTTTAAATATCAATTTACACATCGTAGCAGAACAGTTGTTTTCGAAATCCGCTACACTTTCATCATAAGTACTCATGTGTCCCTTTTTTCCATTTTTCAGGCGGCCTAATTGAATGTGAGAAGAGTTTGTATTTGTATCAACTTTATTTTGAAAAAGCGTCCGAGAACTGTATCAAAATGATGGTAACACTCTCTTGTTAAGTCCCAGTGTTGCCGCTTAATAATTTTTTCTTCATGTTAGATTTTTCTAGATTTTTTTGTTTCATATTTCTTAAGAGAAAATTTTTTGGTTTGAGTTTTCTTAAGGACATTTGAAGGACTTTTTGCTTCTTATTGAATTAGCACAACCACCCATACCTTTTTATACTCTGCACAAAGAAGTAAAACGATTTGTCATTCCATGTGTAATTTCTCTGATGTTAATATGGGACCCCATAAAGTGTATATATATTCTGGATTCTTATGAATAGCGATGACGATTGAGCGATGTCCGTGTGTCTGTAGGTGATATCGGTTTTCCCAAGCCCCCTGAAGAATTAGAAACTTCGTTCTCGGACTGGAAATGAACTTAAATAGAGTGGTATCAGAAAAATCCGCACCATGGTTCCAGAGCTGGAAAGCTTACACTTATTTCTCAAAGCAAATTTAATACCAAAAACCAATTATTTCTTTGTTTGTTTGTAAATTGAATCTATTTCATGCTTTAGAAAGCTTCAACTGCCGATTAGATAAGAAAATATAAAAGCAAATTTCCGGGGATGGGAAATTAAAAGTTTTTTTGCACATTCAGTATTTTATAGTACACGAAATAACTAAAATGTTGATTTTAATAATGAAGATAATGAAGAATAATGATAAAAATAATGAAGATTTGCATTAACAAATTGAAATTTCGTTTCCAGGGGTGGGGAATTGATTTTTTTTTCAGTTACAAAAGTAACCAAAAAGGCAACTTACGTTTTTTTTTTGGTAACTAAAACTATTTTATAACTTAGGAAGAACAAAATTGGTAATTAAAAATATATGGAACGCCAGACGTACGTTGGTGAAGGGTATTTAAGATTCGGCACAGCCGACTTTTACTTGTTTTAACTTTTGGTTATAATTTTTAATTATTTAATTTAAATAAAATAATTTAAATTAAATTGTTCCAAAGGCATTTTTCAATTCCGAAACACTGCCTCGTTTCTGTAACTGATGTGAGAAGTTCTCACATCGAAAAACTAAATAATTATGGTTGTCATGCTTTTTATTGTAGGGTTATCCATATAGAATAATATATTTATTATTATAAAAAACTAAACAAATTTAAAATGCATTAAAAAATATATTCTGACTCATCCCCTGTTTCACAGAGTGACGACAATTTTTTCGATGCGAGAAGTTCTCACTTCAGTTACAGAAACGGAGCCCAGATAATAAATAGTTTTTATTAGTTTTATTTTATTAATTTAAAAATGCGTTCTTTTTTAAGTCCACAAGGAACGCCAAATCAAACAGTTTCTTTTGAATTTAGACATGAAAATGTTGGTTCAATACTCCAAGTAGTTTCCTTCTCCTGTTAACTTTTGAAAAATTATAATACTTTTTTTGCACTTATTATTATATTTATTTATAAGAATTTCAAACTCCTCAATTCATTATATGCCGCCGCTTTTAGGCTCCCACTATTAAAAGGCGCAGGTTAAGTGGAAAATATTTCAATCGGCAAAAGTTTGAATTGACAAGCTGCAGCAGCCAAACTATGAATGCAAAATATGTGTGTCTCTGTAACAAATTTTTATGAAACGTTATTAATCACTTAAATCTTTGTTTGTACATTCGAATTGTTTCACATACAATTTATTACAAAATATATAAATCCCTCTACACAACAAGTGAACTGAATTTACAGCAGGTAATTTAATTTCTGTACATGTCTGTCGCTGGTGATAAACCACTGAAAATGCCACGACTAACAATTTGTTTATATTATTTTAAAGCACCTTCAAATATGATGGCTTCGATTTGAAGCAGCAGCTACCAAAAGCAAAGCGAACACAATAGAGATTTAAAGCTCTTTTTTAAATATATTTCTGCAATAATCTGGCGTTAAGCTGATCTGCTTAAGCCAGCTGAAGGTGTGATAAATTTGCCAATTTATGTATTTTTAGGGTTTTCGTTTAAGAGCTTTAAGGTTTGGTATCTGCAGGGAAATTTTTTTAAATATTCCGAGTCAAAATGGGAAACCAACATCAAGTAAATTTCCTCACTTATACTTCGGAAGTCGCTACACTCCCGTCTTCATCGTGAAGGTATTCAATTCTTTAGTCGACTCTTGAAATAATCGATTTAGGGCCTAATTGTTTTGAATGAACACCCTCGTATATCGCGTAAGCCAGCTGCTGGCCAATATTACAACTTTAAAATAAATTTATCTATTTTTCAACAATTTATTTTATTGATTTGTTGCACATGTCAACATAAATGCACGTAAACACATACACGCATACACACATACACACATACACATACACAATCATAAATATTTTTACTCTAAAACAGAAATCATTTCGTTCATGAATATGACCGCGTTATAATTTCCAGTGAACTTTATGGGATTAAGACGGGATAACCGATAAGCCTTTTGAAAACAGCGACTTTAAGCTCATGTCAATTAAACACTAACCGCCACCTGGGCACAAGTGAGATATTCTCAATTCAGTTATCAAGTACACAAATTAGTTGGCAAATACTTCGGGCTTAAAAAGGACTTTTTTCTAAATCATTGACACAAACAGTGTATTAATTATTAAGCCCACATAAACAAATTATTTAAGCAGTTCTTGTGCATATTTTTGCGAGTAAATAAAATGAAGAATATATACTTTTGGGAGCAAAATAAAATAAATATTCTCAATTTTTAGTTTCGAAAGGCAAACTTTTCCATTGGAACACACTATAGCAATTGCTTGGCATGGCACCAAATTTTATGGTGTGTTTTGGACTGCAGTAAGTTTCTATCAGGTTCGAAATGGGCGCAGTTGAAGTTTTAAACATTTCTAAGGGCGTGTCAAATTTCTGTGTAAAAAAATTTTCCGAAACTCCAACTATCGGGTGTTTTTTATAGAGTGATACAAGTTTAAATCATAATAAAACATACTGATATATTTTTGATATCAAGTAAACGGTCTTTATTGGATAGAAAATTTCATGACATTAATGTTTAAATATGATTTCGGCTATGTGGCCGCCACGGCTGGCGCGTACAAGGCGCAATCTGGAACACCGATTTTCACAAACTTTTCGCAGCATTTGTGGCCGTATCTCGCCGATAACTCTTCGAATGTTGATTTCCAGGTTTTCAATTGTTTGTGGTTTATCGACGTACACAAGTGACTTTATATAAGAAAATAATCCAATGGGGTTAAATCACACGATCTTGGGGGCCAATTAATTGGGCCATTTCGTGAAATTATTTTTTCGTCAAAAGTTTCTTCTGGAGTTAATCAATTGTAGCGCCCGCTGTGTGGCATGTGGCTCCGTCCTGTTCGATTAATGTCAGCTAATTCAGGAGCGAAAAAACCATTGACACCATTGACAGTAACATTCTGACCATCATCGTTATTGAAGACATATGGGCCGGGCCCATGACTCCGCCAGCCCATAAAGCGCACCAAACAGTAATTTTCTGTGGATGTAATCGAGTTTCGACAAAAGCTTGTAGACTCTCCTCAATCCAAATGCGACAATTCTCTTTATTTACGTACCCATTCAACCAAAAATGGGTTTCATCGGAAAATAAAATTTCGAATGGACGAAGTGCACGATAAGTTTGACGAACAGAACCATTACTTTGATTGAAAATTTCCATAATTTGCACGTGTCGCTCTAGTGTAAGTCGATTTATAATAAAATGTCAAAGCAAACTGAATAAAAAGCAACTATCAGCTGTTAAATGGGTGGTCAAATAAAGCAGTCATGCCAACTCAAAGTTGTATCATCTTATAAAAAACACCTTATATAAAGTCATCCTGCAATTAAGGAGTTAATGAAAAAAAGAAAAAATTCAAGGAAGGAAGGGATGATTCTGCTTTTATTTAAGTTATTAATAAGGACAACATAAAACTACTTTTAAAATATTTAATATATTTAAAATATCTTCAGTTTCGATTTTTCACTACTGTCATGACTTATTATACCCTGGCGATTTAGTTCAAAAGGTTTTGCGTCATCTGGTAGCTCTGCACGTGTTAAGAAGAGTTTGGTTTTGAAAAAAAAAAACTTTTATTTTGTTTATTTAAAAAATGGCTCTACTTGAGTTACATTAAATTAAAGCAGCATTCCAACTGGTTATACATATCGGCTTGGTTGTGGCCTTCGTATCGAATTCCCTAAATTACATGCAGCCTTAAGCATTAAACACAATAACGACAGCAGGCTACACGAACACCGACTACAAAAACCGTTGGCTACAATCGTTGCCTCGTGAGTCAGCTACTTAATTATTTTTAGAACAACACCACCAAATCAATAACCATGAGTTGTTGTTGGTAGTAGAATTCTCTTCATACGCCAGTGTAGCCGCTTTCATAAATGTAATACTTTTAAATAGTGTTATTGTAATAAAATACATTTAAAGTCAACAATATATGACAAGAAATCATTTCATTAGCTTGTTAATAAAGTTTGTTGTTTCTTTTTGTGAAATAAAACAATATATTTTCAAGTCCACAATAATTGAATTTATTTATATTACACTGGCAACATTGCATCTACTCATTGTCGATCACCAAAATAGAAATTATTTTAAGTTGACTACAACCACAAAAACAGCAGGGACAACAACCAGTAGCCGTGTTGCCTGTAGTAGTAAAAATAATCATTCTCTCATACGCACCTGGATTCTATTTTTGACATGTTGGTGTCTGTAGCCTGCTGTCGTTATTGTGTGTAATGCCTTGTGTAACGATCTTTTAGAAATCAGTTTTGAATTTCTTTAGACAAGACTGCAGGAAGCCGATATCAGTTAGTAACACAACAAATAAAATTGCTAAAGATATAAAATAGCACATAAATCTCTTTCTGGCAGTTCTTTTCTTTTAGAAAATTCACAGGGGGTTTATAAAAACAACTCTAATTATAAAGAAAATTATATAGACAATAACACACGGCCTTTCTCATTTGCTGATATTAATTCAGTGCCTGCATATTTAAGAATCCAGTACAGTCGTGTGCACGGTTGCCACTCTAAATTTTCCTTCGGAACCAAAATCCATGAAAAAAGAGAACCAATTTTTTTCAATTTTATTTGCATACCAGCGTAATACAATACTTTTTACACTGAATTCAAATTACCAATTTCAATCTTGTAAACAAAAGTAGCAATCGATCAGTGTTGCCAATATAGCTTTTTGATTTACTACTGTGGGTAGGTAACAATCGATTACTATCAAGTGTTGTAAACGAATCAAATCTTTTACTTTATGTGAAGAGTAATAATTTTCGTAAATACATTTTTACAGGCATGACAAAACTTTCAAAATTTATTTATATTATAATCGTTAACTTTTCATAAAAGAAAAAAATGAAGCAGCGAACCAAACGTAAAAAAACAACCATTTTTGGTTCAATTGTACCACAGTGGCAACTGTGGTCGTGTGCTCTAAAATAAATACCATTTCTACTAATTATTAAATTTAAGCAAAAGATTCCAGCTCTCGCTTTCTATTTAAGAAAAAATCTGTCAACTGTCAAGTTGCACTGTTCGAATCTATACGAAAAGTTTTGTTTTAGTTTTGTTGGCAGGATTAAAGAAGAAATTCTACTGCAAATTGAATTTGCATGAAATAATTAAATGCCTTAAAATAAATGATTTCCGTCAAGAAACACCCGATGCAATCACATCTAAGACCTAAAAAAAAGGAAGAAAAAAAGAAAAAGAAAAAGAAAAAAGGAGGCAGCAAATAAGGAAACACAATGTTGATGCCTCTACTCGTGCTAACAATGAACGGCAGTAAAATATAAGTTTCTCTTACGTCTGCATTTCGAATGCCACTACGAGTGTACACATTGAAAATATATTTACGTCCTTCACACTTATCAAACATAAAAAGTCGGCAACTAACTGCTCTGCTGCAGCAACGAACAACTGCACACACACACACACACGCACACGCACAACACCATGTCGGCAACAACAAGGAACTATTTGTTTGGGCTCATAAAATACAGTGAGGAATTTTACTTTAGAAATTACATGCAAATATTTATGGTAAAATTATAGGGTGTTTTTTTTAAGTTACTCATATAATTCAGTGTTGTTTTTTTATTGTTTTCTTTTTACATTTTGCAAAGAATTACTGGAGCAATTAATTTAATAAACGATTTCATGTCGTATAAAAAAAGGAAAAATAACTCAAGATTTCCCAGGACTAAAAACCAGTGTCTCGTGTCTGTAACTGAAGTGAGAAGTTCTCACATCGGAAAACTAAATAATTGTGGTTGTCATGCTTTTTATTTTAGGGTTATCCATATAGAATAATATATTTATTATTATAAAAAACTAAACAAATTTTAAATGCATTAAAAATATATTCTGACTCATCCCGTGTTTCACGGAGTGATGACGATATTTTCGAGGCGAGAAGTTCTCACTTCAGTTACAGAAACGAGCCACAGGAATTGTAAGTAAAAGTTGTCTAAAAACTAAAATCTCAAGGACTTTTGATGTTGGAGTCCTCGGGAGACCCTTACAAATGTCATATCGGCCAGAAAATTAGTTCCGAATGTTGAAAAATCATTCTTTAACTACAAATCAATATATGGCTTGAATAACCACTTATTTCTAAATATCATTTATTTCAGGAAATTCAAAATAAACACCACTTGAAAGTAGCTCCAGATGATGGATATGAAATTTTATATATTCATCACTGAATTTGAAACCAAAAATTGTACATAAAAACGAGGTCTGATGTTGACATACTTTAATCATATTTATTAATTAAATTTAGAAAGTCAATGATTTAGGAATATCTTCAGATATAAAAAAAGATTTCTCATCATGTATTTCACCTCAAAACTATTGCAATCAAGAGAGAACTGAAGCTGTTTACTAACATTTTTCGAAAGAAGTTTCAATACAAATAATTTTCATATAAAAAACTAAAACTCAAAGTAACCGACTTAGTTAGTCTTAAAACAAAACCAGAGATAGAAAATATGTACTTCGGTAATAGCGAAATAAATCAATAAAAATTAACAGGGATTCCCAAAAAGGATTCTGCAGCAGAAACAAATAAATCGTGGATAAACAACAAAAATTTATTATGTATTTGTTGTGCTCTTCTTCCATTTCATATTTCGCATTGAAATTTAATTAAAAGCGAAGTAACACTTCTGGACGATACGCATGGTCTCATGAGCCCTTTTTGTTGTGGAAATAAAAATCATTTTCCTGTCAGCAGTTCAACTAAAAACAATTTCGCAGTTTTTTTAATGCTGCAATATTTTGTCTTTCTATTTGCTGTGGGAAATCAATAAAGTTTTTAAATAAACTTTAACTTTAAATTAAAGTTGGTGCAGCACAAAATAATTTTTATTTTTATGGTTTCAAATTAAAAGCACCAGGTATACTAACGAGCGTTCTTTTTAATAAGAGTTTAAATTATCAAGAGGGAAATGGAAAGCAAATCGGAATTAAAAGATTAAGTAACTCCGTTTTCCAATACAAGAGAGTTGAGGAATTGCGTTGCAAGTTTCTTTAAAACGTAAATGAATTAATTAACTGAAAACTTTGTTGCTTGAAATGAGAGAGTTTTGTTCGACTGCGAATTTGAAATTAAGAACCTCTGCTTATCACTGGCAAACAAATCACTTGTTCAAACTGCATTTAAGTGAATGTAAATAGAAGTGCTTCCATAACACACACAAACACACACACATACATATACCCTCACACACCCCCACACCTTCCGATTCGAAGAGGTGTCAAAACTTTTTATATGGTATTTAACATTCAAAGTGCAGAACTATAAAATGTTTAAGCCTAAACAAAATAAAAATGGAATAGACGAAGAATGAAAAGAAGTAAAAGACGAACAAACGAACAAATACAAGAGACTGCATTCCAATTTATTTAATGTATGCAAAAGCCAGCAAATAAACAATTGTGTCTAGGGTTAAGGGCCAAAAGAACTTTGCCACAATGTAACCAATATTTTGTTTAAATCATACGAAAACACACGGACAGACACAAACATCCATCCATCCCATTTGCAGACGGTGATTCACACCGCCTCTGCTGAACCGACATGCTCTTCCGGTAATTGTTCACACTCGTATGGCCAACTTTGCTGCAACCAGAGAAATGGCGGGGGGGACTAGAATACTTTACCTGCTGCAGAAGAGCTTGAATGAATTTATGGCAAAAGAAACAGTGGGGTATGTAAATTGCTTATAAGCAAATAAGGAAATTAAAGGCAGAAAATTAAAAAAGAAAAATCTGATACACTAGTTCCAGTTGCAGTTGAATATTTCCCAGCAAATTCCACTGATTCTTGGCAGGTCATAAATTTCCAGCACATTTTCCCAAACGCTTTCTTGAGCAACTATTTCCAGAAATTCCAAGCTTTTCTCTCGTGTCCTTTAAACAATTAATTGCTGTTTGAACTCTGCCCTGTCACACTGTTCCGACACTTGACTACAAATACTATTTGCAATATATTATTACTTGTGGGTTATAAATATCGAATGACAGGTAACTCTTTTGAATCGTAGCACATGCTTTGCAAGACTTTCCTCTGCAACAATTCAATGGCCAAACATTTGCAAGCATTTCCCATTCCAGATATTCCTGCAGAGATAAAATTGTTGTGTGCAAAATTTCTGGAAATCAAATTGTAGGTTTTTTACGTATCTCTCCATTTGAAGTTGAAACTTTATTTCGTTGTGTTCATGTTAAAAACTTCTTTAGGAAAAAAAATAAAATAAAATAGAAAGAAATAAAACAAAAGAGACTGCAGTAACACGATTGTGTGTGTGTGTGTTTGAAAAAAAGTTCTAACAAGATTATTTTGCCGGAAGTTGACTGTGTCAAATAGTAGTTCAGTGCTTTTTTGCTACAGTTTTTTATGATTTGCTTAAATTATCGCCTGTTTTGAATAATTGCAAGTATTTTCTGCCAACTACAAGATATTATAACAGGCAACATGCACATATTATCTGACATTAAACATGTTTTCTTAAAAGTTTTGTTAACAATTTCATGTTGCTGGAAAAGTTAAACAATACAATATTTTAAAGGAATTAAAAAAAAACGTTTCATTTAAAAATACATTTGTAGAGTATAAAAAAAGGAGTTTGAAAACTATGGAACAAGTTTTAAAATATATGAAATATCAAAGATTCAATAAAAAGGTTTTAAAAAGAGCCATGGAAAATAGCATGTGAAACCGCTTCACAATTATTGAAATAACCTTAAAGCAGGAAAAATAACACACAATTAAACAATTTATTTAAAAAAAAAACCATTAAACTTCTTTAATTTTAATTATTTGCTGATTCTTTTCTCCCAAAATACTACTAAAGAACTCAAAGTGATCAATTGAGGGGTTTTAGTTAGTCCCCATGCGCATTTCATAGGGATTTATGCAGATCATCAGGGATCCTTTAGCCAACATTTCGTAGAATAACTAAAAATATTTATTTCAAACTTCCACTTTAATTAAGTGAGAAGTCTAAAACAATTATGAAAGTCATAACAAGAAAAAAAACAATTTAATTTTAATCGTATTTTCCCGAAATTTAAAAAATTTTAGTGATCACTTTGAAATTTTATTGAATTTAAGAAAAACGAATCAGCCTCAATTAAAATGTATTTGAAATGTTAAATAACAATTCTTAAACACATAAATTTAGTCAAGAAAAATTTACATCAACTTAATATTTAAGCAAAAAAAATTATATTAAATCTCCAATTAATACGACTCCACAAGTACTCGACTTCTAAAGAGTGGCGCTCAGCAAGAATGCCCAAAGAGCAACTGTCTGATGTGAACTTTGCTCAATCACAATGATTGAAGCCAAAATTGTAGCCACGACTTTTGTTACGCGAAGCGAGTTCTTATGCACCATTCAAGATGTGAATTTTGCTCCATCATAATAATTGAGGTCGACATTTTAGCCATCGTGGACGGCTTTTGTTACGGGAACATAATAATTTGAATCTGAACGAAATGTAATTGCAGTCAGATGGCACCATCCTGCGGCAGGTGAACTGCCACACCGCCAGCGAAACAATCAGTGAACTTTAATGCAACAACAAATTAACTCAAAAAATCTGATGTCATGCGATTTAACGCGGTGCGATTTTTATTCTGTGGGAATTTTGTGAAATCTCCAGCTCATGCTCACAAACCAGACACAGTTTCTGAGCTTAAGAATGGAATTCCAAGAGTCATGGATGATAATTTTTTTTTAATTCATTGAAAAATTAATTGAGAGATTCCACCAGAGCTGCAACATGCAGTGCAATAAGAAAATATCGCAACTATTTCAAAACATGTTTATAGACGCTCTCTATAGAAGCCAATAAATGCCATGAGTCATGAATACATGATCGGCTGAAAATGCTGCTGATCTTCTGAATGACTGTCTAAGAACAGCTGGGATGCTGGGGAAGCAATAAGTGGCCATTTAATTATTTATTAAGCCGCCCCAGGGCTGATCAAGATGAAAGCTGCAGCAACTGTTTGATATTTCAATTGATTTAAATTGTGGAATACTTTTGAGGGGGTTAGTTTTTCCCCCTTTTTCTGAAAATATATTTTTTTCAAAATATTTCTTTTATTTTTAGTTTTACTTTTAAGCTTCTTTCAGTGAGAACTGTTGAAAAGAAAAATTGCGCACGTAAGATTCAGGTTAGCATTTTCCCTGCGAGAGGAGCAAGAAGTTTAATGGGAATGAAAATTCCATTTTCTACCTTCGATGGTGTTGAATGTGGAGTAAAAGAAGTAACTCGGATATTTTTTGTAATTTTTTCTCGTACGAGAAATGCAATTTTGCTTAGCAAATCATTTATTAAATGACAGTTTATTATTTTTATTAATTACTTCTCTTGTTTTAATATTATTTTTGACCCAAATAATATATGAAACTTTCCATCACTTTTGCTTGCAGTATTTGCTAAGAAGTAAACAACACCAAAAAAAAAGTTTAAAGCGATTAAGACCGACCATTGAAAATCAAATAAAAATTTAAACTAAAGCTGATCTCTTTTCTAGAAAAAAGTGCAACATTTCTTACATTTTTTAGCAAAATATTACAACATTCCGATATTTGATATTAAGGCAATTATTAAACATTAATCCAACATCACTTACGGAAAGTAGTTGCTGCTTTAAAACTCCTGCAAACTGCCACTACTTACAAAACAAGTGAAAAAATGTTACATATTTTGCAGAAAAGAAAACGCTATAAATGATGCAACATATATAAAAAGTTTTCCATATTCAATTTCAAAAAGACGTCATTTAGAAAGTGTTTTTCACTACCTGCAGATCGAGTGTGCTCGAGAAATTTATCAAAAACAAAACAATTTGCCGCAGTCGACAGATAAGAAAATAAATTCCCTGAAATTCAATTGATCTCGTCTTTAAGGTGCAGGTATAACTCAGTAAGTCTTGATTTATATTCACGACGGGACTGCGCTCCTTCACGAAATCTAGCACTGTAAATTTGGATATTAAATAAATTACCTTTGGAATTGGCATGGAGCTTAGAAATATATTTGATTTATGGATATTTTTGTGAGTGTAAATTCTGCAAGATTTATAATAATTGTCTCGCTTTTCAGCGAACATTTTTATTCTCCTACGAACAATGAAAAATAATATGACAAGTCAACACAATATTTTTGATAAACTTACAAAATTAATATATAGAAAAGGAAAGAAAAAAGTCACACATCTAAGGGTTTGAAAAATTCGCCCTAAAATTTCAACTGCATTTTCAAACAATTTTCATCAACTAAAACGTGCACACAACAAACAACAGAACACTTCTCTTTCTGCACTCTAGATTATTGTGTGCAATTTTATGGTATTTTTTTTTTGTTTGCAGCAACTGTGCGCCAGCCAACACAACAGAGTCACAAATACCAACAACTTGGCTCAAGTTTTCTATAAATAGAGACAACTGCTTCCATAGAAATCACAAGTGAAAAATAACAAGTAAAAGTGCTGTATTCGGCTGTGCCGAATCTTATATACTCTTCACAAACGTACGTCTGCTTTCTAACTTAACCCTTGGAAACGAAATTTTAATTTTTCAAATTTTTTTTACCAATACAAGTCCTCATAATGTGTAAAGCGGTTTTATTTAAGCAAAAGTACAAATTTTTAACCATTTTTGTAACGTTCATGTTATACAAAATATTGCAGTATCCAACCCTGGAATCGAAATTTTTATTTTTTTCTTTTAATTTTTAATACCAATTTTGTTTTGCCGAAATAAACAATAATTTTAACTTGGAGAAAACGACTTTAATTGATTTTTGGTTATGTATTGTATCAAAAAATTTTAAATTTCGGAACCCTGGATGGGAACTTTAAACTTTTCAATTTATTTTTAATCGATGCAAATCTTCATGATACCAAAAACGGTTTTATTTAAGAAAAACTTAAAATTTTTAAACATTTTAGTTACTATATGTACCATAAAATACCGAAAGTGCCAAAAAGTTCCCACCCCTGGAGACGAAAACTAAATTTTTTTAAATAATGTTTTACCAATGCAAGTCTTTATAATGTATAAAGCGGTTTTATATAAGAACAACTAAAATTTGTAAAAATTTTTGTCACTTTCATGTACTACAAGACATTGCAGTATCCAACACTGGAAACGAAATTTTGACATTTTTAAATTTTTGATACCAAATTTGTTTTGCCAGAATAAAAAATAATTTTAACCAAGAAAAAACTACGTTAATTCATTTTTGGTTATGTTATTGTATTAAAAAATTCAAATTTCCTAACCCTGGATATGAATTTGTATATACCAAAAACGGTTTTATTTAAGAAAAACTTAAAATTTTTAAACATATTAGTTATTATATGTACCACAAAATACCGAATGTACCAAAAAAAATTTTTTTAATTTCCCATCCCTGGAAAAAAAAAATTTTTAAGTTTTAAATGGACAATTGAGGAGTGCCAAAGCATGAAATAGGTTCAATTTTCAAATAAGCAAGAAAATAATCGGTTTTTGGTGTTAATTTTGCGTCGAGAAATAGGTGTAAGCTTTCCAGCTCTGTAACCATCCTTCTGAATTTCAATACCACTCTAAGTTAGCTCACTTCCAATCGATCAGTTCAAGAATGAAGTCTCTAGCTCTTCTGGGGGCTTGGGAAAACCAATTTCACGTACAGACAGACAGACAGACGGACATCGGTCAATCCTCATCGCTATTCATAAGGATCCAGAATATATATATATATACTTTATGGGGTCGGATATTGATATCGAAGAAATTACACACGGAATGACAAACCTAAATGTATGTACCCTTTCACATTTTTGTGAAGGGTATAAAAATGATGCAAAAAAAGTAAACGCATATTGTCACCATTAAATATTATTCAAACGATTTTATAAATTATAAAAATACATTTAAAAGCATACGTCAACAACTATTAAACACGCACACACATATCCACACACACACACACATACTCAACCCAAGACGAACGAGGTTTTTAAAAGAAAACTGACAGCAGCAGCGAACACCAGCTTTCCATTTGAAGGGAGATGTACAATATTTATGATGAAGACGAACGTGGGCAAATGGAAAAGATTCCATGAGTTAAAGCAGATCAAATTTTGTTGATATAAAAAATATATTTAAAATTCTTTTAGAACTCATTTTTATATGCTGATTATCTAGAAAGCTTTTTTCAATTCAGAAAGACTTGATAAACGTTCCAAAAGTAAAGCAAATTTAAGATCACATTTACATATACAACTTATAGAGCAGAACAGCTGTTTTCAAAAGCCGCTACACTTTCATCAGCGGTACTCACGTGTATGGTCTGTTTATTACCTCTTGTTTGCTGGCCTTATTGAATGTGGTACCTGCTTCTATTTGTAGCAGTTTTATCTGACAAAATAATTTTCTGATTTTACAAAATAAATTTTGATATCGAATAATTTATGGCGTTTTCTTTTCTTAAAAAAAAATGTAACATTTTTTCACTTATTTTCTAAAAAGTGGCGGTTGGAAAAAGTTTTAAAACAGAAATTATTTTCTGTGAAGGATGTTGGATTCATTTCTAATTAATTCCTTATTTTGAAATGGCAAAATGTTGCCATTTTCTGTTAAAAAGTGTGAAAAATGTTGCATTTTTTCTAGAAAAGATATCGACATTAATTTGACTCCTTTTAGTCCACTTAAGAGGACTGGTCTGGGCCAGCATATCAAATTTTTGTTCACAAGGACTTTGTGATTGTCAAAAGTCCTACTGAATTGAGTAAATGATGGCGACATGTTGGACACCGCAAATAAAAAGTTATCAACACTGAACCGCAAACAACAACAAAATCGTTCATGCTGTTGTCCATATTAATGCTGGAGAAATTGCAGTCATATTATGCAATTCTTTTCCAACCGCCTACTCGCAGGACATATTCTTACTCCTCCATATTGTCACACATACCGAATAGTAACTTTAAGTTGTTTTTATTATTATTGGAGCTGTTACAGTTGCTGGTTTTCCCATATATAAAGATTTATTCACAATATTGGGGTAAAGCTCATGACATATACAAACATACACAAACAAAGGCTTAAATAGCAACACAAACACACACACACACACACACTCAGTTACACATGCAATGAAACTTAAATATTCTGTCACACAATACTTTGCCATTTATGGCGCTCGTTTATTTAGTTTCATTCTCGTTTATTCATGACTTCATTCCCTCATTCATTCATTCATTCATTCATTCATTCCTTCGTTCATTCATTCATTATGAATTATGTTTGTCACGTTTACAATATTAATAATGGATGTCAACAACTTGGCCAAAAAATATGAGAATAACTTGCCACTAAACATTTGGCAAACATGTATGCCAGCGAGCGAGCGAGCATTAACGTTTGAAAACAATTTATGAAAACTTAATGCCTCTAAACACAATTTTCGGAAAAGGAAAAACGAAACTGAAGTTTCATTTTTCTGTGAGTATCCATTAGCTGGGAAGATGCTTAATGTTGGCAGAGTGTTCAGAAATAATTAATTTTATTTAACGTGCAGTAGTGAGAAAATGAGTTGAGCAAAGCACGATGTGGAACTCCATAGTGATAAGTCTTTTTGACAAATTCGAGAGTTATTTATTAATTTCGTTGTGATGTGTGATTAAATCAAAGGACCTCAAGGACTCGGTTTCGAGCCACAATTAGAGGGAGTAATTTGAAGGCACAATAGCGTCTTCCAAATGTTAATAATTCACATAAATTTTTTCGTATATTTTTATATATAACAATTTCACTTTCCTTTTTTGATTCGTTTCATATTTTTTCTTTATGAAATTGTTTAATATTATTTTCATATTATTTCAATAAATATTGTCCTGTTTATGTGAATAGGATTTCATATGCACAGATTTGCTTCATACGAATTATAAAGTTATTTATGACAATTACTTTTCGTGAACGCTGGGAAAAACTTAAAAGGACAATAAAAGCCATGTGCCGTCATTTATTCCGTTTCTGCATTTATTTAGCAGTTTAAAAAATATTTTGTTTCCTATTCTCTGGTGCTAAAGTTGTCTTTACAACATGTGACATCCTTATAAGTGGATGGCATTTTTAATATCCAGCGCAATAATTTCAAAAGCAGTAGAGTTGTCAACTTTTAAATTTCCAAAAGCACTAAAAACAAGAAAAGTGTGCTGCAGTTCAGCGAAAAAAAGAGGGAGTTTAAAATTATTCATTTTATTTCAATAAAAATAATCATCTCCAACATATAAGATTTGAATCCTTCATAAAGGAAACTACACACATTTTTTAAATATAGAAAAACATACAACAGAGTAGTTGCAGGTATGAAAAAGAAACATGACAAATATATTTTGCGTACATGGGGTTAAGATTTGCAACGTCATATTCAAAAAGAATTGAAAAGGCAATGCTAAAGTGAAGTAACAAGTGGAAATCAATAACAATTTAAATATCCAGTGCCTCGTTTCTGTAACGTTTCTGTAAGTGAAAACATCTCGCATCGAAAATATTATCGTCACTCTATGAAACGCAGGATGAGTCAGAATATCTCTCTTAATGCATTTAAAATTTTGCTGGTTTTTTATAATAATAAAACATCTATTCCCAAAACACGTACCGAAATAGGATAGGATTACAGGCTTAAATGTCCTTCCTTCATCTCTTGACGTGTGTCCTTTAAGAATTTAGAAAAAGAAGGAGATCGGAATGACTGTTCCAAAGTAAAACTCTCCTGTAAAGATGTTGGTTCTTTGTGATAATAGTGCTTGTTTGTGCAAAATTTAGTAAATTTTTTAATAAAATATTTCAAATAAAATAATTAATTTTTTGGTTGTTAAGCAATTTGCAAATTCTCAAATGATTTGGGAAAGTCCTTGAGAGGTTTGAAACTTTTCAAAACTGTGCTGGAAGTCTACTGATGATATATAAAACAAGAGTGACAGTATATTTACAATTAACATCGTGCTTTCCTTTTGGACCACCCTTTATGGGAGTAAAGGGTCTATCAGTTGCATATTTTGTTGTGTATTTTTTATTTCCGCCTTTTTCAAATCCTACTTTAATTATAAATTTTTCATTTGGAAATAGTTGCTAAAGCCCGGGGTGTTAATAATTAAACTTTTCGTATTTCTGATTGAAAAGAAATCATTTTTTTTTCAGAAATATTTTTCAAAGGCTTTACTGGTATTCTAATGCTCTTGCAAATCTTTTATTAACTTTACATTTTTTTTCCCATAACATTTTACTATTAAGAACTTTTGCAAAAATGTTGAAATTAGTTCGACCTATTATTTCAGGTGAACATCCGGAGGCCATGCAGACAGGATCTTCCGGTTGCCAATACAGTTGGCTAACAATACTCCTACTAATGGCCATAGTATTCTATTACAATAGCCAGTGCCAGTACATCAGCTGTAATCTAGCAAATTGTTTATTAAAGACCACCTGCCAGACATGCCAAACAAAGTTCTCCTCCGCCTGCTATCAGCCGGCAACAGTATGCAGTGCAACAATGCATCGCTGCAGTAGTAGCAGAGCAACAACCACCGTTACCACCAACCATACCACCTGCAGTCTACAATGTCCTGATTGTCCTGATTGCCATCATCTATTAGCCAACAATGCAAAGTTTGACAACAATTGCTTTTACCAGGAATTAGTCTTTACAAGTTGATACGAAAATCCCGATGACAGAAATAAAAGTCGACAAATTATTTCAATGGGATGAATAAAATAATGAATAAATATGGTAAGAACTGCACTACCAAACTATTATTAAGACTAATACTTCTAACAATAACGAAATGGAAGCGTAAAGCTTTTTGTTTTCTTTCTACTATTTCATTTGTTCTTTTTTTTTTATATAAAAGAACTATTAAAGAAAACAAAGAAGAACGAAATATAAAATAGTTGGGAATTAAAACTTTTTAATCAGATTGTAAATAAAATATAATACTAAAGGATAAGGATAATGTACTCCGTAGTTGTAAGTTGGAAAGCAAAGAATAGCGAAATTAAGTTTTTGTATTATAAATTTTTTTAAATATAACAAATTTTATTCAATGTAAATAATCTACTAATTAAGTTTAATGATATTCAAAAAGCAGTTTTATATATTTTATTTTATTTATAATTTAACGTTAATTATCAGGAAGGACATGTTGCTAATCCGCAAGTAAAAATGCATACAAAGATTTTACAAAATATGTTGCTGTTTTGGGGTTATTTCCCTTTTAGATTTTTGAGGTGCAGTTTAGGAGAATGTTCCCTCCTTTTTTTTATTACAGCCATCAAACAGTTCCTCCATGTTTTGTGCCATCAAACAGAGGCAGCCAACTCTACTCTTCAGATAGTGTTTTTTTATGTTTTAGACCAGCCCTCAGGGGATGACCCCTACATACGCGATGCTGTGAAAGAACCAAGAAAATAATGTTTGGGAAGGGGAATAGAAGAAGTATTGCCTTTGCACTTCTGATTTAAACATCCTTAAGTGAGAAGTTGCAGGAAAGACATCTGAAGCAAGTTTATTCCACATACGAACCGTTCAGCCAAAGAACGGATTCTCTATTTAATGCGTGACAACCCGATACGTCGTGTTTGGAGAGCGTGTGGCTCACAAAAACAGTCGATTTTTGGACACAAGTTCCTTAATTTCGGCTGAGCAAATCCCTTTCTAGTGTCGGTAGAACAGTGAAACACACCCCACATTTCGTGGATGCTCCTGTGAAGTGAGTAGAGTCAATGGCTTTTCCGCTTTCAAAGATAATCTTCTTTGCTCGCTCCTGTAGGCGGCCGAGTAATTCCAAAGTAGACTTTGAACCAACGTTTCACACATGAAAGTTGTATTTTATTTTCGATTCGATGTAGGTGATATAAAAAGTAAGAAGATCGGATGGAGTGAAGTATGTCTTATAGCGCCTTAAAAAGTCCTGCCTCTTGACTGTTTCACTTGAAACCTACTTGAAACCTATTCAAAAATGGCTTCAAGTTGCTTTTAACAATATCATTTTGTATGATAAAACCAGGTTTTAACAGTTGGCCTTAACGTAGAAACCAAAATTTATTTAATTGTGGAAATTTGTGTTTGATAAAGACCCTGAACAGACTTCACGTCTACAGGAAACAAGCAAGTCTACTTTTTTAAAATGATCATCTAAATTTCCGTGACTGAAACCAATTGATAACTTGTGAAACCGATGTTCAGGAGCACGTAAAAACAGTGAATTTAAAAATATTTAGCTATTTTTTGGAAAGAAAAACAAAAAGCGCTGTTTAAGAACTAAAATTTTTTTATGTAGGGAACCCTGGGCGAACTTTAAGAAAGACTTAAGAGTGATTTTGTTTAGCGAGTGGTTCGCTGTATATCCGAAGTGGTTGCATCAGCATAACTTGAATCAAATGCACCGATTTTCTAACTTATTTGTTAATCCAAGTGCAGCTAACAAGTGGTAATAAAAAAAAGTACCCTTGAGTATTAATGATAAAAGTGTAGTGGCTTTCGAAAACAGCCATTCTGCTCTGCTGTCTAGGTTGAATATATAAAAATTTATATCAATTTCCCTTGTGCTTTGGATTATTTATGATGTCTTTTTGAATTGAAAACAGTGTTTCAAAATATTATAGAACACACTTCGTTTGCATCCCAAACGATCTTGAAAATTTTATACAAATTGTTTCTTTGAAAATTTTCATAAAAATAACTCATTCTGTAGTGGCATGAAGAAACGACTGATTTGTTTGTGAAAGAAAATCAGTAGCAACGCAGCATTGAGTCAGTCAACATCAAGCCTTGTTGGCAATGAATTTTTAAGTGCAGCCAGATCACTGATCGTTCACTCTTTTTCACTCGCACTATAGTTACTTTCGACGCTTTAACTAACTGTATTGTAGTTCCTCTGAGAAATTTTCCGTGGTTAACTACGTTGCTACTTCCTAATGTAAAGGCACAGGTCGTGTACAGTCAGTCACAGACACGTATAGAATAAGGGTGAACAACATCGCCGGTATATGGTCTCAGTCGCCCACAACAAAATTTTTTACAAATTTACTTTGTTAATTATTTTCCATACAAATACAAATACAAAAACCGAGGCAACGTTTTGTGTTACCATTTGAAATTTTTCGCAGGATATGACCTGTTGTGATCGAACATAAAGGATTTCCAGCCAAATACTGAAAATGAAGCTTAACTTTACGTAAACGAATTAACTTTTGGCTCCTTCTTAGGTTTAGGTTTAAGTTTAGGTTATCAGGGCCATTGTCGAGACAATGCCCTTGGGTCCGTTAAATCGATCCCGTTGTGATACCCTTAAGCAGAGGACTGCTTATGAGTTAACCTCTGTCGTACTGAGCCATCCTGGTCCTGAGTAAGACCAAAATTCTAACCAGCTCCACACTCGCCAAGCTATCTAGGTCTGGCCAATAGCTGGAGCGGTAGTGTCATCGCTCTTGCGCTGTTCAAGGCAGGGCGGTCACTGACATAGAAGGTGGAGCACAGTGTCCTCCTCTTTCTCATCCTTAAAGCTTCTACAGAAGTCATTATATTAAGGACCCTCCTTCTTAAATTCAAAGTCAAGCTGAAACTTGTGTGCATCTTTATAAAATACAACTTGATATTCCCAACTATAATTTCTTTGAAAAAGTTACAGGGCTGAGAAACTTTTTCCATAAGACATCATGTCTTAAACTCCTGACCACAAAGAATTTCCATATTCCTGGAAATTCTTAAATTAATTTAAACTATTTCAACTGCTGCTCTTTGGCCACGACTACTCGCATATTTCTGGAAATTCTTAAAATAATTGGTAAAGGCAGGGCATTTAAGGTATTTCAACTGCTGCTCTTGAGGAATAGACAGGCAACCTTTTGAAAATTGTTTAACAGAACACATTCAGCCTGATTACGGCTGGCGTTTTTCTCCTACAAATTCAAAAATTTTTAATAGGTTAAAGAGAGAAAACTGAATTATTCTTTAATCTATTACGAATTGTCGAATTTGAAGGCGAAAAACGCCAACCGTAATCAGAATGATTACCCTGAAGAACTCAGCCATTAAATGGCTGCTTATCGTGTCTATTAATTTTTATGTCAACTTTTTTTCTCTTGTTCTTAAAGATCATAAATTTGATAGCAAATCTTAGCGATTAAGTGACATTTCTTGCAACAACTTTTATCTATTTAATAAAATAATATGAGATTTTTATTTTATCTGCAACAAAAATATGTATTAAAACGTTAAGCCCCTTCAGTTCATTAAGTTTCCAGTTGCAAATATTTACTTGTAATTTGGCTTTGCTTTGAAAAATTAAAATCTATTTTTATGTACATTTCAAATATCTAAAAGAATAAAAAAAAAAACTGAGCAAAATTTTATTTCAACATAAAAAAGAAATAATAATAAAAAAAGATTATAGCAAATATATCGTCTATATGAATAAGAATAGACTAAAAGAAAAAAAAAAGAGTCATAAATTATTTTAACAATAAATTGAAAATTGTTTGTATAAAATATTTGTAAATACGTACGAGTCGGTGTAGTTGTTTAAGCACTTTGAAACACATGTAAAGCAAAATATTTATTGTTAATTGAAATAAATTTGCAGCGCAGCAAGGGTTAGAGTTATGGAAAACACATCCAAAGCGCTTAGCGATTTTTTAAAAACCACTTTTTTCTACTGTCTTAGGGGACAAAAAAAGAATAAACTAAAAAGCAATTTTAGCTGACAGGATATGGCAAACGTATTTAACTTTGTTTTTGTGTAGGTGACGTGCAAATATTTGCTGGCATTCTGGCCATTCAATAATTAAAGTTGACTTTTATTTCTGCATTCTGCAAAAGTTATTAAGCCACGGTTTTGCTAACAATAAAATCATATTTTGCACAGTTGGAGTTGTCTGTTTTATTTAAAAATAGTTTTTAGTTATTTTAGAAACTGGTTTTCAATACATAAAGAAAACAATTTATTTTAATTGTAAAATAAATCATGGGGGATTAAAATAGGGCCACATTTGCACGCTACATTTACAGGGTGATCGTGCGAAATATGTTGCCTGTTAACTTTTATATTTATTAATAAGATGGTTGGAGTGGCATATCTGCTCTGGAATAATATTCAGAAAGATTTCCTCTACGCAAATTTTCAATAGAAAAAAATGTCCTTTTTTTTATACCAACTTCTTTCTGTTGAAAATGTCGTAGAAGTATTCTTCACTCGTAATATAGGGTGTTTTTTATGGAGTGATACAAGTTTAAATCATAATAAAATATATTAATATATATTTGATATCAATGAAACGGTCTTTATTGGATAGAAAATTGTATGACATTCATGTTTGAATATGATTTCGGCCATGTGGCCGCCACGGCTGGCGCGTACAAGGCGCAATCTGGAACACTAATTTTAACAAACAGTAACATTCTGACTATCATCGTTTTTTAAGACGTGACTCCGCCAGCCCATAAAGCGCACCAAACAGTAATATTCTGTGGAGTAGTTTTCTTGTGGATTCCCTCACTCTAAATGCGACAATTCCAATTCTGTTTATTTACGTACCCACTCAACTAAAAATGGGCTTCATCGGAAAATAAAATTTTGAATGGACGAAGTGCACGATAAATTTGACGAACAGAACTATTGTTTTGATAAATTTCTCACTCTCAGCCACTCTCAGCCACTCTCACCCACTCTCACCAACTCTCAGCCATTCTCAGCCACTCTCACCCACTCTAAGTCACTCTCAGCCACTCTCAGCCACTCTCAGTCACTCTCACCTACTCTCAGCGACTCTCACTCACTCTCAGCCGCTCTCAGCCACTCTCACCCACTCTCACTCACTCTCAGCCATTCTCAGCCACTCTTACCCACTCTCACCCACTCTCAGCCACTCTCAGCCACTCTCAGCCACCCTCAGTCACTCCACAATGAAATGTCGAGACAAAAAAAAGCAAATATCAGATATTATATGGGTGGCCGAATAAAGCAGTGATGCCAACTCAAAGTTGTATCACTCTATAAAAAACACCCCATAGAGTTCTATTGTGAATAACTGCTTGTAATTTTTATATCAGTGCACCACTACGGTTGCTTGATTTTGGGATTTATATTCAATAGCCTTGTGGCTATAATTAACAGGAACTTAAATGCAGGTTTCAGGGTCAACCATTCGCACTCTTTTCTTACAACAATGTCAACAAAAATTGCATTCTTTTAATTTCCATTGAATTTTCTTTAATCATAGAAATTTTTAAATAAAATTTTTCCAAAAACAACTTCAAGTAACTGCTATTGTAGTTCTGGCCAGGAAAAAAAGAATCAGTATTAAATCTTTGTTCCTTTAGCCACCAAAAAGTATTTTCGAAACCTTTAGAAATCGTAAAAATTTCAGTAAAATTCGCCTGCTAAAACGCTCAACTTTTCTGACTTCGACAGCATCCTAAAACTACAATTCCCAATCAAAAGCCTTCAAAATTGCCTACACGTTGCAGAAATTAACGGAATCGAAAAACAAATTAATCGCCAATCACTATATTCCCATCATCAGTTCTCTGGGATGTTTTTCTATTTATAATGAATCTATAAATATTTTAGAAGAAAATCGAAAAGGCTGCCTGTTTAAACGATGTTGTAACACAGGTATTGAGTATAAAAATTTATTTCAAAAATACTGTTTTAATTTTTCATTTTAGTGACCGTCTAATAAAAAAATCCAATGAAATTAAATTTAGCAAGCATCCGGCGCTTTTTAAGTGCCAAAGTTTTTTATTAAAAATAACTAAACAAATGAACTGCATTAATTGCAATTAATTAATTTCATAACTCTAACTTCTACTGACTGCAGCAATTTTATGGTATTTAATAGCAAAATAAAAACGAGATAATTTTATTAGAGCAATTAAATTTCTTTTGGAACATAAATTATAAATTTATTAATTTAATTTATATGAAGAAAAAAATAAATTATAGATAAGAGAACAAACTATTTATGATTCATTTAAATATTTGCATTAAAGTAATTTTAAGTACTCCAGCATAATTGCAATACAAATTAAGCAAATGAAAAACGAATATAAATATCATTCATTTATACAGTTGAAATAAGTTGGGGAAAAAAAAATCTTATAATTAACTAAATAATAAAAAAAACTTAACAAATTAAGCAACATCACGTGTGTTTTATTTGTGTAAATAATTAATATTCATTCGTGTGTGCGTGTGCAACAATTAGGAAAAAGTGTTAAAGTCACATTGTGGTCAGAGTTGACAACGTCATGTCTTTTTTTTTTTTGTATTACGTAAATTCTATTTACTGAAAATTTTAGTTGTAAAAACTAGTGTGACGTACATCAAATTATTTGTCATGTCACAGAATCAGAGCTCCGACAACAAAAAACTAGATATAATTTGATTTTATTGGCAAACAATGTTTTTAATTCAGAATATATTCGAAAGCACAGGGGAAAGTTAACATCAGTTTTATAAATTCAACGTACAAAGCAGAGCAGAACAGTTGTTTTCAAAAGCCGCTACATTTTCATCATCAGTAGTCATGTGAAGTTTTATTTATTATCACTTTTTAAGCGGCAGAGTTAAACGTGATCAAAGTTTTTATTTACATTAACTTTATTATAAAAAAGGGTACGAGAACTGTATCGAAACGGCGGTAACACACTTTTATTAAGACAGCTGTTTTCGGAAGCCACTACATTTTCATCATCAGTACTTATGTTCTGCACAGCTGAGTAAGTTGAATATATAAAACAGATGATGACTATTCCCTGTGCTGTGGAATATTTATCAAGTCTTTCTGAACTCAAAATATTTTTTAAACAATTAGACTATAAAATTTCCACAGAAATTACTTACAAAAAATTAAAATACTTTTCATAACGATCCTCTTAATGATCACTTTGAATATATTTTTAAATTATAGAAATATTAATCAGCGTTATTAAAATAAAATTCCATGAAATCATTTCTAAATAATTCCGTTCATAATTTCAAAAATTATTTCATTTCAAAAAGTTGTTGTTGTTGGGCATGAGAGTGATATAAAAAAAAATATAAATTAAAACCAAGATACAAGTATTATTGTAAAAACAAAACGTCGGGCGCTCGACATACGAAAAATAGGACACAAAGTGGTCGCGCTTTTCCACAATAATACAAGTATTTTGGTTTATTATTGTTTTATGCTCATTTTAAAATTTATTTTCAACTTTTTAGTTTGATATTTTTAGTTATTTTAAATTATATATCTTTTTTGATTTTTAAGTCTAAGTTAGTGCTTCCGAAGCGGGTAAAAATACTTGCACATTATGAGGAGATAAGAACATGAACCGCATTAGCAATTTTGAAAGAGTACAATGTGGCGTATGAGCAACATTATTATTGACACTAAGTACACGCACAATGTAACAGGTGAAGCTTAAAAGAAGCGTTTAAAAAAAGATCGACAATCAACAGTTTTATCACAACATTATTTGGATCATTCTCGCCCAGCTGATCTGGAATATATTAAAGTACTGCACAGAAACAAAGTATAAGATCTGGGACTTTTATTACAATAATTTCAAAAGAATATATATCATGATTCGACATAAAAGCAAACAATCTGTATTAAAATTTGAACAGCCTAAAAAAAAATTTAATAGACCCTCCAAAAAGGTATCAACATATTTTTATAACCCTATTAAAAATTCGAAACAAAGATTTTAGAAATTAGGCTCTATAATTTACAAAATGTAACAAATTTTTTTTTATATTCTGATTCTTTTTTCCCAAAATCTTATCAAAATATTAAAAGTGATCAATTGAGGGGTTTTAGCTATTTCCTATAAGTATTTCACTGGGGCTAAGGCAGATCATCAGAGAACCTCTACCCAACATTTCTTAGAATCACTCAAGATATTTATTTCAAACTTCCACTTGAGTAAATGAGAAGTCCAAAACAATTATGAAAGTCATAACTAAAACTCACTGATCACTTTTCCTTTTGTATTTTCTTACGTTTTATTCTACAATCGGTTGGCCTTTTTCCAACTCTAATTGTAGTTGTTAGAGAAATAGAGAACAACAACAACTAATAATTGTTTTAATATGATCAATTGATTACTTTGAATTGTTTAGTAAGATTTTGGGGAAAAAATAACCAGCACATAATTAAAATTAAAGAGTTTTAGAAAATTTTGTTAATTCAGCAGGTTACATTTAGTTAGTTATAGAGGCCTAATTTGTACTAATTTGAAAAAAAAATTTTATATTTTAACTCGGATAAGAAAAACAAAAATCAAACTTTTTAAATAAAAAAATTTTATTGATAAAATTAATATTTAATAAATACAATATAATGAATTTTTCTTGTACAATTTTGATGGTCTCATTTTGTAACTCTGATTTATAGTAAAAATATTCCCTCTTTAAATTATACCAGTTACCTTGAGAAATTTTTGGTCATCAGAGTCTGTGATGCCGCACATAAAACCCCATGTTGCTAGATAAATTCTAGAAAACTGGTAGTATTTTCAACTCTGAAAATTTTCACAAACAGTAACATTCTGACCTTCATCGTTTTTGAAGACATGTGGGCCAATGACTCCGCCAGCCCATAACAGTAATTTTCTGTGCTGTGGATGTAACAGTGTTTCGACAAAAGCTTGTGGATTCTCCTCACTCCAAATGCGACAATTCTGCTTATTTGAGTATCCATTCCACCGGAAATAGACTTCGTCAGAACATAAAATTCGAATAGATGAGTTCGGCGAACAGAACAATTGTTTTGATTAAAAAATTCCACAATTTGCAGGCGTTGCTCTAGTGTAAGTCGATCCATAATAAAATGTCAAAGCAAACTAAACAAAAATCAACTATCAGCTGTTAAATGGGTGGTCAAATAAAGCAGTGATGTTAACTCAAAGTTGTATCACTATATAAAAAACACCCGATATATTTACAATATATCTTCTAATAACGTTTTAGTGGATTGTTATTGTTGTAAAATGCAGTAATCGGTGCCCATAGTGCGCGTGGCTTGAGCCGTTTATGGTAACCAGCTTGTACACCCAGTAACTCTGTGAATGACATTTTTCCTACCTGCCATTGTAAAATCATCTCTCGATGTATTTTAATATAAGAAATTCACCAACAAACTAATTTTAAATTAACTTTAAATTAATTTTCTATCTTCGAAAAATGGAAACGAAATAGTTTAAAAAAGCTTGTATGAATTATGCCATTTGTTTGGCTAAAAGGATATTTTCCATTTCCATTTTCACCAGATACATAATTTAATTTCAATAGGATTAGATGTCTCTTTTAAGTCTCTCATTCTTTAAATGTTCCACAACAAACTGGTCGTTGAATGATGGTTTTAAAACCATTCAAAACTAAATGCTCTCTAGACTATTTCTCATGCCCCCTTTTTCCTCTGCTGTTAACCTCTTTCGTATTACAAAATCTAATTTTTTTGAACCCTTCATTATCTTTCATTATCTATAACATTTTCACCGAGTAAAATTTATAATTTTCCCAAATTACATCTGTAACAACATGTGCGAGGCTGGAGAACGACTTTGGCTGCCTCTAAAATTAAACTCAAGCGTGTGCATCTCTCTGCCAGAACACACACGCATTCATTTTCTATAAATTTCATTTGCATTTTGCTTTCTATAAATTAAAATTTATATTCGAATTAAACATGCGATAGCCAACTTGCTTTTAATTACGTTATTAATATTAAATAACGAAACGAATGAAACATTTTGTTGTGAAAATTCTCTGAATGATTAATTTATTGATTTGCAACAACAACAACAAAAAGTTGCATTTAATATAAATCATAGTGTTTTCCAATGGCAAATGAACTACAACATCTACAACATTCTCAAGGACTCGAAATTATAATTATATTTTTGTGTTTTCATAGCTGAAGCCCTTGATGCAGCATCAAGAGGGGAATTCATTTTCTTTTTTGATAACGAGAGGCTTCCACAAAATTATATTTAAAACTTTTGATCCGGACAGGTTATGACTCTGGAAAGTTTTACTTAAATAATCCCATTCAAATTTCTGGGAATTATTGAACATCATTGATTGGTTTTAGCTGCTGCATTCAAATTTGGACATTCAAATATTCAATTAATTTCAGCTTGAAGTCAAAGTGACTAAAAGAGTTTCATATCACATTTCTTTTTAACAATTGAGCCCTGAAGCAAAGCAAAGGCAACAGTATCCAGCCTCAGCGTTCAATATAACGAATCGAATACTATTCGGAAGTTGGAGGTTGATCCCAACATAAAGTTGGGACTCCTGATCCCAGCCTTGATAGTCTAACTATTAACTGCTTTAGCCAACAGTTGGAATAATTAATATATATAAAATTATATAATTACAAAAATTTCAAATAATGTTCTTGTATCCCTTTCCTGCTTTTGAAATTCAACTACACACGATTGTAATTTTCCGAAAGCTCTCAAGGTTAAATTTAATTTCAATATCTAAGCGAACGGAAATTTTCTGCACTAATAAATTATACTTATTTCTATATTAATATTTCTGCCCGGTAATTGTGTGTGAATAAACTACAACATAATTTTAATTAAATTATTAATTTTAATTATTAAATAATGCATGTAACTAAACCGTTGTAATAACTCCAATTGTTAAAGCAGCAGAAAAGCACAATCAGACTTTGTCGCCAGTTATTTAATTCCATTTTAACTTAAAAAATTTTTTTTTTTTTTTTACACACACTAACACATTAAAGCATACGCCCACATGCTCATGAATGTATATAGGAAATTAATTGCAAAAACCGTGTACAATTTAATCATGCAATTTATAATAAATTTTATTTTTTAGGAGAGAAGCTGAATATGCAATAATATTTTATGAAAATTATTTCATGAAAAATACTATTATTATTATTTTAATAATAGATAAATTATTGGCATTTTTATTGCATTGAGTTATTGGCTTTTGTACGAAATTGTATGTTTGTGTGTTTGTATCCTCAAAAGCTTCAAAACAACTCTTCATGAACTAAACGAAATAATTATGGGAAGGAGTATAAGGGGGGTAGTACTTATAGACAATCGATTGGAGTTCTTTTTTGCTGAACATGAAAGGAAAGACATCCGCGTTTTATTTTTATTTGATATACCTGCAGTTCATCCAAATAATTGCTCTTCACTGTAACCTGCTCTTGTAAACATGAAAGTAAACGAGTGTGAACTCATTGAAGTGCGTATTTTTCGGAAAGAAATCCCTGATTTAATGGGACCACTTCCGTTTATAGTGGCGATAGAACAAAAAGTATACCCACTACTTTGCGATGATTTTCAAATGCGTGACTCTTTTAATAAATAATTTTTCGTTTTCGCGTTTTATTTTCCAGCAGCTCTATTTAAAAAAGATTTTTCTTTGTCTTGTGTCAGAAATAGAAAGAAGTTGATGGAGTTAAGGAGATGGTAGCAGGCGACGTTAAACTCGATGGGTAATCTTCAACGATCAGTATTGTGCCTTCATCATTGACACAAACAGACAAAAATTTATACAATCGTTCAGAATGACAATTTTGCTTTCTTAATGCATGACATCGTTAATTTCTGTGGATAATTTTCAACGACCAGTGTTATGCCTTCGTCATTAACAGAAGCAGACAAAAATTTACACAATCCAAAATCAGGCTTGCAAAATGAGACTACCAACAGGGTCCTCAAATTGTACTTTTATGACACCAATTGTCCCAAAAAAAATTCGGAGGTTTTCTCTAATTACTGGGGTTAAAGTATATAAAATAATTTGTTAATTCGTCAGACTCAATTTTTGATATTATAGAGGCGTAATTTATAATTTTTTTGTGATTTATAAGTGGTTAATAAAACGTATTTTTAATACAAATATTTATATATGAGTCTCCACGACACGATTTCTTAAATTTAAATACAAACAGTTTTATTTATTATTCAAAAACAGTTTCTTTTTTAATTTTCATTTATATGGAAAACTTTTTGTAATTTTTTCAATAAAAAAAACTTGAAAACATTTTAGTGAAATTATTTGTATTTGTTTCTGTATAAACAGTTGAATACTTAAAAGCCAAATTAAAAAGGTATAACAGCAAAGATGAATTAGAACTATAGACTCCTGGAATCCTGTATAAAATATTAGCTGAGAAATTTCGTAAATTGCAGCAACTTTTTGAGACTGGAATAGTACCAATTTAAGTACGATTGTAAGGACTTTTGACAGGACGACGAGTAGAGAAGATTTAAGTCTTCGGTATCAATACTTCAGGCAATAGCACCACCTTCAATTTTCTATTAAGCCCACCCATAAAGTGCAAAGTTTTTCAATATTTTTTGCATTCCACCAGCGTTATAATTAATATGACTGCGAGGGAAATTCAATCGATCTGGAAGTTGGGAAATAGCCCTCAATGTTGGCTATTCTAGTGTCTCCAGCAAATTTCTTCATCCGCATATCTTCTACACAGACGAGTATCACCAAAATAGACACTTAAACTCCGGCACATACGCACACAATATTTATAATCCATTTTCGATCAAATTTGGTAACAGGTATGAATAATAAAAGGAAAAAACGACTCCTCTTTTCAAAGGATATACACTTGAGTGCTTCATTTCACAACAGAAAAATTTGCTCAGTTCATCGAAAATTCAAAGATCACAAACTTTTGATACTTAAATTAAAAAAAAAAAGAAATTGTGTGGGAGAAAGGACGAAACTATGGGCAATTTTAGAAACTCTTAAAAGGAGTCGATTTTACCAAACTGTTTATGACTGATGACTGATGTGGCACTTCAAGGACAACCAACTATTCATCTAAATGAAACCAAAACAGCGAGACTTTTAATATTAAGCAAGAGAGATGGACTAGTAACCAGAGTTGCAAAATTAGACCATCCAAATTGTACCAAAAACTGCACTTTTTCGACACCAATTGTACCCAACAAAATTACTTTGCTAGAATTTTTCTTTTTCCTCTCTTTAGTTGAGCTAAATCAAAGTTGTTTCGTTTGATTCCATTTTGAATTATAACAGTTTAATAAAACAAATCTGAATACAAAGATTTAATTTAGGAGCCTCTATAAATCATATTTCATTTAAACTCTATAATTTTAATTATGTGCTGATCCTTTTTCCCCAAAATCTTACTAAACAATTCAAAGTAATCAATTGATCATATTTAAACAATTATTAGTTGTTGTTCTTTATTTCTCTTCCAACAATAATTAAAGTCGGAAAAACGCCAACCAATTGTAGAATAAAACGTAAGAAAATACAAAAGGAAAAGAGATCAGGGAGTTCTTGTTATGACTTTCATAATTGTCTTAGACTTCTCATTTACTCAAGTGGAAGTTTGAAATAAATATCTCTAGTTATTCTAAGATATGTTGGGTAAAAGTGCCCTGATGATCTGCATTAGCCCCAGTGAAATGCTTATAGAAAATAGCTAAAACCCCTCAATTGATCACTTTGAATTTTTTAGTAACATTTTGGTAAAAAAGAATCAGCACCTAATTAAAATTAAAGAGTTTAAAACGACAATTCCTGAAAATGTGTACAAATTTCATTTCATTGAGCTGTAAAAATTTAATTACAGATTGAGGTAATTTTTAATGCAATAATGGTTTGGTTTTTTCAATAAAACCATAATATTTTATTTGGAATTGTTGTAATAAAAATAAATAAAACAGAACAATATGAAATTTCTTGCAGTTATTTGAAACAGGTGACTGCAAATAATCTCTATATCAAAGAAGTGCTAGTAAATATAAGTTTCTGCCGTAAGAGATTTAGAACGATTGACTAGAGGAGTTCAATGAAGTTCGTAAAATGTATCAAATGCACAACTGGTGTGCTATTGCAGCAGTAGGGCTGTAGTGCTGGTAGTAGCGCTAATGACAAGAATTTTTAAATAGAACATATTAAAATAACACGATAATCCGGTACTGCAATTTAATGCACAGTTAAAATCTATTTTACCGCAGAGTTTTTTTTATATTAAATAAATAATGAAAATGACGAAGCACACCGGGTCTTAACTGGCAATAAATCAATTCCAACAACCTGCAATAAATATATTAATGCCGAAGAGTGTAAATTATAAAAAAATCACAGAAATTATGTTCGAATTAAATGAAAAATAATGTACCTTCCGATGAAAGTTTATATGTTTATGCAGTTTGTGTTAAAGCACGAAAAAATAATGATAAAAAGTGTGTCACAAGTTTCAAGTGTGTATTTGTGAAACAGTTGGAAGGCTTTTAAATTGAGTTGATTTCTATGCGAGAAATGATTTGATTTATATTCTTCTGATTTTGCAATAAATTAATTTTTTATATAAGAACGTTTGTCGGAATGCAAGTCATCTGCTTGAAAAACTGCTTGAGAACAACATGACTGGCATGAAGAAAGTTTCCGTATTCGGATTAAAGGATGTTTTTTATAGAGTGATACAAGTTTAAGTCATAATAAAACATAGTAATATATTTTTGATATCAATGAAAAGTTCTTTATTGGATAGAAAATTTTATGACATTAATGCTTAAATATAATTTCGGCCATGTGGCCGCCACGGCTGGAGCGTACCAGGCGCAATCTGGAACACCAATTTCCACAAACTTTTCGCAGCATTTGCGGCCGTATCTCACCGATAAATCCTTGAATGTTGATATCCAGGTTTCCGATTGTTTGTGGTTTATCGACGTACACAAGTGACTTTATATAACCCCAAAGAAAATAATCCAATGGGGTTAAATCACACGATCTTGGGGGCCAATTAATTGGGCCATTTCGTGAAATTATTTTTTTTCGTCAAAAGTTTTCTTGAGTAAATCAATTGTAGCACCCGCTGTGTAGCATGTGACTCCGTCCTGTTGGAATCACATATCAGCAAGATTAATACCAGCTAATTGAGGCACGAAAAAACTTAGAATCATGTTCCTGTACCGTTCACCATGGCCAGTAACATTCTAAACATCATAATTTTTGAAGACGCATTCGGGCCAATGACTCCGCCAGCCCATAAAGCGCACCAAACAGTAATTTTCTGTGGAGTAGTTTTCTTGTGGATTCCCCTCACTCCAAATGCGACAATTCTGTTTATTTACGCACCCATTCAACCAAAAATGGACTTCATTGGAAAATAAAATTTCGAATGGATGAAGTGCACGATAAGTTTGACGAACAGAACCATTATTTTGATTAAAAATTTCCACAATTTTCACCCGTTTCTCTGGTGTAAGTCGATTCTTTATAAAATGTCAAAGCAAACTAAACAAAAAGCAACTATCAGCTGTTAAATGGGTGGCCAAATAAAGCAGTGATGCCAACTCAAAGTTGTATCTCATTATAAAAAACACCCTATATGGTATATTGTTTTGCTTATATCCTTCTAAAAGTCATTGTAGTCGAGAAAATTGTTAAACAACGTCCACAAAGGCTGTCATTGGCTTTATTGCGACTCAAACAACATAAAATTACTTCAGACATAGATTTTTAATTCAGTCAATCGATATTCACAATTATATTTCTATTCACATATAAAAAATTAGGAGTTTAATTATCGTATGAAAAGTAAAATGCCAAATTATTTATATTCATCAGCCTCAAGTTCAACTCTGATTTATGATTTTCAAATGATTGAAAAATATGTAACGTACTATGAATGACGACGTCGACGTCACATCAATTCGACAAAATTTTATCTGTAATTTGGTTTATTGAAACTCTTCCAATGCCTGCCTATTTCGATGTACCTCCGTTTCGCATTTCTCGTATATAAATTTACAAAAACTACTTCAGGCTACCAGCAAACCAAAACAAAAATAAAGAGCAAATAAAAATTATGATAGAAAACCCGCACTTCTGAAACAAACAGACAGACAGTTGGCCAACAAGTCAGAATAAAAATGTTTGTCAATGAAATCAATTCGAAAATGTACCTTTTTGATAAACAATAAAAAAAAACTTTCCAAATTGTTGTTTAAATGTTTGGAGGAAACAAACATGAAAGCATTTGAAAAAAAAAATTTGCATACGAAATATTTACTAACAAATATTTAAGCCTTCCAGGCAAATAAAATTACTGAAAGCAACAACAACAACAACAATAGAAAAAATCCTACAGAATTTCATTAAGGACCGGCAACATAAACAACAACGATTGAAATTGAATAGAAAACCAAATTTACAATTATTCATTCGAAAACAACAAACATTCCGCATCTATTGGCACAATTTGTTTTTTCTTGTGGACGGTCATAGAAAACTCATGCAGCCTGTGTGTGTGTGTGTGTGTGTGTGTGTGTGTGTGTGTGTGTAAATACCATCCTATTTAATACAAAAAAGAGAAAAGTATTAAAATAGATTCAAACAAAACGGACGAGCAGTTGAAACTGCATCGCAAGTGAATTTTATATTGTTCAGCTTTTATAAATTTTGATGGATCATATTTTCTTCTTTAAGGCGAGCCAACATATAATGGAGGGGGGAGGCCCTACTATCATGCTTTGCCTCAGAGTTTTTCCCCAAATTATGGAATAGCGATTATAAAGCATTTAGTGACTGGTTTGTTCACTCGCTGAAGGCATTCAAAGCTTTGAGGACATTTCTAAGGACCTGAAAGACTGCAATTTGTTGCCTTCCCACAAAAGGAAAACATGGTTGCGACAACCATAATATAATTAATAATAATACAAAAGCATTGTGCGGCAATTTTCATGGGCATAAAAATAAATCTATAATAAACACTTCATTTTTCCTTTAATTAACAAGAAATACAACCAAAATATTCAATTCAATCCGAAAGTTATTTGATTAAAATCGTTAGAATTTGGGAGTTGGGGAAGTTGAAACGTGTGCGAATTATAAATTATTTAACGTCTTTATATCTCGTGTTTTTTATAGAGTGATACAACTTTGAGTTGGCATCACTACTTTACTTGACCAGCCATTTAACAGCTGATAGTTGCTTTTTGTTTAGTTTGCTTTGATATTTCATTATGGATCGACTTACAAGAGAACAAAGTGTGAAAATTGTGGAAGTTTTTTATCAATATAATAGTTCTGTTCGTAAAATTTATCGTGCTCTTTATAGTTTTTTTTCGAAAATTACGCGATTTTAAATCACCGTGATTTACAGAACATGCTGGAGTAATTCGAGTTTACCAGCGTTGTCAACTCGGCGCTTTTTGCCTGGTTTTTAGTGTTTTTCGATTTATCTCTGTGATCAATTTGGAAGTTGGTGCTGGGTGCTCTTTTAAATTACTAAAGTTAAGATTCCAAATTAAACTCTTTATTAAAAATGTTATATTTGCCTAACCAAACAAATTTAACCAAATAAATTTAACCAAATCCATGCCTTGTTTCTGTAACTGAAGTGAGAACTTCTCGCATCGAATAAATTATCGTCACTCTGTGAAACACGGGATAAGTCAGAATATATTAAAATTTTGTTGATTTTTTATAATAAAAAATATATTATTTTATGTATAACCCTGCAATAAAGAGTATGACAACCATAATTATTTAGCTATATTAATATTTTATATAGGCTAAATTGTTCTAACTTAGTTAAAATCTCAGAAAGACATGATGATAAATATTCCTAGGCACAAAGGAAGTCAACATCAGTTTTATTCAACTTGCACAGCAGAGCAGAACAGCTGTTTTCGAAAGTCGCAAAACTTTCATCTTCAGTGCTCATGTGCATATTGTGTTTATCACCACTTTTTAGGCGGCTTAGTTGAATGTGATAACAGTTTTCTATTTACACAAATTTTATTATGAAAAACAATCCGAGAATTGTATCAACCTGATATTAACACGTTTTTGTTTTTAATATCCGTGTTACCGTTCTGCTCTGCTGTGTAAGTTGAATAAAACTGATGTTGACATCCTTTATTCCTAGGAATATTTATCATCATGTCTTTCGGAGATTTTAACTACGTTAGAAAAATTAGCCTATATATAAATAAGCAAATCACATAATTATTTAGTTTTTCGATGCGAAAAATTATCACTTCAGTTACAGAAACGAGGCACTGGTTAGACGTTTCACTGCAAAAGTTTACTTTGACAAACTCATTTTGATTTTCTTTTAACATTTCGTTCACTTTGTCAAATGCAACTACGCCACGAAAGAAGGACATTTAAGTCTGTTAAGACACCCCGTTTCCTTGCCTGCGAGGAAGCATCTTATGCTGCGGTGATGATCAAACACTCACGAGCCCTCATGATGGAAACATATTGACTTTCGAAAGTTTCGTTTTTCCGTTGTAGAATGTGTCGTTGATAATTAACTTGTTAATGGTTTGTTATTCATTTCTTTTTTAATTCCTTTAAATGAAACATTTTTAAGCAACCTCTTTATTTATCCGCCACTGTTTTGGTGCATATTTGTGGGTTCCATCAAAACCTTAGCAGCCATATAAACTTCCAAGTAATTTCACTAACTGGGTTGCAATCAATTATGCCAAAATATTTTGAATGCATTTAAAGAGTTGATACTTAATTCCCACTGGAATGTGTATAAAGTCGAGCGATTAAATTTGTGATAATAATTACGAATTTAAGAAAAATTAGGAATATTGAAATAATAAAAATACAGTTAAACTGTAGATATTAAATCCGTTGAAGTGGTTTCACAATTGCATTCCGTAACTTATAATTGTTTCGCAAGATGATAAATATTGGCTGAAGCAAAAGAAAATGCCTGTAAAACTATCGTAACCTGATTTTTGTGCTGTTCTATTGTTTTGAGATCTTCGAGCCAAAATAGTATTATTTTGTATTTCAAATGAAACGATTCTTAAGTGCTAAACGTTAATTTTCGATAAATATAAATTAAATAAAAACACTAACTCATTTCGAGGTATTTACAAAATATATAATTTTTCGGAATATTTTTCTTCACGATATCTTACGAACGAATTAACCGATTTTGACCCGGTTCGCTGAGATCGACGAGGTGGAATCGATCAGTGAAGCCATTTAAAATTTGTTCGAAAAACACTTTAAAAAATTGTTTTTCTTAATTTTTTTTGTATACATCTTGAAACCTACCGATTCGAATCGGATTAATTTACAGGATATTTAGAGTCAAGAAGGCTCTTTAAAACGCTTTCAATTTGGCTTGATACATGCAGATAGTGACGGGTTCTCACAATTACTCAGGAAAGCTTCCTAAGCCATCAAAACGAGGAGTTCTATTGAGAACTGGATTTTTTTTAAGGCGGGGAAAAGCCAATAAATTTCATGATTTCAAGAAATCGCAAATTTTTTTGCGTGAAACTAAGAAAGTTCTGTACTTATATCTAATACCTTGGCCAAAAACGCTATGGCGAAAACTCTTTCGCGTATTATTTTCATATTAATTATTATTATTTTTCATTTATTTTCAATGAATTTTACTAGACTGTAATCTCATACCCTTGACCCCGTAAATGAAAGGATGAATTGAAAATGTATAGCGATGATTTATTGTCTAAATAACTGCAAATTCTTGACACACAAATTCTATTGCGAAATATGCATTAAAAACGACAGCGCACTCAACGTTATAAATGCAAACAGACAAACACAAAAACTTCTAATTTTTTATAAAATTTCAATTAAACAACAATCAATACATTTTAAAGAGCAGTTTATGTTTAAAAGGATAGCGGAGCACAAAGACAAAATATCAATTGAAATTGAGAAAAATTTATGTGTAAAAAGGTCCTTAAATTAAAGTGTTATTTAGGACGAAAATAGTACTCCCTCATGTGTGTCAATTCGCCAGTGAACGGAGGTCACTTCACTTTATTTATTTACAAAAGAAGTTGAAAACATCAATATATTATTTACAGCCTCAGCATGCGTTTAATCAATAAAACACTGAAAACACTTTGATAATTTCAGTTAATTTAAATTATCGCCAAAATTATTGTCACACAATCTCGAAATTTTAGCACCCAAATATTTACCCTCCAACCATCAGATATCTTCCATCCATTTAAATAAACGCTGCCACATTTATTTATTGTAATTTTACATAAAACACATGTACGAGTAGATATTTATGTAAATGACTTGCAAATATGTACACACACTCGTACATAAAATCAAACAAAATAATATTTTGTGTGTGTACTTGCGTGTGTGTGTGTGTGTGTGTGTGTGTGTGTGTGTGTGTGTGTGTGTGTGTGTGTGTGTGTGTGTGTGTGTGTGTGTGTGTGTGTGTGTGTGTGTGTGTGTGTGTGTGTGTGTGTGTGTGTGTGTGTGTGTGTGTGTGTGTGTGTTGCAAACAAAACACATTAAATGAATGCCAAGTGAAAATTATGCTCTGGTTTTCTAAAATTGTTTTATGTCATAAATCACTATTGTATCCACAAAACGATTGCACAGTGGAAGCGTTGGCTAAATATGAGGTAACAAAAAATTGGAAATTTATTTTTTTAAATCATCTCAATCGGAGTAGAAGCTGAATTGCATGCAGGATTGTGCTCAACACATATAAAATTGTACTTTTCTTATATAAAAATTATTTTATTCGAGTACATGCGGCCTATATTATTTGGCTCCCATTATAGATTTGTGCCCACTGTGCTTTTTTGCGCTTTGTTGGTAATTTGCAACTACATGAGACGACATACTTTTCTACTTAATTTGCATGTAAGTTTGTGTATATTTTGTGAATCCGAGAGTAGGCGGAGAACCAACTGAGATGCCAAAAGTATTTCTGTGTGTGTGTGTATGTGTATTTTATTATTCTTGGTTATCCTTTTGCAATTACATTCAATCTTTTTTTTTTTTTTGTCAGGCTGTTGTTGAGTGCAGTAGTGAAGAGAAGACTAGTATGCCCCTGAGTGCTGCTCCAAGAAAAAAATCAGGACCTGTACTCACAGTATGACTGTTACTGATGATTTCCATTTTAGCGAAAATAGGGCAAGTGGGGCATATCCTTGAAAGGACATATGAGAGGAGAAGGAATTTTTAATAGTCCAAGAAATATATTGAGGAGCCGAACTCTGTGTATGAGCCCTGCTACTGAATTTTATTTTGTCAGAAACAGGAAAAGGGGTTGTATATCCTTGACAGGACATGTAAGAGAACCCATTCGTGTCCCAATTTACGGATTTTCCACTTATGGGCTAAATAGTGCTGTTTTTCTTTTAAATCACTATCGAATCTGTTTAAAAACTCTGATCAATTGTACATCACAAGAAAAAAACTATGGCTTTAACCACTAACTGATCCCGTGTTTGCCAATCCTTTACTTTGACTGTTCGTTTGTCTCTGGGATATTTTAATGTATGCATGTTTCATGGACGGTTTTCTAGCGGCCTGAAAACTCCTTTGCTTTAGGGTTGAATATCGCCAAGTACTCACTTTAAATAAGCACACGCTCGAGATTGATTCCATATTCACGACTACAGAATTCAATCATAACAATCACTTAATTGCCGATCGGTTAACTGTACCATTAATTTAGAACTGACTATTTTCTATTAAATCGATTAATTCCGATCAATTCATCAATTATACAATTATATATAATTTAATATATAAGAAACCTCTTCTCATTCATGTCAAATAGACACCGTAGAGAATTATAAATTCCTGTAGCGACAGGACAAGAGTTGGTTATCTAAGTGTGTGTGCTCTGTGTTACAAATACATTTACAACTACACTTGCAAATACTTTCCTTAGCCCTTCCAAAGCCGCATGTAAATATTTACAAGGAATAACATAATAAAATGTATGTGAATCGCAAATCGTTGGAACATGAAAGTATTTATTTTGCAGGGATAAGCTGAACAAATGGTTTTAAAAAGGACTCTCTGTCTATCGCGATCTTGTTTGCTAAATTGAAATTTATTTTCATGTTCTTGTTAAAGTTCTTGTTAAAATTTAATAAAACATACAAATAAATTACAGCGCTCATGCATGTTCTCGACACGCATAAATTCAATGTTAAGGATAAGTAAAAGAGAGTAAAAGAGAAGGACACAAAGTCCGATACAAATGAACTATAAGGCAGATCTTAATTAAAGTAAAGTCGAATAAAAACCAGGTCTTCAAAATAAAATAGTTCTTAAGATTAAAAATTGAATTTCCAAGCAGAAACACAACAACTCTTCGTTTAATCAGGGTATCAAGTGTAACATTTTTCCACACATTCACAATAAGTTCATGCAAATTTTGCCAATTTGAATTATCTACAAATACAATCAAATATTGCATGTGTGTATTTGCATATTCATGAGCACACATTTTTAAATATTTACTTTTGTCCTTTTCCTTGCGCTCCTCGAACACACAAAATTTGCATTCAACTAAAACCGATAAACACAAATTTTCGTCATAATTGTGTCAAACTAATTTGTAAGTCATTATTGTTTTAAAATATATTAATAATTTAATAATTTCAAAACACTTTATCAATATTTATTCGTTGTGGGTTGAGCTGGTCAATATGTGCCAGCATTTCACTGGCTCTACAGCCAACTCATGAAATAAATTAATAAATAATTATGAAACATAAATTCCGGAGACGATATCAAATAAATTGAATAAATTTTGTTATACATTTTACTCTCTCAAGGGATTTGCAAATAGTTGGTTAACAAATTGAATTGGCTCTGACCGTGACATGCTGTAGTTTTATCATCGAAACTAAATTCAATAGGCAAAAGGAATAATTACAACTTGCATGTGCATGTGTGTGTGTGTGTGCGTTAATAAAATTGACAAGAAAGTTGCTTTGAGAAGTAAAACCATAAACTTTTCAATGATGCAAAACAATCTATAATTGAATGGTCAAATTTGCTTAAGAGGGCAAGAAATGATGCCGGTGCGGCCAGGCCGGGATTGATTAACAAATCAAGTATGAATTCCAGCTTAAGTCAGACAAAATAACTGTTAAGCTCTACTAAATTTAAGTTAGCAACACTAATTTATTTCCCAGTGCCATGAAACTGTGCTGTAACGAGCTCGGCCGAGTTGTTGCGAAGAAACTAATTCCAGGTGCACATGAGAAAGTTGTCGCTGCTCAGCTTTTGAGTTTAAAGAGGAGCTTTTGAGTTTGAAAGGAAGAGGAAATTAGCATTTCGGAAAGCTCGTGTTATTATTAAATTCAAAATTATTATTATTCGACAATTATTATTATACGACATTTTATTTCACTCGCTGTGAAGAAATATTTTAAAAATTTTAAAAGAAGCAGAGTTCAATGTAAGAAAAATCCTTTTAAATGAGAATAATTTTAAATAAAATAATATATTTTTCACTTTAAGTCACTTTTTAATAAAAGCATTAAACACAATAACGACAGCAAGCTACAGGCTACAACTTGTCAAATATAGAATCCATGAGCGTATAAGAGAATGATTATTTTTACTACTACAAGCTACTGCGGCTACTGGTTGTTGTCCATGCTGCCTTTCTGGTTGTAGTCAACTTAAAATAATTTCTATATTGGTGAGCGACAATGACTAGATACAACGTTGCCAGTATAATATAAATAAATTAAATTATTGTAAATTTGAAAATATATTGTCACATATTGTTGACTTTAAATATTTTTTATTAAAATAACACTATTTAAAAGTTTTACATTTATTAAAGCGGCTACACTGGCATATGAAGAGAATTCTACTACGAACAACAACTCATTGTTATTGATTTGGTGGTGTCGTTTTATAAATAATTAAGTAGCTGACTTACGAGGCAACGATTGTAGCCAACGGCTTTTGTAGTCGGTGTTCGTGTAGCCTGCTGTCGTTATTGTGTTTAATGCTAAATTTGGCTACAACTACAAAAACAGCATGGACAACAACCGTTAGCCATGTTGCCTGTGGTAGTAAAAATACTCGCTCTCATATACGCACATGTATTCTATATTTGACAAGTTGTAGCCTGTAGTCTGCTGTAGTTATTGTGTTTCATGATAAAAACTAAATAAAATGTAAAAATTTGGAACTAAAAACAACGATTTCTTTACGTGTGGCTGACTATTCGGGCAGTTTCAAAATGGCATTTAAAAAAAAACTTCAACAGTCAAAACGTATTCGTATGAACCTGAACCTGCACAGAAGAGTTAAATTTCCACATTCTTTGCTAATGCCGAGACACAAGGCCATGTACTAGAAGCCCTATAGGAGTAGGCAGTGAGCGGTCCAGAAGATTGAATATTTAAATGCGACCGGTTGAATGTGGTATCACTTAACGAATTGCTTGAAAACGATTCTCCCCACAAATGGAGTGGTCTATCAAGGGGGAATCATCTAGAAGATATTTGATTGCTGGCGGGGAGGCAGCAGCCTCGTAAACCAACTTTCTCCTTCTTTCTCTACATGCGTTACAATGCATCGCTTGAGTAGAGGCCCTTAACTGAGAGCGCACCACAAAAAAAAGAATGATTTTAAACTGTCCAAAGACGTCCGTAATTTTAAAACTCCACAAGACCCTGACGGAGCATTTATTGCCCTTTCCAAGTAAAAAAAAATTTCAATAGCACAACAACGAAATGCTGTTGCTTTTGCCAATCAATTTATTACATTTTATAAACACGTTCATGCCAACATATTAATTTATTATTTTCTTTACTCTCTTCACACAAAATATCCTGATATTTACATGCCCCCACTCTCACACATAAACACTGTGTTTGTTTACTGTTTCCACAATTCTTGTCAATATTTTGGCAGTAAAACTGTCACGCAAATCAAGAGCTCTAAAAATAATATTCAAATAACAGATTATTTTATATTTGGCCATGATTAGGCAACAATATTATAGAAAATATTCAAACAATAAAACAAAAGGAAATCAACAAAAAAAAAACTAATAAATGCAAATAAAAAATAAAAAAAAACAAATAAGAATTTAAATATTCAAGCGACCCAAATCCGCTACTAAAATCTACGCATAAGCGAACCCAGTTTACTAAGAATCGGTTTAAATGTTATTTTTATTGTCTTGGCAAAAAGCTTCTGTTGTCCTCAGCCGTTAATAAAAGTACGGCTGCAAGTACACCGATCCCTCTGTGGTTTCTAATGGAACTTTGGGTCCACAGGAGTCGATGGAATAGTTGCGCGTATATATCGAATAGTGATGGCCGATTCTACTCCATTGCTTGCTAGTGGTACGTAAACCAGCTGTTTAACTTTTTGCCACAACTGTTCCTAAATGCATCACTGCGCTGGACATTAAAATATAAATAGATTGAAATGCGGCACTGAAACAGATCCAGTCTAAACAAGAGTCACTTTCATAAAATAGCATTGGCTAAACTAAAAGGTGTTTTTTATAGAGTGATACAAGTTTAAATCATAATGAAACATAGTAATACATTTTTGATATCAATGTTACGGTCTTTATTAGATAGAAAATTTTATGACATTAATGTTTCAACATGAGTTCGGCCATGTAGCAGCCACGGCTGGCGCGTACAAGGCGCAATCTGGAACACCGAATTTCACAAACAGTAACATTCTGACCAGCATCGTTTTTGAAGACTCCGCCAGCCCATAAAGCGCACCAAACAGTAACTTTCTGTGGATAGCACGGTGTTTCGGCAAAAGCTTGAGGATTCTCCTGACTCCAAATGAGACAATTCTGTTTATTTACGTATCCATTCAACCAAAAATGGGCTTCATCGGAAAATAAAATTTTGAACAGAACCATTATTTGGATTAAAAATTTCAAAAATTTTCACGCGTTGCCGCTAGTGTAAATCGATTCATAATAAAATGTCAAAGCAAACTAAACAGAATGCAACTATCAGCTGTTAAATGGGTGGTCAAATAAAGCAGTGATGCTAATTTAAAGTTATATCACTCTATAAAAAATACCCTATATTTTACAGCAAAATTTGCTCATGTGATAAACAGCAGTGATGCATTTACGAATAGGCGAAATTTTGTATTTAAAAAATTATATGGAAATCGGTTATCATATTTTTAGAATTCCATCTTTTACGATATCTCAAGAACAGATTAACCGATTTTAGCCCGGTTTGGTGATAACCGCCGTAGTTTTTTTAAGAAACAAGAGGTGATAAGTTTAGATCAGTGAGACCGTTGAAAAGTTATTTTAAGAAACAACCACTAGAAAAATACTTTTCTTTTGTAAGTTTTTTTTTTGGATATTTTCAAATCAACCACTTCGAATCGATTCAAACTTCTAGGATATGTAAGCCCAAGAATGCTTTTCAGATTGCTCCCAGCTATAAGCGCGTCACATACATATTTACACACTCATACATTCATAAACACATACACACATCCATACAAACAGATAAAATGACGCGTTCTCAGAAATAGTCAAGGAAGCTTCCCAGGACTACAAAACGTGGAAATCTGTTGAGACTGGATTTTTATCCTAAAATAATAATAATAATGAAGTCTTGTTGATCTAATAACATAATAATTGAGCACAACCATATTGCATTTTTAATAGAAAACATACATGACTTTATGCGTATACGACTACGGCCGTAATGAAAAATTCAATATTCAAAATGATGTTGCGATATCCCACACTCTTTATTGAGCTTTAAAACGGTTGATCGTTGCTTTATTCTACAAAATCAAACGCAAGGGAGATGAACTGATTAGAAAGTGAAAGTTAAAAATATATTAATTTAATATATTAACTCGAATAATTTTCTTTTATTTGAAACCTTCTTTGGAAGTTATTACAAAAAGTTTCCAAACGCTCTGTAAACATGATTTAAGATTCTCTTCTGAAACAAAGTTATTGAAAACTAACTTGTTTTCTGAAAAGTCAAACTACGGAATTTTACTCTGTTAAAAGACTGCTTATATTCGTTTATTAAATGAAAAATTATATTAAATTTAGTACATATTTTTGGGAATTGTCGTTTAAACTCTTTAATTTTAATTTTGTGCTGATTCCTTTTCCCCAAAATGTTAATAAAAAATTTGAAGTGATCAATTGAATTTTTTAGTAAAAACAACAAGTACACGCTCAAAAACGACTTATGTTGTCAACACTCTAAATAAGTTGTTTTTATATCGGGTGTTTTTATAGAGTGATACAACTTTAAGTTGGCATCTCTGCCTTTTTGACCACCCATTTAACAGTTGATAGTTGCTTTTTGATTAGTTTGCTTTGACATTTCATTATGGATCGACTTATACTAGAGCAACGCGCGTAATTTGTGGAAATTTTTAATCAAATTAATGGTTCTGTTCGTCAAACTTATTATGCACTTCGTCCATTTTATGGCGTACATAATCGTCCTTCAGAGCTGCTAATTCGAAGAACAATAAAAAAACAGAATTGTCATATTTGGATTGAGGAGAATCCACAAGCTTTTGTCGAAACACCATGACATCCACAGAAAATTACTGTTGGTGTGCTTTATGAGCTGGCGGAGTCATTGGCCCAAATGTCTTCAAAAACGATGATGGTCAGAATGTTACTGTCAATGGTGTCAATGGTTTTTTCGTTCCTCAATTAGCTGACATTAATCCAACAGGACGGAGCCACATGCCACACAGCGGGCGCTACAATTGATTTACTCAAGGAAACTTTTGACGAAAAAATAATTTCACGAAATGGCCCAAGATCGTGTGATTTAACTTCATTGGATTATTTTACTTTGGGTTGTGTAAAGACACTTGAGTACGTCGATAAACCACAAACAATTGAAAACCTGGAAATCAACATTCGAAGAGTTATCGGCGAGATACGGCCGCAAATGCTGCGAAAAGTTTGTGAAAATCGGTGTTCCAGATTGCGCCTTGCACGGGCCAGCCGTGGCGAATATCATATTTAAACATTAATGTCATAAAATTTTCTATCCAATAAAGATGGCTTCGTTGATATCAAAAATATATTATTATGTTTTATTGTGATTTAAACTTGTATCACTCTATAAAAAACACTCTATATTAAAACAATTATTAGTTGTTGTTTATTTCTCTTACAACTACAATTAGAGTTGGAAAAAGGCCAACCAATTGTAGAATAAAACGTAAGAAAATACATAAGGAAAAGTGATCAGTGAGTTCTTGTTATAACTTTCATAGTTATTTTGGACTTCTCATTTACTCAAATGGAAGTTTGAAATAAATATCTTGAGTGATTCTAAAAAATGCTGGGTAGAGGTTCCCTGACGATCTGCATTAGCCCCAGTGAAATGCGCATACGAAATAGTTAAAAACCCTCAATTGAACACTTTTAATTTTTCAATAATATTTTGGGGAAAAAGAATCAGCACAAAATTCAAACTAAAGAATAGTAATTTAAAACTTTGTTGAAGCTTTAAAAAATGGAGCAACAGCTGGAACTCCCCACTATTAGATTTACATGTCGCAAGGACTTTCTTCCTGACACGATCGAAAGTTGGATTGTTTAGAAAAAAATACTCTCTAATCCAGTTTTTAATTTGTGTTCGAAGCCTAACAAAATTTACTTCTTTTTACCGTAACTTATTTTAAAAATTTGACATTTTCTTAATTGATTCTATTGGTTTTTAGTCATAAAAATTTATTATTTTCACAGACTAAAATTAAAAAAGACGCTGTACAATATTCTGTTTCTTGATATTTAAGGCAACTGACTTTTTAAGTTCTTTGAACTTCAACTTGAAGCCCATCCTTGTCAAAAGAGGGACGTATTTAGATAAAGATTTTCTTACCAACATACAAAACTGGCAACGACCACACATTCCACTTTGAGCATGTGAAAGTATTTAAATGTTGTAAAATTGCAGTGATTTTATTGCCGCCACGTTGTTGGAATGTATGAAACGCTCAAAAAATAAAAACAAACGACAACGCAGAATCGCCATTAAATTACAGCCCAATTTAAGGTTTTCGGTCACTATTTTTTTATTTTATTTTTTCTCACAAGTCGCATAGAAAAGGAAAATATTTGAACTAATTTTAATGGCAAAATATTTAAATGCTCAAAAGAATTTTGTGCTGCAAAAGGAGAGGTCTGACGTAACTCATGTTAATTAATATTTTAATTAATATCATCAGGTTGTGATATTTTATAAAAAGTTTTCAAAAATTGTGTGTTAAAGAGATCTTTCAAGTTCAAAATAGTTCTGATTTTTACACCTTTTTTTTATCATTTTTATTTGTATAGACGCAAGTTTTCTTTGTTTTCACAAAATATTTTGTTTGTATTTATTAAATAAACGACGATCCCTTGAATATGTCCAAGAGGAGATTAACGAAACGTGGGACGAATATGAATTAATTATTTCATTTTTATTTGCTCAAATAAAATCTTTTTCATTTTTCCCAAACGTATTTACAAAAACTAACTGCCTGGTCTCCGATATCGGAGGCTGTCGTTCGGTGGAATAAATAAAATTTAATACAAAAAAAATTTTTAATTTGTTTTTGTTTTAAAAGTTATCTGGTCGATACAACAAAAGCTTTCGAGATCGGCGAGCATTCAATTAATTTGGATTTTATGAAATTTTATGATTTCTATGAATTTTTCTTGTGAAAAACGTGTATAGTAATTACGTCTTAAAATGTATTTGAAAACCAAGAAATTTTGACGAATTCAGCAATTAGCCTTATTCTGTTTGGCGTTGTCACTTTTGAACGTCGACAATTTGTAATAGATTAAAGACAAAAAGCAACATCTTGCTTTAGTCTATTATGAAACGTCGAATTTAGAAGCGAAAAACGTCAAACACGATAAGAATGATTATGATATGTCTTGGGGACAATACAGTCGTCGTATTTATTCGTCTACACGAACATATTGTCGGCATTAATTGCCAGAAAAAAATATATATAACAAATTGAAATTTCATAAGCCAATTAATTGCGAAATGTTTTAAATTCAGAAAGACATGATAAATGTTCCCAAGGACATGGGGAAAGTCACTATCACTTGTATACAGTCAACACAAACGGCAGAGCAGAACAGCTGTTTTACAAAGCCGCTACACTTTTACAATCAGCACTCAAATGTATTTTTATTCATTTATTTTATTTTATTAGTTGAATATGATAACACTTTCTATTTGCACCAATTTTATTATGAAAAAGAATACGAGAATTGTATCAAACTCATGGTAGTACATTTTTATTACATCCCAGTGTTGCCCTTTAATTGTTTTTGTCCCATTTAATGCTGCATTAAACAAAATTTCAACTGACTAATTGTTCTAAAAGTGTTTTTAATTTAGAAGGACATTTTTTAAATTCCAAATCACAAGGGAGTTTTATATATTAAACTTTCAAAGCAGAGCAGACCAGCTGTTTTCGAAAGCCACTACTACTTCCATCACCATCTGTGCTCATACATATTTTTATTTATTTTCACTTGTCTTTCTGAATAACAAACACTTTTCAATATTCTTATAGAATCCCATTCAAATAGAATCAAAGTGATTCCGTGTTTTGACAATCCGCTGCCATCCGCAAGTGGCAACTTATACTGGACCAGGTCTACGCGGTAGCAACAGACGGTTGCTACTAGATCCAACCTGTCGCATTGAGATATTTGATCGGGGTCACTTACATCGGTCCCTAACCACTCTCAGAGGTGCTCTAATCATGGATGCGCTTAAAAATTAGTGGCTGCAGAGATGGTCATTCGCAAAGTTACGAAAACGCTGTTTCTTAATTGAGCACTTCACTTGGAATGAATATTTTGAAAGAATTTTGAATAGATTCTTTTGGAGATTCGGTGTAAAATATGTAAAAAATGTGTTTAATAATTAAGAGGAGTTAAGAATTACCTTGACTGAAGATGGTGCGCCAAATTGCTGCAACTGTTTCAAACTCCTTCTCATTTATTTATTTGGACACTTCACTAATTTTAAAAATTTTATTTTTATATATTTTCTTAAAAGACACACACACTTTTTAGATATTTTCTTATACTTTTAAATTGCCCATTTTTATTTATTTATTTTTTACACTTTTTTTTAATTTATTTAACCACTTTAATTATTATTATATTTTACACATTTTTTTTTACACAATATTTTTTTTATTTTACTTTTTTAATTTGATTCACATAAACAATTTTTTTTGTTATCACTTTAAAACACCAGCCGCGTTTTTTCACTTTTCAACGAAACGACCGAAGTAAACGATTTTAAGCCCGACAACTCGCGTGTAATACGATTTAAAATATCGCGCTCGATTCAAAAACTTTTAGTTCTGAATATTTAAAATTTTTAAAGTTCTTTATTTCTGATTTCACTTGTCATATTGAGCCAACGAAGCTCAATAGCCCGAATTCAAGCCCGACAACTCGCGTGGAATACGATTTAAAATATCACGCCCGATTTAAAAGCTTGCAACTCTGCATATTTGAAATTTTTCGGAGTTCTTTATTTCTTATTTCGTTTATCATATTGAGCCAACGAAGCTCAATATGACCCGAATACGAGTCCGCACTTAGTCTTGAGTTTGGTAGCGACTTTTTCTAATCGCTGCATGAATGTTCATGGTTCTGTTTGTTGATGCCAAATATTTCAATTACGTAAGCGACAATGGTTGACATTATCTGCGTTGGTACGAGTTCTGGACCTACAAAAGAAATATTTTACATCGTTAATGAAAAGGTATTTATTAAATTATTATTAGAAAAATATATTAAATATTTTTGAATTGAAACTTTTAACCTTTTCAAATGAATAAATATATATAAAAATTGTATTTATTTTCTGATCGATAAATAAAAGTCAAGAAATAACTTTTATTTTGTGGGGAAAATATGAAATGGCGTTTTCTTTTGTGGAAAAAGTGCAAAATTTTTTCACTTCTTTACTTAAAGGAGGAGTTTTAAAACCAAAACAGTTTTTCGTAACGAGTGTTGGATGCATTTCTAATAAATTATTTGTGTTCAAATGTCATAGAGTTGCGTTCTTCTATTAAAAAGTGTAAGAAATGTAACATTCTTTTTGTAGAAAAGAAAACACCGTAAATCAAAAAAGTAACTCCTATTTTTTAAGCAATAAATGAAATTAAAGACATGAATTCATTTATTTTTTTATTATATAAAAACATCCATTAAAAAATCGTCAAAATACCGGTGCAAAATATTGAAAAATTTTAATTTTGAAGTGAATTAAATTGCAAATTATTTTTAATTTTATAGATTTATTGTTTGAAAAGAGTTTTCCAACGCAGAACAACATGATAATTATTCCAAATCACAAGCGAAAGTCATGTAGTCTATTTAAACAGCAAAGCAAAACCGCTGTTTTCGAAGGCCGCAACAGCTACATCAACAGCACTCATGTGTGTTTTTGCTTATTACATCTTATTAGGTTTGTTAGTTGAGTGTGATAACAGTTCTAATTTATACAGATTTTGTAATGAAATAGAATACGAGAATTATATCAGACCCATACTTGATACACTTTTCTCAAAGTACTTTCACACTTGGCAAATATGTGCTTTAATAAGCATAATCCTTAAATAATATTGAATGATAGTTTTATTCAAATGCGTGTTTATTGAATAAAAGTTAATAATTTGCTGGCAAAATTTCTAGAGTTTTTGTGATTTTTAAAATCAGGTTGAGCTCAACTATTGATTTGATATAAAAACCAATAAAATAAAGTCCTAAACTGCAGCAAGCAAATCACATATTCATTAAATACATGCAAATTCGATTTAACAAAAATATTTTCTGTAGCAAAAAAGCAATTTTTAAACAAAAAAATTCTTTTTTTCATTGAATGCATAAAATGCATTTTTGGTGCATCTCTACTCTTATATCAAATAGGAAACCATAACAATTTCAATATATTTGCTATTCATGCTCTGCATAAAAATAATTTCAAACCAAAAACTGGGAAAACATTTACGGCACCACTTAACAAACCCCATGTTTATAATGCGTATAAGCGAACTACACAACAATGGAACCAGCAACTTTCGTGCAAACAAACAAAGCAAAAGAGCACAAAAATTATCATAAATTATTTATTAGATCAATTGCAAAAAATGTATATAAATGAAATCACATATTTTTCAAATATTCCAACTTTTATAGCAACAAAATCGGTGACACACAAGCGCACATGCGTTCGGAACACAAGCATTTTGCATTTAACAGCAACTGAAAATGTAGGACTTAAACAAACTGGATGTTTATAAATGAAACTAATAATTTTTGCCAACAAAAAAGAAAATAGGCAAAAAAAAAAGACAAACAAACAGGACACGCACAATAGAATTGTTTAATATTTTAGCAATTTTTACGTTACATATTTTAGCTGTTGTCGTTGTTATTGTTTTTATTTGGTGAAAAATGGTGGCAAAGTATTCATTAACAGCATTTCCGTTTCCGATTCGAATAACATAAATTTCATGAAAATAATAACATTCACACTTCTTTGCCTACACGAGTACAACAACAACAACCATAGAAATGATAAATACAAAATAACAATCAGCGACATAAATATTGGCAGAATGGCCGAACCAACGACTACTTAGTTTTGGGCGGGTGTTCTAATTTAATCATGAATTTATTGAATAATGCAAAAATTACACTGTGCTTCGGAGAAAAGCCAATATTTTCTGTTGATTATGTTTGGAGAATTTCAAAATATGCATGAAACCGATGGTAAATAAGATATTAAGTTTTTTAAATATTTATGTTGGACAGCAGAGCAAATTTGACAAAAAAGGATAAAATAAATTTAAACAAAAAATCATTTCAGATATTTCTTGATACTCCGGCCAAAGTTGGAAGTACATATTTTATGTAGTTGCTCTTAGAATTTCATCAGCAACTTAATTGCTAAAATATTTAAGATCAGACTTTTTACATAATTAATAAAAAAAATATATAAAAAAGAGAATATAAAAAATATATAAAAATAAATTTTAAAAATACATATAAGAAATTTAAAAACATTAAATAAAAAAATTCAATTAAAAATCATAAAAAAATTCTATGCAAAATATTGAACAATTTTTATTTTAAAGTGAATTAAATTGCAAATTATTTTTAATTTTGTATATTTATTGTTTTAAAAGAGTTGTTCAACTCAGAAGGACATGATAATTATTACAAAACACAAGGCCAAGTCATCTAGTCCACTTATACAGCAAAGCAAAAGAGCTGATTTCGAAGGTCGCAACAGCTGCATCAACAGAAATCATGTGTGTTTTTGCTTATTAACTCTTATTAGGTTTGTTAGTTGAATGTGATAACAATTCTCATTTATACAAATTTTGCCATGAAATAGAATACGAGAAGTATATCAAACCGATGCTGATACACTTTAATCTCTCCAGACCGTGGATGCACCTTGAGAAATACATATGGAATTTTATGAACTAAAGCTGTAGATATTAAATCACTTTATGTTATTGATTGCAAATATCAACAAGTACAACCAGAAATATGCACAATAAGCGTGTACATGCCTGGATGTCTACATGCATACCATGGTACAATAAACAAGTATATGCATCAGCGCAGGTGATAATGAACTGATTGTCAAAATTTTTGAAATTCGCCGCATTTCTGTTTTCTGTTTACTATGCTTCGGTTGTTTCAAATTTTTATATATAAAGTTGAAATCTTTATTCATTTAAATTTTTATTCATTGATTTCAAAATAAAGTTATATGAATATTATTTCTTTTAAATGGTTCTTTTATCGGAATCTGAAATCAAAAACCATTCCCGAAATTCTGTACATATAGACGATTAGCGATGTGATATCATTGCAAAATAAGATACATACAATATATACAAAGATTTGAGCAATCACTTCAAGAATTTTTTTATTTATTTAATAAATACAATAATAAACAAATATAATTTTTTTATAAAAAGTTTTGTGGTCCTGAAAAGGACGGATTGTTTTTGAGTCTGGCGAAGAGTATATAGATGGTGCAGAAATTGGTAGTTAGGAAGCGACCAACCAAATAAACTTCACTAACTTCCTGAAGAGTCATCACAGCAGAACTCTAGAAGCGCAAATCAGTTTTAAGGTCTTTAACAATTTCCCGAGTTATTTGCGAATCAACAATTCAGTACTATTCTGATTACGACGAAAACGATGTGATTTCGTACCACCGCCGGTAGCTGGTGCACTTTTACGAACTGCCTTGTTTGCTGACAAAGTAGTGAAAATAAAAAAGAAATTGTTTTAATAAAGGTGAAGAATTATGAACAGAACAAAAATATTACCTGAAATCATTAAACATATTCCACTTCTGCTCTCTTCCCAAACTATATTCATTTGACTTCCATCATTGGACAATAGTTCACTGATGCAAACCCCTATTGATCCATAATCAAGTATTGAACGAATAATATGTTAATTTACTTTTGAAAATGCCACAAAGGTATGTACTGCTGCAGGAAAAATTATGAGTGCAAGCAATGCTTGTCCTGAATCAACTCCAAGCACTGTCTGCCACTTAAAATTTTCCGGAAAATGTTTATATCTATCACACACTTACCTTTTCAGATTCTTGGGAACCTGTAGAGTTTCTGAGATTCTTAGACACCCACAACACGCCTGTGTCTCCTAAAATATAAATTTTGTTTTATTTTATTTCATAAATTTTACTACAATCAATACTTACATCACCACTTTGATATTTCAAAACACAACAATGAATAAAATTAATTTTGTTTACATAAAATTTTATTTTTTTTTTTTAAGGCGAATTAGTTAATTCGCTTTGTATTTAACATTGTGTTTCACAAAAAAGATGCTTTGTTGTAATGAATTCGCTTTGCATATACCTGATAATTGTACCATGATGCATACGAAACCGTAACCAATTAACGATTTATTGCCAACTTTAGGTTGGCAACTGGCTCTCCATGATTCTCTTTCACGTTTTGTTATACGAGTACATTTACAAACAGTTATTTTGGCTACAGAAAGCAACAGTATAACAACAGCAATTTAACAGTCCCCCAAGCGGTTGATAGACAAACAATTTAGTTTAAGTCGGTAACTGTAAATAATTATGTTATTGACGTTCATGTATTACAAATTCGCAAATTGTTATATTTCATAATCTCGTAATTAGCACAGTTTTATAGAACTTGTGCAGTTCTGTTTGAACACTTCTGTACGACAAATTATCTGCATTTTATTCTCCAGTGTTATACAATTTTAATGTATTGAAACTTTTCCATGATATATCTATAACATTTTAAATAACATTTTTAAGCAGTTCAAATGATAAAACAAGACCGTGTGTTGTATAACACTGTAATTTTTATGACGGCGTGTATGTGATATTTTTGTTCCTTATCAATAATGACTATTATAACAAGTCATTGAAGATTTGATTTTATCGGTTTTTTAAAAGGTTTTTCGTTACAAAAAGTTTTCTTCAACATATTTCGATTATATGACATCTTTAATATTCTCTTTCGTACTTAAAGAATGAGAGCAGTGGTCGTTTTCCCGAAAGCCACTACACTCCCATCATCAGTACCCATGAGAGGTTATATCAATCTTAATTATGATATACAAAATATATTTTTTGAAGTGTTAAAGATTAACTCAGAGACGCTGAGATCATGACACGAATTTCTTTGATTAATATATTCTTAAAACTAAAGGACTAAAGCGTTTTATTTAAAATTTCTTTCCATCTAAGGAACCGCAGCCAACCTACTTAAAACCACTTTCATTTTAATGTGATTTAAAATTTTCGATGGAATTGTTTTATTTTATTGTCGTCTTTTAATTAACTTTTATTCACTCGCACACAATCGACCAACATGTACCAGTAATTTAAAACGTGATACTGGTATTATAATGAGATGAAAAAAGCAAAATCGAATAAAGAAATAAACATCGAATATTAATTTTATGCACAAAAATAAAATTATAATAATTAAAAATTCGATCGATTTCTAACTGAGCGATTAACATTAAATTACCAAACACACCAATTCAACAGCAATTAAGCGATAGCGAACGTATGGAAGGAACGAACAAACAAACAATTTAACAAAATAAACGACAAGATGAAAGGCCAAAAACAAACAACAACAACAATAATAATAATAATAATAACATGGGCAATAGCAGCAAGAGGGCAGCATCACCGGCCGCAGCCAACATTGAGGTTTAACACGAAAGAAACAAGCCGCCGCCGCCGCCACCACACCACCATCATCATCATCATCATCATCGTGCGATGGGCAAAAACAAAACACTTAATTTATATCTTGTCGCGACTACTGGTCTTACTAATTTTGCATTTCATTTCGAATCTGTTTCTGTACAAAAACCAAAAATAAATTAAAAGTTTTAATTATGAAATTCGTTTTTATTTAACGAAAGATTCAATGTTAGGGTTTCCCAAGCAAGTCTAATTGCAGCTTAAAAGTTAGGGTACACCATACATTTCTCTAACAAGATCCACAAATCATTTGCTGCAGGAATCCGGCACAATCTGCAGTTTAAGGTTCAGTCAGTTTTTGAAAAATGATATCTCACGAATGGATTGACAAATTTTGAACCAATTTGCGGAAATTTATGTGTCCAGAGCTGGCTAGTTTGTGGAATGAATGGGAAAAGCCAAAAAATGCTATTTATTTTTTTGAGGTTTCTCAAAATCGACTGGCCCGAATAGGTGCCGATTTCACAATATACAAATTGAACATCTAGAACATCATCAGTGGGGTTCGATTCGGTCCAGCCGTTCGAAAGTTATAAGCGGGTCGTGTACTTACAAAAGCACACACACGCGCGCGCATCTACACACAGACATAGTGACAGGCTCTTGTCAAGGAAGTTTTCCAGGATCTCATAACATCGAAATCTGATGAGAACGCGATTTTTTCACAATGGGGCTCCCCGATTTTTTTCATTTTCTTAACGATTAACCAAACAAACAAACAATTCGTCAACTGAATTTCAGTTCAGTTCTCGTTCTTTTTTATACCCTTCACAAAAAAGTAGTTTGTCATTCAGTGTGTAATTTCCCCGATATTAATATGGGACCCTACAGAGTGTATATATATTCTGGATTCTTATGAATAGCGATGACGATAGAGCGATGTCCGTGTGTCTGTAGGTGAAATCGGTTTTCCCAGGCCCCCGGAAGAGCTGGAGACTTCGTTCTTAGACTGATGGATTCAAAAAAATAGTGGTGATGAAAACCCCGAAATACGGTTCCAGAGCTGGGAAGCCTATACCTATTTCTCGAGGCAAAATTAAAGCCAAGAATCAATTATTTATTGTTTGTTTGAAAATTGATTCTATTTCATGCTTTAGAAAGCCTCAATTATCTACTTAAAAAGTAGAAAAGTTAATTTAAAAATCCAGGGATGGGATATTAAGCTTTTTGGGCACATTCAGTATTTTGTGGTACATGTAATAAGTAAAATGTTTATAAATTTTAAGTTTTTCCTAAATAAAACCGCTTAACTCATCACGAAGATTTGCATTAACATATTAAAATTTTGTTTCCAGGGATGGGAAATTTACTCTTTTGTCTCATTCATAAAAGTAACCACAAAGGCAACTGAGGTTTTTTTTTGCTAATTTAAACTATTTTATAACTTAAGCAGAACAAAATTGAAGATTTGCATTAAAGAATTAAAATTTCGTTTCCAGTGGTGGGAAATTGATTTTTTTCTCATTCATAAAAGTAACCAAAAAGACAACTGACGTTTTTTTTTATCTAACTAAAACTATTTTATAACTTAGGAAGAACTAAATTGGTACTTAAAAATATATGGAACGCCAGACGTACGTTAGTGAAGGGCGTATAGGATTCGGTACAGCCGAATATAGCGCTTTTACTTGTTCCATAATGGAATTGATGCAAACAGAATTTACAAAATGAATTTAATATACAAAAATACACTTGAATACTAACGACGACAGTGTAGTGGCTTTCGAAAACAACTGTTATACTCTGCCGTGTAAGCTGAATAGCTAAAAGTGTTGTTGACTTTCCCTTGGGCTTCGGAATATTTGAATTATTTTTAAGAATCAAAAGCAGATTTCAAATAAACCTTCTTCGTTAAATACTGAAAAAGTGAGCCTCAATGGAGCCTTTTAGTGCTTTCAAAGATTTATAATAATAATTTATGGAATACCTGAGCAACAAAACTTAACCCATTGAATCGCTTTTGCACGGTATTCGAGCACTTCTTCATGGTTGCTGTTTTACTACCACAAGATATTAACAAAATCCATGCAACAATTTATGGCAAGAATATGGTTTTTATCTGAAAATATAATAAAAGTTGGAATCGTACATTATTTAAAGTCGACTTTATATTTGGGTTCGTATAGTTTATATATGTAAATCATTTGGCACAGGGAAGTGATTTCTATAATGAAATCAATAAAACTATTGAATGGCCGATAACTCAGATGGGCAATACGAAGAGAAACAGTAGCAGACAGTAACAATCCATTGAACCTGATTTAAAATCAAGCATAAATATTTATGAATTGAGATCCAGTTGTTATATTTTGCATGCACGTACGAGTGTGTGTATGTGTGTGTGTGTGTGTGTGTGTGTGTGTAGATTTAAGTTCGTTAATAAACTTTATGAAAATATCAAATGAAACGCCGACCGATTGATCATTCATTTGTGTTCGTAAAATGCAAAACAAATTCACAAAATTATGTTTCTTGTAGTTTTTTATTTTATTTTATTTTATTTTAATTTCTTCTTTGTGAATTGAAAACAGCAGACGACGACGAGCACATAAACCAACAAAAACTTGTCATAAGTTTTTGAAAATATGTTGTTGTTGTCTTTTTCGTTACTTTTAATTGTTTTCCTGAATCGGATATTTTGTTTGAATATATTTTCGCTTCTTTGTATTGAACTCTTAATGAACGAGCTTCATTAGAGATTAAAATTAATTTTTGTTTTTAATATTTATTCAAACGATTTTATATGGGTTTTATAAGACGATTTTAATTTGTATAAATATCGTATATCAAATAAGTTTCCAGTCGGGTTTTTATTTATTTGGTTATTATTTACCGGCTACTGTTTTGAAATTTTTCTTTTATCTATCGTTAATTATTCGCATTAATTATTTGCGTTTTTATAATTTTCGGCCATTAGCAAAATTTTGTTGTTGTTGCGATTGGCTTTTGCGAAATTATTCAAGTCAATTCGGTGGCATCGTGTTAACAAAAATATTCAAATATTAACAGTGATGGACAAAACTTTAGCAAATAAAAATATATTCAATTTGTTTTTCCACTATAGAATTTATAAATAAATTTAACATGCAGGAACAAGTTAATCAGGCAGGAGTAACAAAAAGTATTTCAGAATATGTAGGAATTATTCTGACGACTCATTATGGCCATTCCAAAAGGAACGTTTTTCTGAAATCATGTGATTTCACATGTCACGAGTTAATTATATTGATACATTTTGGCTTAAGTTTTGAAGAAAATTTGCCTCCTAAGAGTCAAAAAGTTTGATGTCATAAAGAACTTAAAAATTTGTATTCATATAAAAAAAACTGAAGCTATTTTTTAATATTTTTTTACAAGTTAAACTCTGTTGGCTTTTAGTGCAAAAAATTTTTCCTTTTAGCCAAAAGCCCATAATGAAAAAATATTGAAAGAAAATTATTGTCTCAATTAATTACCAGACAGAACACTTTATCGATGAAAAGACCCTCATACAACAATATCCGAGAAGTGTATTAGTAGCGGTTTCATATAATTCTCGTATTCTTTTTCGTAATCAAATTGGTATATATAAAAACTGTTACCACATTCAACTGAACCGCCTAGCAAATGGGAATAAACAGAAATACACTTGAGTACTGATGACAAGAATTGTAGTGGCTATCGAAAACAGCTGTTTTGCTGTACGGTTTAAGTTATATATAAAAAAAAACTGCTGTTGATGTCCCTTATTCGCTTGAATATTCATCAGGTGTTTCTCTATTGAAAACACATTTCGAACTATTAGCCTATCAAAATTTAATAGATCCTGCTGGAAGACATTTAACTGAATGGTGCTTATCGGCCATCAGGACACTATGAATTGCTATCAATTAAATACTTCCCTGTCCCCAGGAAGGGACAGAGCTGGATAAGTCTTCACTTCAAGTTTTTGGTTCAATGTGAATCATACAATCTCGCTCAATCAAGATGGAAAAACGTGACCAACTGCTGCGTGGCAAGGGCCACATGGCCACGCTACGACCCACGCAGAACACGTGACCTTTTTAACTTCAACAAGGTACGACTACGGCAACTTGTGAATGTCCTAACTGAACATTGTAACTTCGGGATCCATGCAAGAAGAATGGATCTGGAGCACAACGACTTCTGTAGAAGCTGTAACGATGAAGAGGAGGAGGAGACAGTACTCCATCTTCCATATCAGTGCCCTGCTGCCCTGAACAGCGTAAGGACAGTGGCACTGCGCTCCAACTTCTTGCCAGCTCTAGATAGCCTGGCGAGTGTGGAGCTTGTCAGAACATCGGCCTTCCTAGCGCCCACAGGATGGCTTAATACCGCAGAGGACGATTCATGAGTAGTCCTTGTTTTAGGGTATCAGAACGGGACCGAATGAACGGACCCTAATAACCTAACCTAACCTAAATACTTCAGAATATACGAGGTCTGATAAAAAAAATAACAGTTATTTTAAATTTTTTCAAAAGGCATTTATTTATTTACCAATATGTCCCCTTCAAAGTAATCCCCCCTTAGATCCAAAACACTTATGCCAGCGTTTTTCCCAATCCTCGACACACTTCTGAAACGCGCTTTTTGGTATCTCCAAACAGCTTTTTCTTGTATCTCCTCAATCGTTGCAAAACGTTTTGCTTTCATCAGTGTCTTCAGTTTTGGGAAGAGGAAAATGTCAAACGGGGGCCAAGTCCGGTGAATACGATGGTTGAGGCATGATAACGAGTTTGTTTTTAGCCAAAAAGTCACGCACAAGCATCGATGTGTGAGCTGGTGCGTTCTCATGGTGCAAAATTCATGATTATTTTTTTCCACAATTCTGTGCGTTTTTGACGATTCGCTGCGCGCAAACGTCGCATAACGTCAAAGTAGTATTCCATATTGACCATACGACCTTGTGGCAAGAATTCATGATGACGCCGTTGAAATCGAAGAGAACAGGACGCAAAGGACGTGCAGTCAATTTAATAAATTTTATAAAAATATTAATTATTCTTTAATAACAAATTTTGAACAATTAATAATTTTTTATATTATTTTATTTTATTATATAATTTAATTGCCTTTAAGGATATGATTTCCAAGGACACGAATTGTAACTAAATAAATGAAAATCTCAAGAGGAACGATAAGTTTTCTTTCAGGCCACTTTTAATTGAACTTTGCTTATTTAAAAACGTGAAATGTGATCTTTTAAGATCACATGAGACTCTGTTTCGTTTATCTCATGTGAAAAATGTCGGCATAAAAAAAAAATATTAACAAGTGGGAACATAAAATTCAAACTAAAAAGGTTTGAATTAAAAAAAATCTCCAGCAATTCTAAAATTTAAGCTGTATTAACATCAGTTTGGTATTGCTACACTTCTCGTATACTATTTCCTCATAAAATACTTATAAATGAAAACTTTTACCGCACCCATTTCAGCCAACTAACAGGTGAAGATAAACAATAATACACATGAGTACTGGCAATGAAACTGCAGTGGCTTTCGAAAACAGCACCACTTCGCTTTGCTGTGCAAATTGCAAAGAAAATTGATGTTTATTTTCTCATAATCCCTGGAATATTTATCATGTCATTCTGAATAGAGCACTTAACTAATTTTAGCCTTAGAAACTTAATTGAATTTAAATATAATCGGAAATTAAAAATGAACCAAATCAAGCGGTCTCATCCTGATACAAAAAAACCCACTGGAAGAGTAGATTTCTGCTGAGAGTGATTAACAATCTACGATTTGATACCAACATTAAAATATTTGTGATCTTTGCAAGCATATAAAATACAAAAACTTATTTATTTCGAAAGCAATTAATTTGCTTTGTAATAGAATATGAAAGGAATAGCAAACTTTTTGATTTGCCGCCTAATACGTTCGTTCACGGTGGCCGGCCTACATCAAAGTAGTGCAGAAACTATAGAAAAATTAATACATGAAAGTACTGGAAAAAAAATCAATCAACAATAGCTGAAGAGCAAAAAAAAAACAAATCAGACATTTTAAAATGTCCTCATCCATCACAGAACAATTAAAAACCTTTTTTTTGGTAAGAAACGTAACACGTTTCATTTATTGCGTCATATTAATTTACAAGCGTGTGGGAACAATTGCCTTTCACGTGCACTTCACGTGCAACGATTTATAAAGAACAACATTTCAAATAAGAAAACAAATTTCTAGAGATTTTATATGAGAAAAAAATACTTATTTTGTTACTGTTTTTGGTTAATATAAAAGGGGCCGATACAAGTTCAATGAAACTTAATTTTAGTCGACAAATATGTTTATAGAATATCAGGTAAATGGTTACCCCAACTTTTCTTTTCATTTTATCACGAATAGCATCGGCAATGCGATTGGCTTTTGCGAAATTATTCAAGTCAATTCAGTGGCATCGTGTTCATAAAAATATTCAAATATTCACAGTGATGGGCAAAACTTTTGCATATAAAAATATATTCAGTTTTTTTTTTCCACTATAGAATTTATAAATAAATTTAACATGCAGGAACAAATCAATCAGGCAGGAGTAACAAAAAGTATTTCAGAATATGTAGGAATTATTCTGACGACTCATTATGGCCATTCCAAAAGGAACGTTTTTCTGAAATCATGTGATTTCACATATCACGAGTTAATTGTATTGATGTATTTTGGCTTAAGTTTTGAAGAAAATTGGCCTCTTAAGAGTCAAAAAGTTGCCTCCAACAATAAACCGGTGGGTTCATTTCACAGGATCCAAAAGGAATACGTAAAATTGCTACTTTACAGGAGGACTTCTTGAAAATAATTCAAAGCGAAATTTTGTTTTGAATAGGTCGTGTAGCTCGAAGCGGCATCCTGTTTAAAATACAACTCGACTGGATGTACTTCATCCATATTTTCAAACAAACAGTGATTGATCTGGCAGGGTTGCGATCTCCAGTAAACGTACAGCGAACTGCAGCTGGATTTATGCAGAACCGTAATAATCGCATCATCGTCAAGAATTAAATGTGAAGGACCCAACTAAAAAGTCTTACAAAAGATTTAAATAAATGACTTTTTGAGCTCAAACCAAAAACATTTTTCTCATTTTATATTTAATAAAAATCTATGAAATAAAAATCTATGACGACCAAGTAAATGCAAGTGCGTATTCAATTTGAAAATTCCCAGGCCAAAGACTCATACTTCGCTCTGATCTCTGCGCAGCCGAACAACAATAACGTACTCTTGGAAAAAAAAATCTAATTTTCTTTTCTCAACTTATCGTCATATTCAGATGAAGCGTATTTAATTAAAAACTACCCGCTCTTTTACTTGTCTTCAGTTATGCGCTGGTATAGTACCCTTCAGAAATACGCATTTACGCACAATAACCACATTAAAGAAATATTCATTTCCAACATTTCTTCAATTTGAATTCGTTATGCAACTACTTAGTTTTGGTAATAAATCAAAAAGGATAATTGAAATCGTCACACCTGTAGCACCAGATAAAAGGAAGAGAAAAGAATTATACGCATTTAAGCAAATCCGCATGTCAAATATCCAACATACACCGACAAAGAACTGCGTAACTAAGAAGCCAAATATGTTGAGCCACAGGTAAGAAGCATGCAAGGCAACCGCACAAAACGCTGCAACGCAGTGCTGGTATTATTTGAAAAGAAAAGGGCAACAACAGCAACAACAGGACAGGATCATAATGGAATGGAATGAAAAATATACATCAGAAGGGTAACAATTAAGAAGGCCGAAGATTAAAGGCAACACCGCCTAAGAAAGAAAAAAAGTAGGTGTAGACAATGGCAGGTGACTTGAAACCTGAACTCCTTTGGGTCACAAGGACATCAAAGGAAAAAATAAGTGATAACGAAAATATGAATCACGTACACAAATTACACACTTCATTAAAACAAAATTTTCTTTCAATTGTTAATTTTGTTGTTGTTGTTGTTGTTTTGTTTTTCGCTCTTCCTTTTCTTCCAACCCACTATCTTTCTTTATCTTTTACTTTAGCTGGGCTGAGTTGATTTATCACAGAATGTTAATGCGGATCATCTCAAATTGAATTCTTGAAGCATAACAAACGTCGACGGTGTTCATCTTGATCTTCTTCCCGGCTGGCATTTGAGGAATATCATGAAATTAGAATTTGACAAGATCAAAGTACCCGCTATAAGTGTGTTAAAAAGTTATTGACATTTTTTATATTTTTTGTTGAGTGTTTGTTGTCGTAATTAGGGAGTTCCTATAAAAAAGTTTCCATTTTAATGGTTTAATTAATTTTTACTCGCTATTGTGTTATAATTTTAAAAAGTACATCTTGAGCTGATGTTTTCTTTACTAAAAGTAAAGAAATGCAGTGACATAGTGTTTGCACACTATGGCCTAGTTGTAATAAATTCTGCTTTCAACTTTAAAAATGAACACCCTAATTCACAAACGATTGCTAAAGTTAATGAATTCTTTAAGAGATCTTTAGCCATACAAAATCCATACTTTAAAGCCACTTTAATTTTAATAATCGTTTATGAATTAGCGGGTAACTGTTGAAGCCTGGTTTTACCACACAAAAATATTTTGTTCAAGCCAACTCAAAGCCAGTTTATTATTGGTTGCAAGTGTTTCTTTGTGCTACTTTGAGTGTTGCCAAGTTGTATGTTGTATGAAATGCAACTCTATTTGTTCCTATTTGTCTTTGTGCTAAGTTGAGCGCTGCCAAGTTGTATGTTGAAAACGTCTATAGGATTGAACAGACAATTGCACAGAGTTTGTAATGATTTTTGGATGAAACTACGTGATCCCCAAACCTTTACAAACTTTCTATAAGTATTTTAATAATTTTTAATTTAATCATTTATAAAATATATCAGATATTATATTGTAGAGCTCAATTTCATATTTTTGTATACAAAGAAAAACAGCCGCAGTACAGTTTGTGAATTAAGTGTTATAAAAAAAGAAGAAAAAACATCAACATCTATTTCTTTGAGAAATTTAATTGATTGTGATTAAATTTAATAGACAAAGTGTTGGTTTAAACCTGATAGCGTGCTCAGACATACCCCTTAGTTGCATTTTTCCTAATTAAGGCCTTAATTGACCACAATTTATCATACAATAAGTCAATTAATAAATTCAGCAATTAGTAGTTAATTGTCTCACTAATTGCGTAAAACTCGAATCGCAACCCTGGTTCAGTGAGCAGGAAAACGTCCCATAATGGCGAGCCAAATGTCAAAAAATATAAACAAAACAAACTGAATTCTCAAACAGACTGAATAAATAAATTAACAACAACGAAATGGCTGGTGAAGCAGGTGACCTTTCAGTTGCATTTTGCTGGAATAATAAAAGGAGCAACAGCTGCTGCTTTCTCAAACTTTGTAAAATTGTCAAGTTTTCCTTTTTCTTTTCTTTAAACACTGATAATATTTAATTGAAAATCCATCGCAATGACTCCAAGAGCTCCATATTTATATTGTATGCAAGTAAAATTTCTTTTAAACCAAAATTTGCATCCATTTTAAAAATTTACAAACACAAATATTCACGAAACAGATAAAAACAACGTTTTTTCAGCTGTCAAATGTTAAATGAGTCAGCTGAATTGAGTATGTGTGAACACTAGATTTAATTGCGCAATTAAAATTAAATTGACTTATTTAAAAATACATGTCTGAGTTTACATGTCTGAATTCATTAAATCTGCAGTGTGAACATAAACTCACATGTTCTCATGGTTTTAACGTTAAAATCAGATTTTAACGCTCGTTGTGAAAACTGAACTTGTATCTTATATAGGCGAAGTATTCTTCATGTTTCAGACGAGATCGTTGTTTAATAAATTTGATTTTAGGCTCCTTTTTTCAACTTCATCTTGAGCATGAAACAGAGCGCATTTTGAAATCCTGCGGGCATTTCCGGCATCAAAGCTACTTGCTCTTCTGGCAGGCTGACTAAACAGACAGTCATGACTAATTGATGAAATATCATTATCTAGAATATATAAAATGCTTATGACCGGTGTCATGAATCATGCAGCACGGCGCTGCTTTTTTTAAGTTCTCAAGGTTGTCTGCCAGAGAGTTCTTTTTCTGCATAAATAATCAATACTTTCGGTTAAGATGTTTTTACTTTGTCGAATCGATTTGCAAAATATCCCGTTGAGATTTGTTTACAACCCAAAATGCAATAAATTTTGTTTGTCTTTCAAGCGGCATAAGCGAATGATTTCTTCAAGTTAAATAACTTTTTTGTGCTACAAAACCCATAAACTAAAATGGGTTCGAGTTAAGGCGAAATACTTGAAAAATATTCCCGCAAAAGGAAGTCAATTTTATAACTGATGAATTAATTTTTAAGATCTCTTTTGAATGAGAGATAATTAATTGTTAAATTATTATTTTTTTACTATATAAAATCAGAAATTAATCAGTCATCACGATTAATGTACCAGGCAACAATGCAAACATAACATCAGTTCAATGCTGTCACGTTCCCATCTTTAGCGCTTTATGCCCGAGTGTCATCAAATTGTGATCAATTCAGCATCAAGGAGGGGTTACATATTTGCAGGATCAAGGAAAGATATAACCCCAGCAATCAGTGGAATAGAAATAACCGTTGCTGAGAACTGGAAAAATTAATTTTATGAGAATCTCGTTGAACGTCATCTTCGGCAACACTTTATTATCGGGTGTTTTTTATAGAGTGAAACAACTTTGAGTTGGCATCACCGCTTTATTTGGCCACCCATTGAACAGCTGATAGTTGTTCTTTTTTTAGTTTGCTTTGACATTTCATTATGGATCGACTTACACCAGAGCAACGCGTGCAAATTGTGGAAATTTTTAATCAAAACAATGGTTCTGTTCCTCAAACACATCTATTCAAAATTTTATTTTCCGATGAAGCCCATTTTTGGTTCGTAAATAAACAGAAATGTCGCATTTGGAGTGAGAAGAATCCACACGCTTTTGTCGAAACACCATCACATCCACAGAAAGTTACTGTTTGGTACGCTTTATGGGCTGGCGGAGTCATTGGCCCACATGTCTTCAAAAACGATGATGGTCAGAATGTTACTGTTTGTGAAAATCGATGTTCTAGATTGCGCCTTGTAAGCGCCAGCAACATGGCCGAAATCATATTCAAACATTAATGGCATGAAATTTCAATCCAACAAAGCCTGTTTCGTTGATATCAAAAATATATTACTATGTTTTATTATGATTTAAACTTGTATCACTCTATAAAAAACACCCTTTAATATAATCGAATAATGTCATACAATTATTCAAACATTATCCTTTAGAGTAAAACTGTAACGTTGCAGTGTTGGTAGATGCAAATCTTATCTGAGAATATTATGATTGAGAAAATAATACGAGAATTATAATTATTTCATATAATAATTTAAAATTATTGCGTATAATAATATAGAAATATGCATGGGTACTGGTAATGAAAGGGTAGTGGTTTTCGAAAACAGCTGTTCTGCTCTGCTGTGTAAGTTGAATACATAAAACTCATATTTAAAATGTCTTTGTGAATAGAACACACTTTTAGATGAATTAGCCAGTTGAAATTGAATTTAATGTAGCATTAAATGGGACATGAAGAAAAATGTATGAACGGCAACACTGCGATTTAAGAAAAATGTGTTACCATGAGTTTGATACAATTCTCGTATTCTTTTTCATAATAAAATTGGTACAAACAGAAACTCTTGTCATATTCAACGAATAAAATAAAGTAAATAAATAAATACAAGATCACATGGGTAGCGGTGATTAAAGTGCAGTGGCTTTCGAAAACAGCTGTTCTGCTCTGCTGTGTAAGTTAAATATATAAAACTGATGTTGGCTTTACCCACATCCTAAAACTCTTTTCGAACAATTAGCCTATAAAATCAAATAAAATATTTAAATCACATAATTTTTCTTTAATTCGATTGAATGTTTTTATGAATTAAGAATTGCACGATAAATGCCTCCATTTTTCGGGAATATGTGTGTTATATTTTAGTCTTTCAATTAATTCCTACTAGAATGCCAGATGAGTACGAGATAATTTGGCAACACGTGCAGAAATACAAATTTGAAGTCGCCGAGTACATTTTTCTTCAACTATCCAGCGCGATCATTGTTATTAACAGATCTTGACATAAACAAAACATTCCCTTAAGAAAAAGACCACAACAATAAGAAATTCAAAATTAAACAATCAAAAGAAAAAGATGAAAAAACAACAACAACGAAAATAAATATGGAGACAGAACAAAATACTTTTTTATTGCCACAAAACAAGTGATCAAAAAGATACCGCAAAAGTTAACACCATCATGTTACTCACCAACAATTCATTGGCATTTATTTTTACACACTTGCACCCCGATATATGATGACGACGATGACGATGAGGATGACGATGGTGAGTGAGATGATGATGATGATGATAATCAGTGGATGGAGTACATGAAAGGTATAAAATTTCATTGAAATCAGTTAAACAGTTTAAACACAAAAAAGCACAAACGGCACACCGAAGGCTGAAAGCAAAGAAAGACTTTGTTTATGAGCATGTAAATATGTCTGTACCAGCATGTCCGTGTGTGTACTGCGAGTGCGCAGAGTGTACAAGAAAATATGACACCAAATGACAGCGCTTATAAATAAAGGCATTTAATGTATGCTTAGGATCTGTCATGCCACAATGCCCCAATACTCTAAACCATGTCACAGCAAACGTTGCCAAGCCTCACTGATCAGCAATAGCGGGCAGCATGATACACACTTGATCACTTTGTAATCGTAAATATCCTTTTGAAAAAGGACCGCTTGCTCGTTGTTTTTCGTTTCTTATTATTTTTAATGTTATTATTGTTTTTGTTTTTGTTTTGTTTTTGTTTCTTAAAGCATAAATATCAATCTTCATGCGATCATACAAACACGATTGAGAGTACTTTTATAGAATTTGTTAAATATTCTCTGTAGAACACTACAGTGTTTGTAGCACCTCATGCTGGTTTGGTGATCATAGCAGCGGGATATTTTTTGGTATGTGTCTCTGCTACGGCGAGAGTTACCATGATTTTTGGTAAATTGCCGCTACTTTTGACGTGCAACACACTGAGAAAATTCATGTGAATGTGTCATTGTGTCAAAACACTAAACTATGCCCACACACAGTCACAGTCGCAGTCAGTCTCTCTGCTCGTTCCCTATTGCAATCACTGGCCCAGTCATAGTCGCACTGATCCCGATGATTGTTCTTGGTAATTATCATTTGTTTCTTGGCAAGACAATGAGTCGTTTGCTTGTGTTGTGCTTGTCTTCTTTCTTTTTTTTTTTTTAATTTTATTTGTTGGGGCATTACATTTTTATATAGATAAAGTGCTGCATGTGATCATAAATATTTTGTTATTCAAGGAATTTGTTTAGATTTACGTTCGTCACTTTTAAATTCTCTTTCTTATTAAGATTTATTATCAATTGCTTGTGGTTTTATGTAGCAATTTGCCCTGGATTTGTATTGCAATGAAATCGATGCCTTTGAAGGTATTAATTTGATAAATCTTTTGTGTTGCAGTCATAGAAATTAATTTATGGTATTATTTTTCATAAAAATGCCTAAAAAAATGTGACAACATTTCTTATTGCGAGTACGCGCTCTCTGCTAGAATCAGTCGGTCGGTTGTTCGAGCCTCATTATTTTATTCTTATTTTAGAATTTTATATTTCCCTCAAATTTAATTGTTGTACTGGAATATTTAAATATTCCCCGACACTTCAACCACTTGATTCAACATAAATTCACCGTTTAGTAATTTTCCTACAAAGACACCGACATCATTTTTGTAAAAAGAAATCGGGTGTCTCTCTGTAAAATTGCTTTCAGTTACTTGGAGGAAAAGAAAAAATTATATAATTAATTGATGACGCTATTATAACTTAATTTCATACCGTGTTTGAGGGGAATTGTTTCCAAATTTCTTTTTTTTTAAACCTCCCACTGTGCAGTCTTATTTCAAACAGTGTGCTTTTGCTTTTTAGATCTTCAAAAATTAATCCATGCCCAAAAGCTACACAGTGGACTTGGAAAGTTGTATTTCAAAATCAACTAGATGTTGCTTCAAATATTTCTAACCATACAATCGTGTGTTTGAACGTAACGAACTGTTAAACTACAATCACAATATGATAGATAATTGTTCATACTTTGTAAACAAAATTATGATAATTTTCCTAAAATGTTTAACTGAATTTAACTGCCAGCTTAGAATTCTATTTGTTCAAATATTTGTCAGTATTTTAAAAAATTAATTATAAATGTTTCATGCAGAAAATATAACCACGCACAATCATTTACGGAATTGAAAAAGTGTTTTTTTCTCGTGATCATGCCCGAGCATGCCTGATCACTCGCTATGATGTAGGGTGCATAACAAACAAATACAGACATTAAAATCTCCCTTAAGTGTCATCGAAAATATTAAAGTCGAATACAAAAAACTCAGACAATCCGAATGCTATTTCGTTTCGAAAAATTCAAACTTTATGAATGTTCAGACCAATGGGTAGCAAAATATTTTATAAAATTGAGAAAGAATTAGCCAATTTCGATTTGGTCTACTATTATCAACATGCTTTTAAAATGTCAAGAGCTGGTGAGTTTCTGGAATCTATCGGTGAAGCCGTTTTAGAGTTAAAATATAGTTTTCTTGAATCGGCGAAATGTCATGGAATATCAGGAACGCTACCAGTTTGATTCAGAAGTAACAAGCAGGTCACATACTTACACACAAACACGCACACACACATATAGGCTGTTTTTTATAAAGTGATACCACTTTGAGTTGGCATCACTGCTTTATTTGACCACCAACTTAACAGCTGATAGTTGTTTTTTGTTTAGTTTGCTTCAACATTTTATTATGAATCGACTTACACCAGAGTAACGCGTGCAAATTGTGGAAATTTCTAATCAAAATAATAGTTCTGTTCGTCAAACTTAGCTCATAAAGCGCACCAAACAGTAATTTTCTGTGGATGTAATCGAGTTTCGACAAAAGCTTGTGGACTCTCCTCAATCCAAATGCCACAATTCTGTTTATTTACGTACCCATTCAACCAAAAATGGGCTTCATCGGAAAATAAAATTTTGAATGGACGAAGTGCACGATAAGTTTGACGAACAGAACCATTATTTTGATTAAAAATTTCCACAATTTGTAGGCGTTGCTCTGGTGTAAGTCGATCCATAATAAAATGTCGAAGCAAACTGAACAAAAAGCAACTACCAGCTGTTAAATGGGTGGTCAAACAAATCAGTGATGCTAATTTAAAGTTGTATCACTCTATAAAAAAACACCCTATATATACACTCTTTGATTAATACAATTTTTAAGATCTCAAAACTTAAGTTTTTCCAAAAAATAAAAATGTTCGTTTTATATTTTCTAGGCCCCAAAATCCCCTTTAAAATTATATGAAAATAATTTCTTGGTATCAGATGTTTTTTAAGATGTTGAAAAAATAAATCAAGCAAAATCAGCGATATTATGAAGTATTTAAGATGAGATTTGATTTTAATATCCAGAAAATACGACTTTTCAATTTTATTTTAATATGGATCCGTTTCTTTATCGGTGTCGAAAATAAACACCCGTTAAGACTCTTGTGCGTTTTATTTCAGCCGCAATTTAAGAGTAACTCTTTCAAAAGATAAATATTTTACCATCAAGATCGTCTTAAATAACAAACTTTACGAAGTTTCAAAACAACATGCCGATACGAAGAATTAAATAGAGCCCCGGCTTAAGTGATAAACTCTTGGATCCCATTCCATTTCTTCATTTCGCTCTCGCATGTGTAATAATATTTCTTATCATTTCTCTTACTCACTTTATCTGCAATTCTTGGCTCATTTTTTTTGCCTTTAAATGTGTGTGCGAGTGTGTGTGTGTGTGTGCTTAAATTATGTCTGCTGAGACAAATCCACTAACTGAAGTTTATATCTGCTCTACGTGCACCATGACAATGAGTGAATAAGTACGTACGTACCAGCGAACGCATTTAGCCAACATAATAATTAAAGGTCTTCGGGACGACTTTGTTGAGATCGTTTGCCGACCATGACGTCTTTGTAGTCAACCTCGTCGGCGTTTCTCTTTTAAAATGTTTCCGCGCAGCCGCAGAAAATTTGTCGGTCTTGTTTGATGTTGAAAATGGCGTGTGCCTCAATGCAGAGATTAAACTTTATTCTTTGCCGACACTGTTTGTTGCTGCTTTTTGTTTGTACGTAGTTTGTTGTTGTTGTTTTTACTATTCGATGTCTTGTTTTGTTTTCAACTTTTCCGTTTTGCTTTAATATCCGTAACATTAAAGCGATCGCCTTAAAATGCATGACGATTACAACAACATTGAATGTGTGTTAAATGCCTTCGAGAGAGAGAGAGAGAGAGAGAGAAAGAGAGAGCGTGGGTTTTTTTTTTAATTCTATTAAAACCGTTCTGGGCCAAAAGAGAGCCCATTTCATTATACGTGTCCCTTTCGGAGTGCAGGCTCCCCTAAATATGCATTTCTGGCCAGTTTTTACTTGAAATTGTTCAAATATTTCATTTTTGTTAGCCAGCGGCCTTAAATTTGGGGTTAAAAAACCAGCTTGACTGGCCATAAAATTCCTGCCATAAAAATCCTTTTATTGCCATCCAAAAGCTAAAATACGGCAAAAGGCAAAACAATTTATGGAGTAGCACCTGTTGTTTTTCCCACACAAAATTTTTTTTAGTGTTTCGTTTTCGTCGTCGTTGTTATTCCTGTTGTTTTTAAAATGGAAAACAGCAACAGTAATCATCTTAATCCTGTTGTACAGTAAAAATATCTGCTTAAGCTCGTATGTATGTGTGAGTATCTTTTATATCCTGTGGCTGTCCGTTACTTACATTTAAACGCTTCTCATCTTAAGCCCTCATGGCTGCTTAGAAGCGATTGCAGGTTGATGTTTGTCGGTTAACATCACACGAATATCGCAAATCGCCACCTGTCAGGAGTAACAACCGGTGATCGCAAATAATGAAGAGTGGCAAATCATAAAAATTGGTTATAAATTATTCATGCTTCTATCCGTATCGGCATCGTCATACTGATCTCTATCCTGCTGCATTTTATGCGATCTTTCTTAGTCGTGTTGGGTTGACGTCAGAGTAGAGGGTCTTTTTTTCTTTTAGTTTCATTATATCGTCCTTGAAAATTTTAGCAAAAATTTCAAGTCATATTTTAATCTCTCTGAAGTATTTAGTGCATGATCTCACAGAGTCTCTGTATATTGTTTGTAATTCTCGTAAGGAGATGAGCACAAGTTGAGCTCATCAGTTTTACACTGACCACTGCGGGTACAGTTTAGCCCAGCAAGTGCCAGGCCAGGCACTTGGTGGGTTCTTTTCTGTCGCTTTTGGAAAAGAGAGTGCGAGCACTTTTGATTGAAATATATTTAAAAGAGCTGTTGTATTTTTCACCTGACGGCTTATGTTCATATCAGTCACCCCCTCTATATTAAATTTGTAAGCAGACTGGTCTTGGCTATAAAATATCTTCAGCAGTCATGAAGATATTTCTTCAGAAGAGAGAAAATGACTTGTAAGCCGAACCATTCTGTTTAAAATCTAAATTGGACGTGAATAAAAAAAATCGTTCTAAATTTTACCGATAATTATTTCCAAGGTTCCAAAATAATTTTCATATATAAAACATTTTCAAACTGATATGGAGTTTCTTAAAGATATCAACTGCGGTATTCATAAAATTTAAAGTGTACTTGAGATGCACTTAAAAACACAATTTCCATACACAATTTTCTTTTAAAGAACTCTTTAAGTCAACATTATTTTTCATGAATAAGGCAAAATTATAAAAATTTTAAACTGCAATATCTTATACCGTGTTCAGACATGTATTTTTAATTGAGTTAATTTTATTTTAAATGCGCAATTAAATCTAGTGTTCATACATACTCAATTCAGCTGACTCAATTCGCATTTGATAGCTGCAAAAACAAATTGTTTTTATTTGATTCGTGAATATTCGTGTTTCTAAATTTTAAAAAGTGATGCAAATTTCGGTTTAAAAGAAATATTCCTTGCATATAAAGGAAATATGGAGCTCTTGGAGTGATTACGATCGATTTTTTATTAAAAATTATCAGTGTTAAAAAAAGAGAAAGAGGAAAACTTGACAATTTCACAAAGTTTGAGAAAGCAGCAGCTGTTGCTCCCTTCATTATTTCAGCAAAATGCAATTCAAAGGTCACCTGCTTCACCAGCCATTTCGTTTTTGTTTATTTATTCAGTTTGTTTGAAAATTCAGTTTGTTTTGTTTATATGTACGAGTGTGTGTGTATATTTTTCGACATTTAGCTCGAAATTATGGGAAATTTTTCTGCTCACTGAACACACTTCTTAATAAACACACTTATGACCGGGGTTGCAGTTCGAGTTACACGCAATTAGTCAGACAATTAACTACTAATTGCTCAATTTACTAATTGACTTATTGTATGCTAAATTGAAGTCAATTAAAGCCTTAATTGCGAAAAATGCCCTGATTGAGCAATTAAGGTGTATATCTGAACACGGTATTAAGCTAATTTCTTAATTAAAAAGTCATTTTATAAATTAGAGATAAAAGTGGAGTGCAAGAGAGAGAGAGAGAGAGAGAGCGAATAAGCTCTTTGGTGACAGAAGAGTAAATAAGTTTATTGACTAAATGGAACATCGACGCAATGTGAAGTGTGTTTCACTGTTCTACCAATACTCTAGTGATATTAGGAAACTTTTGACCGCTTTTGAATCGCTACACATTCTTCATGCTTTTATGATCGCGTTCACAGTGAATCTCTGAAATCATTACAGAGAAATTTGGTTCTTTGGTCAAATGGTTCGTAAGTAGAATAAACTTTCTACAGACGTCTTTTTTGCCACGTTTAACTTGGGGAGATTCAAATCGAACGTCCATAGGCAAAGCAATACTCCCTTTATTCTCCTTCCCATAACTAAAGGCATCGCATATGTGGGGACCATCCCCTGAGAGCTGGTCCAAAAAAAAAAAACTATTTAATCACTGTGAAACCACTCCTACAATATGACTACAGATCTCAAATATACTTTGAAACATGAGAACAAGATGTTGCACCAGATCCATAGCATCAGATAATATTCGAGGAAAATAACATGTTACCAAAATAAAAAACCATTTTAGTAAAAACCCCATTTTTAATTCGTTATATTTTTCGAAAGTAAATATACGAAGTTCTGATAAAATTGAAATAAAATTTACTGGGTGTGTTTTGTGGATGTTGGAGCGTATTTAATGTATTTGTTTTGCTCCAACAATGTCGGCAAAAGAACTAACAACAACGTATTTAATGTAAACAACAAATAACATGCAACAAACAATGGTATTAACACACAACAACAACAACAACAACAACAATACACATCAGCAGCAACACTAATAACTAACAGCGTATGTACGTCCAAATACCGACAGATATACTCGCACACATTAACAAACAGCTGGACAAATACACATACAGATGCAAGAAATTGCTGCGAGTAAATCTTATAAAGATCGCACACGCAATCAACAACCGTTGCATCGAGCAACAAACATAATAACAACAACAACCAATCATGTTACAGCAGTTGCAGTCAGCTACTTCTCTTTAGTATACAGCTGAAGCATGAGCTGCATCGGTATGCGAGGGTAGTCTGAAAAGTTCATGCAATAACTAAACTAAATATTCTTATGAAATATCCTTCAGTATTTTAAATGTACGATTTACTGATAAATTCTCATGGTGGAGTTTTCTAAGGAACAGACACATGCTGGGTCTAACCTAAACGGCGCGAAACCTGGCAATAAATCGTGCAACTATTTGCGTTTTTTTTCTGAAAAAATATGTTACGTTTTTTCATTTCATTTCAAAAAATTTGCTTGTTTGAAGGAGTTTTAAAACAGGAATTATTTTTCTTAAGCGATGTTGGATTGATTTCAAATAAATTCCTTTCAAATGACAAAATGTTGCCCTTTTCTATTAAAAAGTGTAAAAAATTTAGTATTTTTTTCTACAAAAAAAAGCAACATAAATTGCAATTAACGATGTTTGCAATTGAAAACATCAGGAATTGAAATATTCTCATAAAGGGTGTTTTTTATAGAGTGATACAAGTTTAAATCATAATAAAACATAGTAATATTTTTTTATATCAATGAAACAGCCTTTGACAGAGTGATATAACTTTGAGTTGGCATCACTGCTTTATTTGACCACCCATTTAACAGCTGATAGTTGCCTTTTGTTTAGTTTGCTTTGACATTTTATTATGGATCGACTTACACCAGGGCAACGAGTGAAAATTTTGAAAATTTTTAATCAAAATAATGGCTCTGTTCGTCAAACTTATCGTGCACTTCGTCCATGCAAAATTTTATTTTCCGATGAAGCCCATTTTTGGTTAAATGGGTACGTAAATAAACAGAGTTGTCGCATTTGGAGTGAGTGAAAATTGGTGTTCCATATTGCGCCTTGTACGCGCCAGCGCCGTGACGGTCACATGGCCGAAATCATATTAAAACATTTATATCATAAAATTTTCTATCCAATAAAGAGCGTTTCATTGATATCAAGAATATATTACGGAGACTACGTTTTAATTCACAGAATAACTTTGGACTCCAATTTGTAGTGAAAACGCAATCCTGACAGGACAAAGAAGTCCGCATGTTCTTTCGATGTGAGTAAAATGCCAGCAAAAATATATCTGATGTCTTACAGAGTTGCTCTCCTAAAGCAGAGTCCTGGATACCGTTGATGGAAAGCAGAAATTATTAAATCTATTTCAGAATACAATTAATTCAGAAGGTAAATATTTTCTGAAGCAAAGAGATTTACCAAGTGACAGATTGAAAACTAAAATCATGTGATGCAGATGCAGGTTAATAAGTGGGACTTGGCAATCTTTCGGTTAGAAACCTCCTTCCCGGCGGGCCGTAATTTTTTGCTGGGACGTCCAATTCGTCGTGGTATTTTTTTTCCATATCACGAATTGAAATATTTTCACATTTTCTAAGGATAATTTTAGTTTTCTTAGAACCAACACTCAAAGTATGACCCCTACATTTGGTTAGTATTGGGAGGAGAGATGAGAAGAACTTTCGGGGCCAGGCGGTGATACATGGTGAAAAGAACGGGACACCAATTCATTTATTTTGCAGCAGAGACATACAGCAAAAGGATCGGCTATAAAGATGTAACTGCTGTCATAGCAAACTCTCCAGACCAGCTTGGATACCGCTGGCAGACTGCCATGTATCAAAATATTCCACATAATTTAATATATCTGAATAACTCAGTGTCCATCTCCCAAATAAATGTCAGCGGGCTAACTAGGGCATTCGATAACGATCGAAATTGTATTGAAATTTCGATCAATATCGAATGTCCCAATTAGCCTTCAGAACTGGCTACGTGATCACTATTTCTGCATGTTAGTGGGCTCTGTTTACGCATAATTTAAAGAGTGTGAAGAATTATTTTGCAAAAAAATCAAAGAGTGGGCCGAGCTTCAGAAAAGTTTATCAGGATTGAAAAAAATTACTGCGGCTCCATTTCTATTGCTTCAGTCTTAAAACCTTCTTAAAATACTATCGTAACTTTTATGCACGACTCACAGAAATTCTGTGATTATTAGTCTATCTGTATAAATGTGTGAGTCGGCGTGTCTGTGTCTGTGTGTGTGTGTGTGTGTGAGAGAGTATGGGTATGTGTATACAGTTGTTGATGATGTTAAAATATTATTAATATTTATTCAAGGCAAAATGCACAGTAGCCAAATAAAAAATAAAATAAGTGGTAACTAACACGGCGACAACAATGATAATGAGGGTAAAATGATGGCAGCAACAGCAGCAGTAGCAGCAAATGCAACAGCAACAACAGCAAAACTAGAAGAAAAAATCAATAAATATAAGAAAGCAGAAGGAAAAAGAGAAGAAGCCTAATAAAGAGTTTCTTTCTAGGCCGGGTTTATGATGCTTCGTCAACACTAATTGTTAGTTCATGTTGGCAATGAGATGCCGCCAAAAGTTGCCGCCGACATAGACGATGCGATGCGTGTTGATAACAATTTTTTTTTTTACTTTTTTGTTGCACATTTTTCTTTTCAATCTTTGTAGAGTAAAACACAATTTCAAATCTACTTATTCCGGCATTTATCGAGAAGACTTACAGTGGAGACAAGATGAATAGTGACAGCCCGTTTTAGTGTTTAAGGGTTTCCCAAATATAAATTTTTGGCACAGAAACTTGTCCTATAATGAGGTTAAGAGCACTTAATTTTTTTGAAATCAGACTTTTAGAATTTATATTAAGAAAATATTTAAATTTTGTTTTTCTAAACAACGAATTCTATTTGTGGTATTTTGGAACATATTTATTTTGATTCACGACTTAGCAACAGATTTGGGTTTTAAGAAATCAACTGCGTTTGATTTATTAGTAAAAGAAATTCAATTGAGAATTTGTTTATTTATTTAGCTTTTCAAGAGCATCGCGGTGTAACTACAGGAGCTGACATACAAACAACATTCATTGTTGACTACGACTACTTACGAGTATTACGCATTTGTAAGCGTGTACGTGTGTGCGTATGTGTATGTGTGTGTTTAATTTCATGCTGTTTTGAAGTTTATACTCGCATGCATGAATAGAATTCATGAATAATGAGTAGAAAAGGCTAGAATTGAACGATCTATGTTGTGAGCGACGCACAGTGGGTTGGAAATTCTTTCAATTCGAACTTATTCATTTCAATAGACTTTTAAACGTAACCAACTGCATTTAACAGCACGAAAACTTTGAAAATATATGTCTCGAATGTATATTCCTTCTATATATAATCCGTTCTAGAAACTTGACTATTTAAGAAACCATTTAAGAATACAGTCGATGGCAAGCTGACCTACAAAGTCAGCCACTTGCGAATCTTTTAAATTTTAAGATCTAAAGCGACTCCAGGTTGTCTTAACCATGAGCAGAAAACAAACTATTTGCTGAATGTGCCACTGTGCGGCGTCGTCTTCAAGATAATGTTGCTCAGCTATGCTGGCTCCCACGGGACATTTGCTCAAGCGCATTGTTTATCCAAACGTGCGTCTAGCCGTAGTCGTACGTTTGTTTGCGGTTAGCGGCCCCGCATCATACGAACATAATTATTGTCATCATCGTTCTCGCATACAAAACACAGAATGGATTTGAAGTTTGTTTTTTTTAGTTTTGAATTAAACATGTCGTGTTCTATTCACCAGAAGTTGTTGTAGTGGCGGCGGTAAATAGTGTTTCCCTGCTCTTTGCTATTATTTATCTTTTTTGCATAAATATTGACAAAACGTCCCAAGTAGCCGTGGAGCCAGTGAGCTTTAACTGATTAACAGGAGAAACTGCGAAACCTTGAAGAAATCAAAAGAACCCAGCATCTACGTTTATTCAAACTGAAACTATACATTCAAACACACACACACACACACACACACGCACTCACATACACGCACTCATCATTCAAAATTCGTTGCGATATAGAAAAAATATCCAAGCCAGCGTCTTTACAGTCGCTTGAGAATTCGCTTAAGCTTTACCATTTTCCTACTCATTATTCTTTCTAATTGTGCGTCTAATCTGTACTTGAAAACTGAAGATTATTTCTGTGTGTTGTTGTTGTTGTATTTTTTTCTTGATCTTTGAAGATGCCTGCAACCTTTAATGTTGGCCGTCATGTTTATGAGAGGCGAAATAGTACGAATGACGTATTTTTTTTTTTTTTTTTTGAAACACCGCTTCGTGCGGAAGCCGGTTATTAAATGTTGGAATAAAATATGAGGGAAGACAAGTGAGAAGTTGAAAATTTGAAATGAATTATATAATTTCAAATGGTATCACTTGTGACGTATGTACGTACGACGTACGTGCATTAGTAATAGACAAGTACAGTCGGTATAGAAAGTTTTTGCAAGCGAGTTGTGCTGCTTAAATCGATGAAATGGTTTAAGATAATACCGGGTTATTCAATCGATTAGCGGTTAACGATACGGCAGTAAGAAATTAAAATGACTACAAGTCCTCTCTCTTCTCGTCCTTTCAACATTTCACAGTTCCAGCAAAAAATCATTGCAACAGTAGGGGTCATGCGGGGCCATTTGAAAATTTATGTATGAAGCAGAGATCGTTGTGCTACCCCAAATACGCAATTAAATACGCTTTTAGCTTACGAATTTCCAAGTGATTAATAGCGTGTTCTTTTCTGGAAAATATGTAACATTTTTTCACTTCATTTTTAAAAAGTTGCAGTTCGGAGAAGTTTTAAAATATAAATTATTTTTCATTAGGGAAGTTGGATTAATTTCTAATAAATTCTTTATTCTCAAATTAAAAGATGTTGCCGTTTCCAATTAAAAAGTGTAAGAAATGTTGCATTCTTTTCCAGAAAAGAAATCAATACAAATTAATTTACAAGTTTTACTATTTCGGGCAATTGATTTTCAAAGTTGCGCAGGCGCTGCTTTCACCTCTTAATTTACAATAATTTTACTTTTCCGGGCAATTGATTTTCAAAGCTGCGCATGCGCAGATTTCACCTCTTAATTTACAATCATTTTACTTTTTCGGGCAATTGATTTTCAAAGTTGCGCATGCGCATGCGCAGGTTTCACTTCTTAATTTACAATAATTTTACTCTTCCGGGCAATTGATTTGCAAAGTTGCGCATGCGCTGCTTTCACCCCAACTTCTCTAAGAGCATGATTTCGTATTTCGAAACTATCTGATTGGCTTTCCAGTAAAATATCTACTAATCACTGAGATTTAAAAGGCAGAATCATGTTCCCTTAAGCCTTAATATTTGATATTAACCGCCCTCAACTTTCGTGCCGTTTTTAAAATATTTTTGTTTTTCTGCACTTAATCATCAGAATGATGGGGCATCGTTAAATTTGTTCTTAAGCAAAATTAATAGAAGGCCATTAAATGGCAGTTCTTTAATGACAACAATAAAAATTTTTATAGACCATCGATAGCAAAAGAAAAAAAAACAAAAAATAAATCCCCAAAACTACTAAAAACTTTTTCCGGCAAAAGTAACAGAAATTTGATGTTATATTTTTTTTGCGTTAAAAATACACACAAAATCAATTTAGAAATAAGAATCATTAAAAATTGATGCGTATTTTATTAATTCAAGTTAATTTTAATTTCGTTTCATAAAAGCAAATGTTGCGCAAAACCAGCAGAGCACAGTAGCTGATCTAAGACGAGTTAATTTGAAATTTAAAATCCCATTTTTAAACGATTTCTTTAAAACCGAAAGCGGTAGCGGCTCTTCTTTTGTTTGCTGAAGTTCTTTTTTTTTTTTTTTTTTGTTTTTGTTTTTGTTTTTATTTCGTTTATAGAAAATTTGAATTTATAGTTGTCATTTTGTCGTTAGTTCAGAGATTTCTGTAGAAGATTATAAATAAAAGGTTTACTGAAATTCTATGTTTTATCGATTAACCCCTTCTGTGATAAACACAATAAACGTTGCGTATAAATCTTTTTGAAAATCCTTATTTATATCATTTGCGGGCACAATAATTAAAACTTATTTCAGCCCCAACCATTCTTTTATTCAGGAAGCTCAACTGGTCTGAGAATTGATTTATCTTGGTTGCATTAAAAGTTATTCCCGCCTCTACGTTCGCTGTCAACTACCGAAATTAGTTGCTGCCCTCAAAATCTCAAATATTCATACCTTTTTGGCCAACAACACCCAAGTGTTAATGTAATTAAAATAAATTTAGCTTAAGAAAACAGAAGAATAAAAAAAAAACAAGCAGAGTTCAAAACGGCTCTTTTTCATAAATAAACTACTTAAAACGAAAGACTTAGGACAGCAACTTTATATTTTGTTTAGCGAATTTATTGTTGTTGTTGTTGTTGTTGCCGGCTAACAGACGACGTTGTTATTCTTTGTGCTGCTGCTGCTGCTGCTGTTGCTGCTGCCACTTCTACTGCTTCTGCTGTTGTTAATGAAACGCATGAATGTTCCTAAATTATGGCCATTGAAAAGATCGTCGTAATTTGTTTTCTTTTTCTTTTTCTTTTTCTTTTTCGGTATTTTTCTGCTTTTTATTTTAGCAAAATAATCGCTGTTGTTATTGTTATTGGTTGCATAAAACCAGAAGCTCTTTCGGCTTTCGATAAAAGTAGATCGTTAAATGTTGATAAGATGATGATTTTAAGATCATTATTAACAAGTGATTTCAAAGTAAAAATGCCGCTGCGGGTCAACAATGAAAAGGATTTCGCTCGTAAATTTTTAAGGGATTTTTAAAGAATGATAAAACAGCTTTAATAGTTAGAATTTTAATAATAAAAATACAAAGAGATGGAAATCGCTGCGTACAAAAAATAAAATAAAAATCGTTAATACAACATCTGTTTGTTGAAACAATAAGAAAATTATTAAAATTTTTATTTGCAGCAGAATTTGTTCAGAGAAAATTGTTTTTATCGAAAATATTTTACGCATTAAAATTAAAGCTTTTCTGTGAAAACTGTTTGATTTTGCTGGCGATCATCTTAACACCGCGCAACAAAAATTGATTTGTTAATAATATTTTTGAAGAAATACTGTTCAATGAAACCATTGATATATATTTTTTGATCAGCTTGTTGTTCGCAACTAAAGATATATAAGATGTTTCTTATAGAGTAATTCAAGTTTCAATCATAATAAAACATATTAATATATTTTTTAAATCAATGAAACGGTCTTTATTTTATAGAAAATGTTATGACATTAATGTTTAAATATGATTTCGGCCATGTGGCCGTCACGGCTGGCGCGTACACGGCGCAATCTGGTACACCAATTTTCACAAACAGTAACATTCTGACCATCATCGTTTTCGAAGACTCCGCCAGCCCATAAAGCACACCAAACAGTAATTTTCTGCGGATGTGATGGTGTTCCGACAAAAGCATGTGGATTCTTCCCACTCCAAATGCGACAATTCAAAATGGGCTTCATCGGAAAATAAAATTTTGAATGGACGAAGTGCACGATAAGTTTGACGAACAGAACCATTATTTTGATTAAACATTTCCACAATTTGCACGCGTTGCTCTGGTGTAAGTCGATCCATAATGAAATGTCAAAGCAAACTAAACAAAAAGCAACTATCGCCTGTTAAATGGGTAGTCAAATAAAGCAGTGATGCCAACTCAAAGTTGTAGCACTCTATAAAAAACACCCTATATTTACCCGTATTAAATATTTTCCCAAAGAAACGTAACCACTAAATACTAAAGAAAAACATTTTATTTTATTTCTCTTTCTTTTTATTTCTTTTATTAGAGTCGGAAAAAAGCCAACCAATTGTACAACAAAAACGTCAGAAAATAAAAAGAGAAAAGTGATCAGTGATCATTGAGTTCTTGTCATGACTTTCATAATTGTTTTGGACTTCTCACTTAATTAAAGTGCAAGTTCAAAATAAATATCTTTAGTTATTCTAAGAAATGTTGGGTAGAGGGTCCCTGATGATCTGCATTAGCCCCAGTGAAATGCGCATGGGGACTAACTAAAACCCCTCAATTGATCACTTTGAATTTTTTGGTAACATGTTGGGAAAAAAGAATCAGCACATAATTAAAAATAAAGAGCTTGAAAAACATTTTAATTCAGAGAAGCTCGCGATCAGGCACGAAAAGGGAAACTTCAATCTTTTTCACGCAGGCTCAAGCACGGAGAAAACTAAAACTCTCACGGTCACGCACGCTCACGAACACAATATTTTCTGATCACGAACTTTTACGTACGACGGTAAAAGTTTTACTGTTGGGTGTGAATGGACATAATTTTCTTTTTAAAGGGCACAATAAAATTTGAGAAGAAGAAAGAGGTTCTTTTACTACTTTGAATTCGAGAATGTTGTACGGGTTATCAGGGTCCAGTTTAATATATATTAAGTACAGATCATTGTGCTACAACAAATATTAAAAAAAAAGCACTTTTAGTTCACAAATTTCGAAGATTATTTAATTAATTTACAACAGTTTTACTAATTCGAGCAATTGATTTTCAAAGTTGTGCATGTGCAGGTTTCATCAGACACAATCAAGCACGTTCTTGTGTGTTTTTTAAATCATGCTAACGCACGCGTGATTTTAAAAAATTGCAGTCACAAATAGATCACAACCTTGGCTTATCTATACTTTTCAACCCAGTGATAAAACCAAGAATTATTGTGGGCTTTCTGAACAACAAGTTTATGCAGACAAAAAAAAACTATTTCAAAAATACACACTATTTTCGTACATTGTAACTCCATCTCCAAGGAAGTATTCAAACTGAAGAACTACTAAATAAATTTAATAAGACTTTCTTTACGATTTCAACTGCCTGAAGTAAAAATTACTAGAAACTACTAATTTCAAGCTGAACTTAAATGAGAAAAGCGAACAAAATACGTTCAATGTTAACCTAAAACAACAACAACAACAGAAATATATATTTCATATGTCAGTCAAATCCATACAACAACAACCAAACGTGCACTTCTCTAATTCGGTATTTCGTTTGTCCGTCTTTCCCTGCTGCATGTTGCAGCAATCAGTCGTCACTCACAACTCATATAGATTTGTAATAATATGGGCGGCTAATTTCTTTAATCTTCAAAGTCTTGTTCATCTCGTGTGCTCTTTTTTTCTACCTCTTCTTCTTCTTCTTCGTCTTCTTCGTTCTTCTTAATTTTCATTACTATTTCTATTGCAACTTTAGAGACCTTATCTCGCCGCAATTACACTTCATTTTTTTCCACAACTGCATGAGATGAAATCAAAAAAAAAAAAGAGATTTCAAATATATAAATCTTGGAAAATACAATTGCAATAGCCGCTAGAAATGATTTGTCTGGCTTTAGCGACCGTCCGTCCACCCGTTCGTCCGTCCACTGAAAGGTATGATGGTGTTGCAGTCAAAGCAAAAGTAACAACAACACACACACACTAATAAAAGACTAAAAAATACTATAAAAGAGATTCAAACGAAGTTGTTTTGCTACAAACAAACAAAAAAAAAACAAATAAAATAAAAGAGAAAAACCATTAAATGCGAGTGAAATAAAAATGTAACTGTAACAGTGGAAACATGGCCATGCCACGAGCGATAATTATTGACGGTAAGTGGCGCAAAGGAATGTGTACATTTGCCGCATTGCAACGCAATTAATCCATTTGTGGCGAAATCAAAACTATAAACAAAATAATAATATGAGAAAGAATTTTAACATTAAAAGCGAACAACAACTACAACAATTCCACAAGTAAATGACAGCTTGCGGCAAGCTGACGTAGCCCCGCTGCATTGAAGATGCCACAAGTGTTTGGCGGCCAGAAGAGACAAACTAAACTGGAGCAAATGAACGGCTTTATTATTTCACTATTATTACGTTTCATATCTTGGAGAAATGGATTTGCACGAAGTATCATACTGGAGTTATTCTTTTTCTTCTTCTTCTTCTTCTTCTTCTTCTTCTACCTTTCCCAACTCAAGTTACACTGTTTTTTCGTTTGCGTTTGAAGAGAAAATTAATTGTTATCAACTATTATAATTGCAAGTACAGAAGAAATTTTTATTATAATTGCAAACAAACGATCAGTCGTTGGGAATCGGGGAAGAAATTCGGAGTAAAATATTAAGAGAAAGAAAATTAAGAATTCTAATTTCAATATCGCCAATGAAAGGATGTTAAATTATATATTCCCAAATTACAAGGACAGACTCACAAATTATATTATGAGTAGAGATGGCCACGGTTTTAATCTTATATCGAAAGATGAGCTGCAACCTGCAGGCGATTCATGGCATGCAACAGCAGGGTTCGAATTAACATACTCATTTCCGCACCAGTTGACATGAGCCGAGACATGACAAAAAAAAGTAAAACATAATAATAACAATAATAATAATAATAATAATAATAATAATAATAATAATAATAATAATAATAATAATAATAATAATAATAATAATAATCATAATAATAATAATAATAATAATAATAATAATAAATCGCAAAGATGCTCATGATGAAGAGCTTTTTTTGCGACCCGAGCACTGCTCTTAAGAACTTTAAATTTTTATTTAGAATTTAGTGGAACGTTTTTTATATAATAAATCTTAATATAAAATTTTTATTCAAAAAAAAAATCACAAATAATATTCAGCCCGTATTATGATTGACGACGTCGACGTTACACCAACACGGCAGCAAAAAATTTTCACTTTTCCAGTCTTTGGCGACAGCACTTGACCTGTGGTAACATGTTCTATTAATATTATACGCCTTAGAGAATACCAAAAGTCTGTTTATATAAATGAATTATTGTCGACAATTAAATTTATGTCGAATTTTTGTTATTAAAGTCCAACCATTTCCTGCGTGTAAATTGTGTTTATAATCCAAGTCCAGCAGTACCGATTCGGTGATTGTGGCGATTCGTTCGCTCTTCATATTTAGGGCGAGGCTGGCAACACTCAATCTGTGCAATTATCTTGGCTTCATCAGGAGATTGATTTTGTTTTTAACCATTTTCCGGACTGCGAATTTCTTGCATCGTGGCATTCACAGTTTGTGGTTTCTCATCGGGGATGTCTTGTTTATTGAGCCCTGAGTGCTCTTCCCGGAAAGCATTTAGATGATGCGGCACAGTGCGCTTTTATTGGTTGCAGTTATTATTATAATATTTGCTGCAGAATTTCGGAAATTCACAACTGTTTTCTCAACGAATTTTTAAAAAATTTTTGCGCTGACTCGCTCTGAATGAACTGAGGCCGCCAAAGGTAATTTTAAATGTCTTTTCATTTTTAATTTACAACCCTACAAGAAATGAATGACTGAAACTAATACACACAAAAACATTTTCACTAACACAATTAAAAATGTTTTAGCCTAACAGCGTTACCATTTTTAGACTTTTCATACCCAAATTCTTACGATTTGTTTTTAGTTGATCAAATATATACTTTTTCAGAATGTTTGTGTATGTACGAGTTCAATGAAGTTGCAAAAATAGTTATATAATAAACCAATTAACAAAACTAACTTAAATTTTTCTCTAATTGTTGTTTTAAATGTTCCACGAGATTCAGGGATTTTTGGAGTATGAAAAATACATTATATAGGAATTAAGAAAAGAAGTATGAGCGACAACGCTGGTATTTACAGGCTAGAATACTGTGTGCAAGAGTAAGACAATAAATTTGTCAACCTTTTGTATAGAAAAATTGTAAATTGAAGCAAAATAAAATAAAATTTAAAATATAATATAAATAACACAAAATAACCTGTGATAAATAAAGTGGATTTCCTTGCGGATTATGATGTCCACTGATGATCATTTGGGATACGGAGAAAAGGACACTACAAGAGGTAAATCTATTTTTTGAAAAACTTGCGGTGATATTTTATTCTTATATTGCAACTGATGACAGTTTCCTCGCTTTCTAGGAAATGTTGGAATTGGCTGTAAGGGAGATGTCGATTTAATTTTGTTGGGCGGTGATTTATATCACAATGATGTGCCAAATGTGCCAAGCCAAAATGCATTGCGCAAGTAAGTTTAGTTTTAAAGAAAAAACAAGATATAAAACTAAATTTATATCCATCTTTAGATGAATGAAACTACTGACAATGTATACTCTTGGTGATCGTGACCTGAATATCTCCGTACGGGTATACTCCATACATAGTAATCGCGACGACCCTAGCGGTTTTGGTGGCTTGTTCTTAGGGTTTGTTGTCTACCACGGGTTTATATAATTATTTTGGTCGATGGACTAATATCAGTAAGTTTTGTGTATGTTAAATATAATACAAGCATATTTGTATATATATATATAAATAATAAATTTGCTATAATATAATTGAAATGATATTAAATGCGTTTTATTTCATCGAATTTGGTTAGGTTAGGATTGTTAGCAACCCCGTCATCAGTGACACCATACCCGTCAAGGGTGACCGGTCACCAGTGAAACCATACCCGTAAAGGGTGACCGGTCACCAGTGAAACCATAAAAGTCACTAGAGAAAAATTTATATAGAAGAAAAACATTAGAGTAAGTAGTTTGAATATATGTTTAACAGGCGATGATATACCACAAGTTAGAAAGGGATGCAAGATCACACGTACACAAAAGTTTTAGTCATTTTTTTCCGTTTGGCCTTAATAAAATGATAGAAACTTTGTTCTACGTGATGACCGAAATTCGGTCATCAGTGCCAGTCATTTTACTGGTAAAATGACCGGCACTGTTCTTGTAGGGAAGCTTTTTATAACAAATTTTATAAAATTAAGGGGCATTATTGCAACTTTATGTTAGTTAAGAGTAGGATTTTATAAGACGTATAAAATTTTGTTTTTTTCCAAAGTTTCCGTGACACATCAGGTAGGACGAACCCACTTATAACTTTAAATCAAATACGTGCAACAAATTAATATTTTTAACTACCACGATGCTGTAAAATGGTCCTCAATATTTAGTCCTGCAAAACATCACCCGTAATAGTATTATCTTAATGAAATTATTTCCTCAAAAAATAGCTAATCAATCCAGGGAATTATTTGCGTGCTTTCAGTGTTCAACATTTTGCAATTGTCTTCGAACGAGTGCAAGAAACCGAGATAAAAAAGAATCTTTTGTTATTCTTCTCTATCTCAACCGAAATTCCCATGGGAAATCCTTCTCCTATTTGTAGTGAGTTTCAAAGATTTGTTGTTGTTGTTGTGAGTTTTAGTAGATTTTGTGGTGATTGTACTTCCCAACTTAATAGTTTTTCTTTTATTTTTTTTTTTTTGTAGTTGTAGTTGTTCTTTGATGTTATTGTTATTGTAGTTGCTCGGTTTGTTGTTTTTCTTCATATTCCTTCCACTTGATTATTATTGTTTTTGTTGTTGTTGTTGTTGTTGTTGTTGTGTTAGTTGTTGTAGTAGTAGTTTTTATTATTATTATATTATTACCAAATCAGCGGCCACTGCTTTTGATCCTGGCATTCTATTGTTCCGTTTCAAAGGCCACTATTATGTAAACAATCGGCTTCTTTGATCTTGTTGGCTTCAAAGTGCTGCCGACATGTTTTATCTTGGCCGCTTTTCTTATTTTTCTATATATATTTGTTAACAGAAGTAAAACAAAAAAAGCAGCAACAACAACAACAGCCACTAGTATTAAAATAAAAACATTGACTCAATGCTGTTGATGATGACGATGACGATCATGATGATGAGGATGGAGATACAAGAGAGTCCAATTATGTTATTTTAAGCTCCACAGCAATGAGATCTTTTTTTTATTTTCGGCTTTACGGTTGACTAATGGTCTGACTTACTTAATCTTACTTACACTGTACATGTTGTTTCTTTTTTGTTTTTGTTTTTGTTTTCCCTGTGCATCTTAACAGAATTATTTGTGCCAACCGAAAATGTACTGAGAATAAGATGTATGCGTGCACGTGTCTCATGTTTCTTTTTAGTTTTTTAAAACAACTTGATGTAATTGTGTAAAACAATTTGAACAATATAATCAATAGAAAGAGATTAATGCGTTAGAATAATAATAATATAAAGCATGAGGCTTTTTTTACGAAATAATAACATTAAAAAGTTTTATTTTGACATTAAAATACTGGAGTTCAGTAAGAAAATACTCGATATTAGAAGAGTACTTGTGTTTCTGTTTTTTATAGGTTGATACAAGTTTATGTCATGATAAAACATAGTAATATATTTTTTATGTCCATGAAGCGGTCTTTATTGGATAGAAAATTGTATGACATTAATATTTAAATAAGATTTCGGCCACGTGGCCGCCACGGCTGGCGCGTACAAGGCGCAATCTGGAACTCCAATTTTCACAAACAGTAACATTCTGACCATCATCGTTTTTGAAGACTCCGCCAGCCCATAAAGCACACCAAACAGTAATTTTCTGCGGATGTGATGGTGTTCCGACAAAAGCTTGTGGATTCTTCCCACTCCAAATGCGACAATTCAAAATGGGCTTCATCGGAAAATAAAATTTTGAATGGACGAAGTGCACGATAAGTTTGACGAACAGAACCATTATTTTGGTTAAAAATTTCCACAATTTGCACGCGTTGCTCTAGTGTAAGTCGATCCATAATAAAATGTCAAAGCAAACTAAACAAAAAGCAACAATCAGCTGTTAAATGGGTGGTCAAATAAGGCAGTGATGCCAACTCAAAGTTGTATCACTCTATAAAAAACGCCCTATAGAAGCATATGAATTTGGGTCGACCTTTAGGGCGTCTTTAAAAAACCTGGTTATGGTTGCCACAAATATACCACGTTTCCTATAAGAATGCATAGTTTTTAACATCAAAATGTTGTTTTTTTTAATATATTATAACTAAAAAGCATATCACGATCAAGCACAAATATTAGCAATCAAAGTCTTATTGTTATACAACAATAGCATAATAGTATCTATAACAAACATGTTTAATTGTTGCATGTTAAGACGTTGTGTTTTTATAAACACAATTATGCTAATAAAACGAAACGGCTTAACGTTCACATAAATTTCTGAAATCATATAAAATAAGTCTGCGATATTTTTTCTATAAAAAATATTTTATTTGTAAGTCAATTCTTAATATGGAAAACAATCACTATCTCTGGCCGATGGATTGAATACACCGGAAAATTTATTACTCCAATTGATGAAATCGCTATCAAGTTGCAAGGTTAGCTGAACTAGTGAAATTAACGTTTTTATAAAATTAATTTAAAGAAATTCTAGTCCCTTTTATTTTAAAGTGACTTATGCGACACTTATTTCTATATTTTCCTGCATTTCCTTTTCAGCCATCAATTATTGTTTTTGTTATTAATTTTCACATTCTAAACAATATCTTTACTTATTTATTATACAACTCGTAGTATTTATTCATAACTAGCGAAAAGAGAACATGATGAGAAGAGAGTTAGAGAGAGAACTTGTTTCTTGTTCACATTGTTCCCAAGAAGAGAAAGAGAGAGAGAGAGAGATCGTGGGTAAAAATACCTGAACGAAATTATCACTGTTTAAGTTTGGAATCTTCAACTAACTTATTTCATGCTTGATTAAGGAAACTAAGTAGGCCTTCGTATTTATTTTGTTTGTTCGGTGAGCGAGCGAGTGTATCTTTGCGCTGCCAAGAAATTAACAACATGCACGAACGTACTTAAACATAACAAGTATCTTTCATTCCATCACGATAAATCGAAGTGAATAGTTGTGCGTTCGGTAAAAGAAAATTAAATCGACCAAAAATAAGAGGAAAAAAAACAAAAACGTTCTAATTAAACAAGACAAAATAACGTTTCAATATCTAAAAAACATCATTAAAATTGTTGGATTATTTGCGGCAACGGATATATATTATTTGTTTGTTATTGATCGTTTATATATTTGAAAGAAAAAAAAATATGTGCCAAATTAATTTGAGCTTATAAAGTCATACATCTCTGATTCTATATAATTAATTAAACACACGTTAATTACTTTAATTAACATTCAAGTGATTGTTGAATTTTTAAAATTTATGCATGAAGAGAAAGAAAAAGTCAGGATTATCAATTATGTTAAGTGCCACTAAAAATACTGATCAAATCTTCGATAATGTCCTTCGAACCATGAGCCCTAAATCTCCAAGAAGGATTAGAAATTTTAAGTCCCAGGTAAGCGATGAAAACTAAGTGTTTAAGTTAAGAATTCTTTTCTTTTATAAGTGTGTGGAAGGCTCCTAAATAAAATAGTATTTGAAATATGAGATCATGAACGTGGCTTTTTAATTTAAAAATTAGTTTTTGAATTAATTCCATTTTATTTTAGTGCAGCTGATTTCTTTTATTACAAAATCAATTTACAATTTTTAATTACAATATTAAACGAAATTTATTAAAATAAAAATAGTTTTACCTTGAGAAATTTTTGTTAATTTTGCCTCTGAAAATTTCAAATTTAAACGATACAACCAGGCTTGTGAATTAAGCAATTATTTCTATTCGGAACACAAGTCCTGACTTGAACACGATCTTTCAGTACAATGAATTACAAATAGGACACAATTAATTATATTCTTATTGCTCCCAAAATCTGGCATGTTACAAAATACATGGATATTCACTTATTTCATATGATTTTTGTTTGCAACTACTTTGCATTGGAATTATAAAAAAAATAGGTTAAGTTTCCGAGCTTGATATTTGGAGAGAATTAGCCTAAAAATTTATTTTCTTTTTTATAATAATTCAAAAACTTTGAGAAACGAGGAACCAGACTACGAGATTTTCCTTGTGAAAATCTGAATAAAAAGCCGTGATAATATTTTGACCAAAGTTTTGTTGGTTGTTTGCCATAAAAAACAGTGGCTATTTTGTTACCACATTTTGCCAAAATTTATAAAAACAAAAAAAAATAATCTGTGGTTTTTTTTTCATTGTGCTCGAAAAACTATTTCGCTGTAGAAGACATTTACTTGCGAATATGGGGAAAGTACCCGCCATTTGCATCACAATCAGTTGCATTGGATTTTGCATGTACCGTCATTATTTTGGAGATTTTCATCAGTTATAATAAACCTGACAAATATTGTATCCCTAAAATTGTCTGACTAGAAAAATTAGGTCAAGTAGTTCTGTGTAGTTTTTGCTGGACTCATTCTATATAAAAATTCTTCATTGAAAAGTTTTTAAGTACTCCAGTGTCTGGATGCTTTTTTTTTTGGACGAAAATAGCGGCCCCTAATACCCCATCCATTTCGGCTCGATATTAGATTTTATATAATTAATTTTTTATATTAGATTTTATATAATTAATTTAAAAATTGATAGTTTGCAAAGGAGATTTTTTTAACATGAAATACATCCTCCACAGAAGCCCGGGCTTTTTGTCCCACAGTAGTGGCGATGTATAGGGTGTTTTTTATAGAGTGATACATCTTTGAGTTGGCATTACTACTTTATTTGACTACCCATATAACAGCTGATTGTTGCTTTTTGTTTAGTTTGCTTTGACGTTTTACTACAAGTCGACTTGCACCAGAGCAACGCGTGCAAATGGTGGAAATTTTCAATCAAAATAATGGTTCTGTTCGTCAAACTTATCGTGCAATTCATCCGTTCAAAATTTTATTTCCCGATGAAGCCCATTTTTATTTGAATGGGTACGTAAATAAACAGAATTGTCGCATTTGTAGTGAGTGAAAATTAGTGGCGGCCACATGGCCGAAATCATATTTAAACATTGATGTCATAAGATTCTCTATCCAATAAAGACCGTTGCATTGATATTAAAAATATATTAATATGACTTGTATCACTCTATAAAAACACCCTTTACATCGTAATTAACCATTTTTAATAAGGTTCATAAAAAATATCTTTTTTTGTACACAAAAAAAATGTACTCGCTTCAAAAATAAAACAGATTACAAAAACGATGCAACGGGTTAATTAATATGGAACCCCCTTTTATTTCACTTTTTACACTTTCTTCGTTCAAGTTATATTTACGGCCCAGCACTGCAAGTAATTTAAAATATTTAAAATAAAATATTTCGAAACTTAATCTGATAAAATATCGAGGAAAATCGGTGCATACATTTCGAAACTCTACGGTAATCACCACTGCGCACGACTACCCCACTCAAACAAACAAAAAAAAAGAAGGAAATCGATTTATAAATGAATCCACAAACATTGAAAAATTCAAACAAAAGAAGTGAAAAAAATCCTTTCAAATTCTAGTTTAACCATCGACATCTGCCAGTAAAATATTGCAGTCAATTAATTAATTAGCCAAGAAATTATGTAAATATTTGACAGCAAATAACAAGCAACATACGCACTCGTACATGGACATGGATATTTCAAAAATGTTGCTACAAGTCAATAGAGTAACTAAGAATCGACTAGACAATTAAACGGAAAATGAAACTACAGCCAATAACCAGTTGCAAAAATTGTACACACACACTCGCAAAACAACACATACATGCAAGCATGTTTAGAAAAATACAATCATTTAGTGATCTTCAAATGAAGACTGAAATAATAAATTAAATATATTTAGATATTTTTGTAAGTACGGATGTATCCACATGTACGTACGCTTGTATGTATGTGCCTTTATATACAGCGATTACAATCAAAATAATGATCAGATTTCAAAGCCGCAGGTAGGGCTTAATTTCATAAAACTAACTTAATGCTCATAGGCAACAATAGCTTTTAATTTTGCCTCAAAAGACTTTGTAGCCGATCGTTTTACAACAACAAAACAATAAATCCCAAAGCCACATGTAATTCCCACTAAATGATATTATCGCAGTAATAAAAATTAGGTAGCAGATCCCTTAAATTATAATCGATTTAAAAGAATCGGCACATACTAAACATTTCGCGTGCAACATCATCGTAAAAACGCAAAAACGCAAAAACTTTAAAACACAAAAACAAAACAAAATATGATAATAATAATTTCAAAAAAAGAAAAACAAAAAAGATTAAATAAAATAAAATAAAACAAAATAAAAATATAACAAAGTAGAGCCGCATTCGGGAAATGTGTACACACATTTAAAAATCTTATACAACCCAACCCAAAAAGCGGGCCATAAAACGAATGGCCACATGATTGTAGCACTCGTATGTGTGTGTGTGTGTGTGTGTGTGTGTGCGAGTGGAGAGCAACCAGCAACAATATTCAACGTGCGCAGCAAAGAAAAACCCTCATCAATTGCTAACCAACGTATGAAACGTTGAAACTGAAGTTTATTTGTCTCGTTGGACGATTTTATGTCTGCAAAACAACAGCAGCAATAATATATAAACAACAACCACAGCAGCAACATTGCCGACAACAAACTCGACAACGATGATGTTAAAGACGACGATGACGACGACGACGGAGTTGAAAAAAAAAAGGTTAAAGCCAAAAAGGCAAACAACGAAAACAATCTAACCAACCATTCAACCCAACCGAACAACAACCAGCCAGCCATTCAGCCGACAGCGATAGCAGCTACTGTTTACCGCCAAAGAGAAGATCAATGGGCGCATGCGCCCATTGATATATACGACAACCGTAAAGATGATGACGACGATTGCAATGACGAGATGCTTATTTCTTTTCTTTTTCTTTTTCTTCTCTTCTTTTTTTTTGCTTTTTTCATCGTCATCATTCTTTCATGGCTTTCTTTTAATAACACAGCATGACCATGTGTAAATGCATTCGAAATACGAGTCCGAATAAGCCGCAGTAAAGCGTTGATGTAAAAGAATGTTAACGCTTGAGGGAATTTCTGCAATTCCAGTTTTAAGGTTTTGCCACAAAAGCGTCCATGGATTCCATCAAACTTCTGTGACAACATAAATAAAAAGACGTGCGAATCGATTTCTAAATCTAATAAATACGCCGGTACTGGAGCATTTGAAGTAGCCTCAGGATTAGTTTTGTTTCGAATTGCCAATAAACATCAACCGTCTTTCAGTGTTTCGAGGAGTCTTATTTGATTAATAACTCCTAAAGTTGAACGCTAAATGGCCTATTGAAGTTTTAGTACTTAAGTTCACAATCTGTGAAGTTAAAGTTTCCGATCGTTAGAATTTTTAATATGATTTTGCAATTGTTTTAAACACCAAAGATTATTTTTGTTAGTCAGTGATTCATGTAAAAGATGTTAGGACATAATACGACACCAGTCTTAAATACAATCGAAGGTAAAACCTACTCTTGAGAAGTTACCATTATGTCGGTTGGGGTCTTTGTAGTTCGAGAAGCGTGATAACTCCAAGAATTCGGATGTCGCATCGATGAGGAATTTAGGAGTTGAGGAATTTCGCAATCAAGAATAATGACCTAGAGGGAGATCCACTTCAATGCTCGCAAGATCAAACGACCAACCAGACTGTTTCTCCTTTAACAGTGGCTGCTATAAATATTGAGAAACCATAAACATTTGCCGTTTTGGGAAGTATATCAAAGAAGTCGTCTTCCATTTTTTGAAAAGTTCCCTTCATTTAAAAGTCGTTATCTCAACTTTGAAGTTATACCGTGTTCAGACAGGCATTTTAAATTGAGTTAATTTAATTTGAATTGCGCAATTAAATCTAGTGTTCACACATACTCAATTCAGCTGACTTAATTATCATTTGACAGCTGGAAAAACGTTGTTTTTATTTGTTTCGTGAATATTTGTGTTTGTAAATTTTAAAAATGGATGCAAATTTTGGTTTAAAAGAAATTTTACTTGCATATAATAGAAATATGGAGCTCTTGGAGTCATTGCGATCGATTTTTTATTAAATATTATCAGTGTTTAAAAAAAGGAAAGAGGAAAACTTGACAATTTGACAAAGTGTGAGAAAGCAGCAGCTCTTGCTCCCTTCATTATTCCAGCAAAATGCAACTCAAAGGTCACCTGCTTCACCAGCCATTTCGTTTTTGTTTATTTATTGAGTCTCTTTGAAAGTCCAGTTTGTTTTATTTATATGTACGAGTGTGTGTGTATATTTCTCGACATTTGGCTCGAAATTATGGGAAATATTTCCGCTGACTGAACACACTTCTTAATAAACACAATTATGACCAGGGTTGCAATTCGAGTTTTACGCAATTAGTGAGACATTTAATTAATAATTGCTCAATTTACTAATTGACTTATTGTGTGATAATTTGTGGTGAATTAAGGCCTTAATTGCGAAAAATGCCCTAATTGCGCAATTAAGGGGTATGCATGCCTGATCACGGTATTAGTCGATCGTGCACAACAATGAAACGACGACGATAAAACTCATAACAGGCAGACAGAATAACCAACTCGTTTTGACTCCTTTGAGCTTCGTCGCAATGTGGTGTGTTTCATTGCCATAATGGAATGGTAGTAAGAACTCCCTCTATCGAAACGAGCACTTTTCTTCACACAACTGTCGTTGATTTGTTACACAATACACTCCCTGCCAAGTTTTTTCTTATCATATTTAGAAGGAGGAAATTCAAATCGAATACTCCTTCCAATTTTCTAGTAAATTTGCCAAACCGAGACGGAATTCCTCGCGTACATGCAGTATCTTGCTACCATGGATTCATATAACACGATTGAAACAAAACAGCCCCTCGATAAAATACATAGATTCCGCAAGTTTTCTTTTAATTTGAGCAGATTTCCTTACAACGTGCATAAAGTGATCATTCAGCCAACTGGTCAAATTAGTTCATATCAAAATGTTCTTTAGCTTTTTAAACTTCTTGAAGTTTTTATATGTTAATTTTTTTTTTTTCGTTTTATTTACCACTGGCTTGTCAACAACATTATTTCAAACGTCTGTTTCTTACAGTCATGCTCTTTTATTGTGAATTTTGCTGTTGTTGATCTGGGGGAAAAAAAGTTAAAATTTTAAAATGTTTTACGAGACCGTTTCTTCTTCACGTAGTGAAAAAAGCAACTTCAACACAAAACAACAATAAACTGAAACAAAAATAAAAAATAAAAAATATCTGTATAACCGAAACAGACGTAATCATCATGCTCTTAATGTACCGCATACTACCTGTAAACATTTCAAAAATTGCCACAAGCACATGAAGAAAAAAACGACACAACAACAACAACAACAATAATAATAACAGCAACAACAACAGCAGCGGCACAAGAGAACATCTTTAACGAAATGAAGAAGTCAGCAGCCAGAATAAAAGGAACAAAATTAAAGAATAACTTCACCGAAAACCCAGAAAAAGCACTATTTTACTGAAGTTTAAGTACAATCGGTTTCAGAACAACAATAGCAACAACAATAACAATAACAAGAACAACAACAACTGGTAGAGTAACCATACCTTAACGTCTTGTCTCTTCACAGAGTCAGAGTATTTTTTTTCATTTTCATATATTTTTTTTTTTTTTTTGGTGTTTATTGTAGTTGTATCTTTCTTTACAACATGCCGCCGCATAGGCGGCATAATACAAAGCCAAAAACGGCACGGGCTTAGCGCGTTCAGCTTAAGTTATATCTCAAACATACACACACACACACACTCACACACAATTGTATGATCATTTAAACTACTTTTTAATATTGTATCTCTTTTTTTTTTGTTTTTTCTGAAAATACCACTAAAACCAGATGGACAGACAGACAGACAGACTTAATTCAACCAAACTTCTGGTTGCTCTTTTGAAAAGCAAACAACACTGAATATCTGAAAATTGTACTCTACAGGAGGGCACAAATTCAATGAAGAAAGTCCCCAGTTTGGTACTGGTACTATTATAAAACAAAAGTATTTTTATGAAACCAAAATGTTTGTTTGGATCTTGTCGATGCACAGATTTAGGTCTTTAGGAACAGTTCTGTTCATTGACCCACACCTACTTGAACGAAAAACATGTTGGAGGAGTTGTTGCTACAATTAAGGCTTAACCAACAACGCGCATTATTCCCACTTTGTTGGTACAATTTTTAAACACGCTTTTGGCAACTTTGGGCTGCTTAGATTCGCTCTGAAATATTTTATATGTACCAAGTCTTTTGTCGTTGTTGTTTTTAGATGCATGAGGGTGTGTGTGTGTGTGTGTGTGTGTCAGCTGAAACTTTAAATTTTACTCAAGAAATTTATCAGCTTCCGAATTACCTGTTTATTTATCAAGCCAACTTCTACTTTTTATATGAAAGTATGCAAAAGGATATTTTTTTATTTATGCTTTTGCCTCCTCATCTTTTTATTCCGTTTTAGCCTTGAGCTTGTTTTTGCTTTTATATGTTAAATCCATTTGCTCTTCTTAATTTTGTTATATTTTTTTTTCTTTTTTGGTCTCTTTTTGCTTTTGTATTCAGAAAATTCTTAGGAACCAGCGCGTTTTATAATACAGCAGGTGTTATTTTAGGTCAGTAATTAATTACTGTTGTTCGCCAGTATCTTCCCAGAATTTTGAACAGTAATCCATTAAGCACTCAATCTTGAGAAAATGCAATTTGCTAATTTTCGGTATTTTTGTGTTAGAAAAATATTAAATAAAAAAATTGCAAATGCGTTCATTCTTAATATCAATCAACTTCTTTAAGGCGTGTAACACATACAACTGTTAAAACATTTTCGAAACTTTTTTCAATTCATATTAATTTCAAAAGAATGATTTACGCAACACAAAAAAATTTTAATATATTTTTTATATATTTTAAAAACAATTCAGCTTTTTATCTCTGATCTATTACAAATTGTGGAATTTGAAGGCGAAAAGGGACAACCGTATTCGGGCTGATTGTTTTGAAAGGAATTTAAATAATTATCTTTTTTTGATGATGATATATATTTTCTGAATGTTCGAAAATTTAAAATTATATTGAATTTTTCGGAACATGTTAAATATTTTGAAATTTCAAATTTGACCCCATGATTCCTGTTACTTTATTTAAAAATTTCTAGTTGCATAACGATTTGATTAACAGCAAAATGTTTTTTTAAATGGCAAACAGTCGCCATAAAATATTTGCAAAAATTAAAAAAAAAATTCTTTTAACAGAAAAATTTGCACTAAAACTATTCGCAAGAGTTTTAAGACTCATTATTACAACTTCATTATAATGGGCCACGACTGTCGCGTACAAGGCGCAATCTGGAACACCAATTTTCGTAAACAGTACCATCATCTGACCATCATCGTTTTTAAAGACATGTGGGCCAATGACTCCGCCAGCCCATTAAGCGCACGAAACAGTAATTTTCTGTGGATCTGATGGTGTTTCGACAAAAGCTTGTGGATTCTTCTCACCCCAAGTGCGACAATTCTATTTATTTACGTACCCATTCAACCAAAAATGGGCTTCATTGGGAAACAAAATTTTGAATGAACGAAGTGCACGATAAGTTTGACGAACAGAGCCAATATTTTGATTGAAAATTTCAACAATTTCCGGGAGTTGCTCTGGTGTAAGTCGATCTATAATGACATGTCAAAGAAAACTAAACAAAAAGCAACTATCAGCTGTTAAATGGGTGGTCAAATAAAGCAGTGATGCTAACTCAAAGTTTTAAAACTCTATAAAAAACACTCCATAGTTAAAACTTAGATTTTCCAGGACGTAGAACACGCTTGCTATTATTCTAATTTAAGAGACGTTGTAATAGATATAACATTTCTATCAAAGCCTACTTTTGACTACTACGAAGTTGCAAAAAAGGTCCTAAATAGGAGAGACACTAACGATATAGATTTGGGCAGCGTTAAATATATTTTAAAATTCAGCCAACGTAAAACCGATTGACAGTGGGGAAATAAATAAAAAGCAATCATGCAAAACCGAATCAACCGAAAGTTCTCTTCAGAATACAATCTTATTGACAAGCAACTACTTGAACTTAACCGAATGTTATGAACACTCCTATTGTACAATTAATATAATACAACTTATGTTGTCAGCACTCTAAATAAATTGTTTTTACATTAAAACAATTATTAGTTGTTGTTGTTCTTTATTTGTTTTACAACTTTAATTTCAGTCAGAAAAAAGCCAACCAATTGCAGAATGAAAACGTAAGAAAATAAAAAAGGAAAAATGATCAGTGAGTTCTTGTTATGACTTTCATAATTGTTTTGGACTTCTCATTTACTCAAGCGGAAGTTTGAAATAAATATCTTGAGTTATTCTAAGAAATGTTGGGTAGAGGTTCCCTGATGATCTGCATTAGCCCCAGTGAAATGCGCATGGGAATTAGCTAAAAACCCTCGATTGATCACTTTGATTTTGGGAAAAAAGAATCAGCACGAAAATAAAAATTAAAGAGTTAAAACGACAATTCCCAAAACATGTACTAAATTAATATAATAGTTTATCAATTATACCAAACCAGGACAATCAATTCCTATAAATTTCATAACACAAATTCTACGTTCCAAAGGCGGTAAAATTATTATTAAAGAAACCTCTTATAATCTGCTTATAACTCAAAAATCTTATACAAACATTTAAGAATCATCTGGCTAATACTTAATCTATTCGTATTATCAGTAAATTTCTTTTCTCAATTTAACGATCAACACGAGTAGCATTTTAGTTAAGAAAACTTAATTTTTATGAAGATTAAAAAAAAAAACTTTATAGTTTTTCTACCAAAATCGTTTGAATATTCATGCAGTCCAAAAAAAGGGAAATTAAAAACTTGAAAAATTATTTTACAAATTTCTTAATTAACTCGAAAGAAAAAACAATAATAATAATAATAATAATAATAATAATAACAAACACAATAAGATAATTAAATTTAAAAAGCTTCAACGTAAAATCCATTAAAAGCGGTATAACCTTTTCTTCTTTTCCTCAGCGCTATAACTTTGATTTTACCGCCATAGACAAAAAAAAAAAAAAAAAAACAAACAATCAACCGCATAGAAGCCAAATCTCAAATGGCCTACAAAATTTGAACAAAAGTATAAAATTTTTAAATAAGTTAAAATAAAATCAACAAAATTAAATAGCAAATTAAGCCCATAAAATCACCGTCTACCATTAACGAAATCATTTGTTATTTGGAAAGGAGTAGCGAGAGAACCGAACAAATTCATTCAATTTATTTAAATAAAATTCAAATCAAAATCTAACCCACTTACGCGCAGACATTTCAATAAACGAATTCACAACGTCAGTAGTGATTAAAATGTTGATAAGAATATTAAATTAAAATCAATTAAATAACACCGCCTTTCTTTTTGTTTCGAAACCCATCAACGCCAACTACAACAACTACAACAACTGCAACAACAACAACAATATAATAAATATACCACAGAAGGTATCTGAAGGGCCGGGTCGCCAGCAAACGGTCATTAAAAACAAATCAAAAGAGAAAAACGGCCTCAAAAATTTCAAAATGTTTGTTTTAAGATTTTTCTGATGCTGGTTTTTTCTTTTTCGCTGCTCTTTGCAAAATGCTGGTATTTATTTCTTTTCAATTATAAAAAAAAAAAATTTATAACACAAATATTTTTTGTATTGAAAAGTGTAACTTTTTTAAAATGTTGTGTTTTTTTCATAGATATTTCAGCGTGTGAAGTTCACCGCCTGCTCTTAACATTCATGCCTTAAAAATCTGTAATTTTGTATCAATCAATGATGATAATGATGTCGATGATGAGATTTTTAATGAGTCTTAATGTCTATTATCTACAATTTATTCAACAGCTCTCTGACAATTGTGAGGTTTTTTCTATATTTCATTTGCTGTTTCTTTTTCTTTTGTAATTTTTTGTTTTGAAATGCCGGTATTTGTTTTGCTTAGAACCAGGGAACACTTCGGGCCTTATTTGGTAGTTAAAGTGTGCCAAATGCATATGAGTGCACAAAGCCAGTGAAGAAAATATATGAAATCGTTAGTGGTTTTTCAAAATTTAGCTTGTAATTGTGGAAATAAATTCTATTATTTGATTTTATCTGGATCAACAGTCTCGATGTGAAAATCATATTTTGTGAACATTCGAAATTCGAAGCATTGAAATTTTGTCGAGCAGAAATCTGTTAGTTTCGGGTAAATATACGGCAGATGTGTGTTTGTTCCATGACGCATTTGATTTGCAGACAACAGTGATCGTGTGCTGGATTGGAAGTTTTTCGCAGAAAAATAAACTGATTTGTGTTAAAACAAAACACCGTTTCCAATTAAAGATTTTGAAGTTTCTCTGTTACCGATTTAGAAGATTTAAAAAAAAAACTTTAAAAAAAATTTATGAATTCCCATCTATGGTCGTCATTATATTTAAAATAAATTATAAGGTGTCATCCAATTTTTCGGATGCTACTTTTATTATATTCTTTCTATTATTTTAAATTTGTATTTGACAAAATACGACACGTTCGAGATGCTTGACGAAAAAAAAGTTTGGACTATTTTACTTAACGATTAATTATCTGTAGTTGACAAAGGAAATGTGAATTACTGAGCGGTACTCAGATGATGACAATGACGCTTTTATATTTTTAATTGCGCTTAATTGACCTCGCAAAGTGTCAATATAAAAGAAGTCAAAGTGAATAAGAAGCTGGGAAAATCTTTCCTCAAGTTTAATATATTTTTTGCTAAATGATTGCATTCATGTAAGACTCTGCCCAAGGCAAACAGGACAGTAATGCAAACTTATTGATGACGTCCGCAAATACAAACATCTATAGATGGCGCCAAAAATCAATAATGTTTGTAAACTAAACACGTTTGGGCCAAGTTATCAAGCACACGAGCCAACAAAGTCGATTACGCCGATCAGAATAGATAGACCGACCAAATATAAAATAGAATTAAAAAAAAAAAACAATAGAGTAAAAGTAAATAATTATCGTTATTATGGTTTGAATATTGTTAACAAAAATTTAAATGGAAATGATTTATTTGAGGTGCGGCGTTTTATTTTATTTAATATTAATTCTTGTTTTTTTTTTGTGTCACACCAAGCGCCATTTAATTACACTCCTAATCCGTCGACAAACTGTGTTATGGATCAAAGTTGTGCCAATAATATTTGTAGTTGTTTTATGGCTGGTATTTAATTTGCTATTGCGGCTGAAAGGCGGCAACATTCAATGGACAACTTGATGTTGCTTGAGTTAAAATTTTGCAACCTCTTTTTCCCCTTTTTAGAAATTATTGACATTATTCGTCTAGGACGGTTGGATGCTCTTTATCTTGGGGGTCTGTCACATTGTCGTGTATTGGAATGTGTTTGTTGTAAATGACAAGGAAACTTGTTTATTTCTTTTCAAAATGGTAATTAAACTGTCACAACAATTCAGCGGATATGAGCATGAGCAAGAGAAGCATAAAAAGTCGACCAAAGATATAATATGTTAATAATCGGTGATCATAAAATATTGTCAAGCCTTGCAGTAGTTGCACAATGTTTTTATAGATGTCTAACATGTTAATGAGTCTGTAGCAGAAAGCAAATCAAATAGTTTGCCGCTCATTTCGTATTTGCAAATAGTTGACTTTGTGCGATTTGCTTTTGTTGATTTTCATTCATTCATAAATGAATATTGAACAGAATGAATGAATAACTAAAATAGCTGTCAATATGTAGTGTAATGGCACGAGGCCAGTCTTATCAGTACGCAACTGAGAAACGTGTAGATCACCTACGTTAAGTGTCAAAAAGTTTATGATAGTGCGGAATCGGTCAGTAGTTTCTATCTAACTCGAGCTAGTGGACAACAATGACTAAATTGTTGCTTATATGACACTATAAAAGGTCATCTTGCAACAACTATAGGCATAAGGCATTAAACACAATAACGACAGTAGACTACGAGCTACCACCTGTCAAAATTAGAATAAACGCATTGAAATGGGAATGACTATTTTAGCGACGACACAGCCACACGTCTACCGACCACCGTTGTAGCTGTAGCCAAAATTAAACCAATTTTTATTTTGGTGAGCGACAATGACTAGATGCAATGTAGATAAAAATATATTGTGATTTATTTATTTAATGAACATTTTATTTTTAAATATGCAGGCATATAGAATTCGCCAACCCATAACAAATAAAGCCAACTTTTCGAAATATTGATTGATCGGATATATAAAAAAGTTTCTTATTAATTAAGTTGCGCGTTGAACATTAAACACAATAACAACAGCAGGCTACACGAACACCGACTACAAAAGCCGTTGGCTACAATCGTTGCCTCGTAGTCAGCTACTTAATTATTTTTAAAACGACATCACCAAATCAATAACCATGAGTTGTTGTTCGTAGTAGAATTCTCTTCATACACCAGTATAGCCGCTTTCATATATTTAAGACTCTTAAATAGTGTTATTGCAATAAAATATATTTCAAGTCCACAGTATTGACAAGAAATCATTTCGTTAGCTTGGAAATAAAGTTTGTTATTTCCTTTTGTGACATAAAACAATATATTTTTAATATATTAATATTTATAAAGGCTAATTGTTCTAACTTAGTTAAAGCTTAGGCTTGAGCTACCAATAAAATTGGAAAAACGTTCACATGTACTTAAGTATAAAATTTGACTTAGGAATGATGGAACAAAAAATTCAGAAAAATGGGACATGAAGAAAATAACCAAATGGTAACACAGGTATCATAACACACAAGTGTTAACATCAGGTTGATACAGTTCTCGGATTGTTTTTCATAATAAAATTTGTGTAAATAGAAAACTGTTATCACGTTCAACTAAGCCACCTAAAAAGTGGTGATAAACACAATATGCACATGAGCACTGAAGATGAAAGTGTTGCGACTTTCGAAAACAGCTGTTCTGCTCTGCTGTGTAAGTTGAATAAAACTGATGTTGCCTTTCCTGTGTGCCTAGGAATATTTATCATCATATCTTTCTGAGATTTTAACTAAGTTAGAACAATTAGCCTTTATAAATATTAATATATTAAAAATATATTGTTTTATGTCACAAAAGGAAATAACGAACTTTATTTCCAAGCTAACGAAATGATTTCTTGTCAATACTGTGGACTTGAAATATATTTTATTGCAATAACACTATTTAAGAGTCTTAAATATATGAAAGCGGCTACACTGGTGTATGAAGAGAATTCTACTACGAACAACAACTCATGGTTATTGATTTGGTGATGTCGTTTTAAATATAATTAAGTAGCTGACTCACGAGGCAACGATTGTAGCCAACGGCTTTTGTAGTCGGTGTTCGTGTAGCCTGCTGTCGTTATTGTGTTTAATGTTTAACACGCAACTTAATTAATAAGAAACTTTTTTATATATCCCATCAATCAATATTTCGAAAAGTTTGCTTTATTTGTTATGGGTTGGCGAATTCTATATGCCTGCATATTATTGTGTCCTTGACCAAATTATCACTATCAACTTTATAAATATTTAAGACGTTCCAATACGTTCTAACTTATACAAAAACCCTAAAATATTTATTGAATAATTGTTGCTTCTATCCTTTCAATGCAGACTTGTTATTGTTGGTACTCACTTATTAAATTTCTCTTCAAAATGTACGACATATTAAGTGCCCGCTGGGATATCCTATATTTTATTCATTATGTTTTATTGCACCTCGCAAAAACCATGTGTTGCTTTATTTTCCTAAGCAAAACATAAACACTTTTGTTTTCACACCATTTACTCTGCTTTTGTTTAATGTTCTCTATACACACACACGCACCCATATATGAATGTGTGTATGTACATTCTTCTCATTTTTCTTTAGGAATGCCCAAAACACATTACGGTGCATGAGCAAAAACAAATGCACGTTTCTCAAACAATAAATGCCAACAACTTATTACTCCAACAACAACAAACACTTGTACATAATGTTTCATTCTTTTCCCATACGAATGAATGTTTTGCAACATCACAAAATTTAATGTATTTAAAACAACTTTTGCTATTTTTTTTAATCAAATTACTTAAATATATTTAATATAAAAGTAATATTCAACACTTTGGCGTTAATTAAACAATTCAACTCGAAATTATAGGCACTTAAAGAGCAACGACAATCTAAGACGACCGAGTCTACAGCAGAGCCCGTGCAAACTAAAATTTTATGCAATGGAATGGAGAGTTGCCACAGTGAAAAGTTTTTCGTCCCGTTTGAAAAAGGAGACATTTATTTAACACGCTTTTGTTCTTGTTAGAAGGGAAATTTATATAAAGAGAGAAGCGTTTGTCTACTGGATGTTTTTGTGCATATTGTTTAAAGTAGCAAAATAAATGCCTGGTAAATAGGGGCTCAGCTACTCCTAATAAAGTTTTGAATACATGTCGATACAATAGGGATATAACTTTGCGTCTAAAATACCATAAAACGTTTCCACATGTATTGAAAGAGACTCACTCAGTCACTCACTATCAATATGAGTTGAAAAAGCATTAAATATGATTCTTGTGTATAATTTTTTAACCTCTTTTCTTCTAATAATAAATAGAAAATTTTGGACAATAGAAAATAATTTCCTGAAGAAGCTAACCGAAGGTTATCGAAATGTCGAAAATTAAATATTAATAAAAAATAACATCAAAACTCAAACAAATCTATTAATTGTTAAAAAATTAAATATTAACAATAATAATAAAAAAAGAAAGACAGAATGTGTTTCCACATTGAAGCTGTTAATTTTATATGTTTTATGGAATTCATTTGAAACACCTTTCATATATCATACCAAATAGTAGCTATTCTTCTTCAAAATAAAGTTAAGGATAATAAAAAAACATCACTCCTGTATATGATAGTTGGACTGTTTTAGAAAAAATCGACAGTTGTTAAATACTCGCATATAAAGGGTGTTTTTTATAGAGTGATACATATTTAAATCATAATAAAATATAGTAATATATTTTGGATATCAATGAAGCGGTCTTTATTGAATAGAAAATTGTATGACATTAATGTTTAAATATGATTTCGGCCATGTGGCCGCCACGGCTGGCGCGCACAAAGCACAATGTGGAACACCAATTTTCACAAAAAATTAACATTTTGACCATCATCGTTTTTGAAGACATATGGGCCAATGACTCTGCCAGCCCATAAAGCGCACCAAACAATAATTTACTGTGGATATCACGGTGTTTCGACAAAAGCTTGTGGATTCTTTTCACTCTAAATGCAACAATTCTGTTTACTTACGTACGCATTCAACCAAAAATGGGCTTCATCGGAAAATAAAATTTTGAATGGACGAAGTGCACGATAAGTTTGACGAACAGAACCATTATTTTGATTAAAAATTTCCACAATTTGCACGCGTTGCTCTGGTGTAAGTCGATCCATAATGAAATGTCAAAGCAAACTAAACAAAAAGCAACTGTCAGCTGTTAAATGGGTGGCCAAATAAAGCAGTGATGCCAACTCAAAGTTGTATCACTCTATAAAAAACACCCTATAAATGTTGCAATAATCCTTCAAGCAGCTTCTCTCCTTTATTTGGCAGATACATATTTATTATTTACTTATTAGATAAGCAGTAAATTATTTTGAACTTAAACGGGTTTGTCCAGAACGCATGCAGGCGGTTTGTTTTATAAATTTCCGTGGCTTAAACTCATTTCTCATTTCGAGTAGGTACTTACATAGCCGTACATATGTAGATATGTATGTATGTACATGCATACATACATTCATGCATAATAAATAGAACAACAATTATTATAATCTAAATACTAAAACCCATCATAATTTCATGCCATTTGTAAAAGTTGGTTTTTTTCATCGTTGTCTTCTTGGTAGACGACGACGTCGCGACGTCGTAGTCACCGTCGTCATCATCACAATCATCATCATCATCATCATCATCATCATCATCGTCAACATTGTAGTCGGTAAAATGTCTTTGATCTTATCGCAAAGCTTCTTGCTCGCATTTTGATCAAAGCAAGTTTTTCCGCCAAAGTGCTGGTAGAGTAACAGAAAAGACAACAACAACAACAACAACAAAATATCGACAACAATAACAACAACAAGAGACCACTATGAGTGGTAGTAGTACTACAGCAATAAAAACAAAACAAAGTTATAACCACATGATGTTGTGAAAAATTTACCATAGATACGACGACCAATAACAAAAACAAAAACATAAATATAATAATAAAAACAAAAGCAATAAATTAGTGATCATTATAAACCTGTTGTGAATGGAACATGGAATAAGTGCGATAGACTGGAGAAAATTGAAGAGGACAAATGATAATATACATTTTTGTTTAAGAGCAATGCGGTATAAAGAGAACTATATTCCCAAATATATGTGACGTTTGTTGCAATATAGTGCTAACTCAATTTATAGGATTTTTGAGAATTATGCTAACACTTCACTCGATATACTGTTCGTTATGTATACATATTGTGTACAGGATATTCCTATTCCTTGAGAAAAGTAATGTTATTTTTCAGTGAAAGCTTGGAAATATCTCTTGTCCTAAGTTAGCACCCTCCTACTGCAATGGCCAGTTATAACTTTTTAGCTTGTCTTACAACCATCTGTTAACACTAAATTACTGTAGTCACCATGCTATTTAAGACAACAATATCAATTTAATAACTTACTTGACATACCCTGTAAATAATTATCTTCCTTTTTTTACAGCCACAACCCTATAGCACCGTATTCCAAATAGAAACCATATACCAAACACACTTCACAACTAACAACAGCGCCGCTATGAAATGCAGCTTTGGCTTAGAAGAGGCAATTGAGTCGCCCTGTAACTGCGTTAACAGATTCACCTCGGCAGCTGCCGCATATCAGCATAAAAGACCGTTACTATCAACTCGTTTAGTTAGTGTGGTGAATATACTGTTTCTGGCCACTGCACTACCATTAATATACACCAAAAATGTTGAGGTGACAGCAGCACCATCGCACCAAAGTAATACACTGGCTGTAACAGAAACTGAAATATTGGCGGCAGTCCCTAGTTCCATCAATTCTACAGTCGCGAATGTGATGGAGCCGCAGAAGCAAAATTTCAAAATCAACTCCGTCCAAACTGAAGTGCCGGCCGTAGTTACCACACCACACACAGAACACAACAGAGCTCTGAAAAAAGCCTGGTTATCAAATCGTACAATCGTTTGTAATGATGGCACGGCGGCAGGATTTTATTTGCGTAAAAATCCCAATTCGAAAAAGTGGATAGTGTTTTTGGAGGGCGGCTGGCATTGCTATGATTTGAAAACTTGCCGAGCGCGCTGGAACAGACTGCGACATTTGATGACCTCCACAGATTGGCCGGAAACAAGGGATGGTAAATATTTTGAAATTATAAAAAACTAAAAGCTCAATTCTTAAGAAACACAATCTTCACATTTCAGTTGGTGGAATTTTATCTGCTTCGCCGGAAGAAAATCCCTACTGGCACAGTGCAAATCATGTATTAGTACCCTACTGCAGTAGTGACTCTTGGTCGGGAACAAAAGACACTTTTGAGTCGAATGAATTCAGTTTCCGTTTCATGGGTGCTTTGATATTGAAACAGGTAATAGCTGATCTTATACCCATGGGTCTGGGTCGAGTACCAGGTGCAGAGCTCTTGCTGGTAGGATCTTCGGCTGGTGGTTTGGGTGTCATGCTCAATTTGGATCGTATTACACATTTTCTGCAACAAGAACGCCAACTACAAGTAACTGTGCGAGGAGTTAGTGATTCAGGTTGGTTTTTAGATAGGGAACCCTATGCCCCCTCAGCGGTGGCTTCTAGTGAAGCGGTGCGACAAGGATGGTCACTTTGGAGAGGATTGTTGCCAGAAACTTGTGTCGAACAACATAAATCTGAGCCTTGGCGCTGTTATTTCGGATACCGTATATATCCCACTTTGAAAGGTACAGTTTCTTTAAAATAATCTACGTTTAACCGAAAAATTAATTGTATATTTTTGATATATATTGTAGCTCCTCTCTTCGTTTTCCAATGGTTGTTTGATGAAGCTCAAATGAGAGCCGACAATGTGGCTGCTCCTGTTACACCGCACCAATGGAATTATATCCACGCTATGGGAGGAGCTTTACGCTCTTCTTTAGACAATGTGACTGCAGTATTTGCTCCTTCCTGCATAGGACACGCGGTTTTATCAAAACGAGATTGGACTACATTAAAAATTGATGACATTTCTTTACCAACAGCTCTCAGGTGCTGGGAGCACTCGACTAGACCACGTAAAAATCGCCATGATAAATTAAAACGCTCTACTGAGGCTACCGTTAGCAATAAAAATAACAAAAAACGTCACAATAAGCAACACAGAGAAAAACAAAGAGATAGGAAAAACAAAAACAATAGGAGCAGCCATAACAACAAAAGCAATATTAACGGAGAGAAAAAACGTCTAACTAAAGCCGAAAGAGAAGAACGTAGGCATATACGCCACGAACAGCAAAAGCGCAGAGAAGAAAGACGCAATCGCCGTAAAAATAATATGGTTGCCTTTCACGAGAATAATCTGACCAATTCTTTGCAGTTAAATGAAAACACTACAGATGGCCAAGATATTCAAGTCCAATCACAGCACAACGCCACTAAACGCAAGCGCAACGAATCGGAAAAACAAAAAAGAAATAAAAATAAACAAAAGAAACGTCAACATAAGAGAAAAGAGCACAATTCAGTGGATATCCTGAAGCCAGAAAGGGAACTGCAAAAGCAGCCGCCTTTCTTGGTGGCAGTGGGGAAGCGTACAAATAGTGGCAACAAAATTAACAGACGTAGTGGTGTACCACGAGTACCAGAAAGATGCTTCTTACGCCTTTTAGAACGCTGCAGTTGGCCACAATGTAACAATTCCTGTCCCACCCTTACGAATCCGGTAACAGGTGAAGAAATGCGATTTCTCGAACTATTGGCTTCCTTTGGCCTGGACATTGAAGCTGTGGCGGCAGCTCTGGGTGTGGACATGCAAACTCTTAACAATATGGACCGCACCGAACTGGTCAATATGTTGACACAACAAGTCAGCTGATCAAGAGATCTAACTTACTCTGGAAGTGCATAGAAAAAAAAAGAAGAATTGCGTAAGTGATTTCGCTTCAATTGCTTTGCAGCAAAAAAGTTGTTCAAACTTTAACCAGCCGGAGTTTTACGCACTCTTGTTAGTCTTAAGACTTGCAAAGAGGCTAACTTAAAACTAGCCTTAAGAATATTCGCATAATAATCTCGAAACAAATTTGAAGCGTTTCAATTTATTTAAACGCTGTAGATACTGTAAATAGTTTTAATAAATTTTAAGTACTTAAAAGTTCAAATTATTTTTATAAGTCTAGTATAAAAGTTTAAAAAATAATTATGCTTAAGAGAGTATGTAAATAGAAATTGTATTAAGTAACTAGTTTTTGTAAAATATCCTTTGAAGGGTCTAAAGACGATCAAAATGCTTGACAAGCAGTTTTATTGCATGTTACTATCAGTTTAGATATTCGTTATGAATGACGTCAGTCACGAAAATACACGAATATGGCAGTAAGCATTTTGATCGTGTCTGTCGTTCTTTAAAGCTTTGAGAGCAAGATAAACTAATTGAAAAATTATAGAAAGATAATAATAGTTTTGGAGTGCATTTAACTTTCTTGACTCCCAGAGATTACTAAAACTCAAAAGATGTTATTAATTGAATTAGGCTCTTACCTTAAACTATTTCTTCAGTTTCCGAAAAAATCCCTCCATGTCCAGAGTATGTTTATGGTGCACAAGCGTTCGCTTCGTAAGCTTTAATTCTTTTCTCTGTTTGATTAAACAAAATCGCACGAGTACTTTGCAAATTATGATAAAACGTCAGTTATAAAATTAGTTGACTTTGCTTTGGTGTGAATAAAGTTATTGTGTGCTCCGTTGTAATATAAGAAGCTCCATTTGTCACTGGCTCTCACAGTTATAATTATTAAAATTTCTAACCTAAAAATATATGTGTTGTATAAACCTAAATTAACTGTATAATTAAAATAGAGACTTATTTTATAAATCAGTAACAAAAAATAATTAATAATTCTTGTTTATTTTATTTAATTATTTTTGGTTAAACCCTTAACACAAAATGCAACACACAAGACTGTTAATTGTTACAATATTTTGTATTTAAAATAACTCAATTAAATTTGTTATAATTCTTCTCTGATTATTAAAAGAATAAAAAGAAATACTCTTGTAAAGATATGGCTGCTCAAAAGTGTACATTTATAAACTTATAACACGTAGTGGAGCAGGCCATATCTCTGAATAAAATGCTTGAATTTATGTAAACACCCATATACATTATATACACGCATACATAACAACATTTACAATTTCAAAAACCTACCTCATCTATTAAATAATAATTGTTGTTGATTTTGTTACACATATTTAATTTTAGTTTTTTTACATTTTTATTATTAATTATTCATAATTTCAGTGAAACATTAATCCATCCTTTTAATTAGATTTAGTACAAATCTTTATATCTCTATTTTGTGTTTAAACTTTAAAGGAACAATATTTTACTTAATACCATCTCCTTTAGCAAGCAAGCATTTCCTTTCGTATTTATTTATTTTAAAGGAAAATGAAACTCACATAAATCAAATAACATATACCATGAGCAGTAGTAGCAAACATTTTGTACCTGTACGAATTACATTTATTCAATATTTATGTAATTAACCACAAATCGATTCAATGAAATGAAATAACCAACAATAATAACATTCCTTCCATTTCAAATAGAAACAACTAATCTTTTGTTTTTTAACTTAATTTAGTAACTTATTTATTATAATTTTAAGTTTTTACTGGTATTTTTCTCTATTTTCTTTTTAATAATTAATTAAATTTTTTGTTTTACTTAACAAAACATTAATGCTCGAATGCATATTTCTTTTTGAATTAATCAATACTTTAAATTAAAATTTTGTGTTTTAACTTTATGTACAGTTTTTTTTTTAAATTTAAATTATTGTTGTTAGAAGCACAATACGAAAAAGGATTATGTATATGAAAAATTCCATAACATTAAATATATAAAAATTTTTAAAACAAAATTAATAAAAGTCAAAGTACAATCTTCAAAAATTCATTTAAACTTTCTGTGGTTTTATTTAAAATGCTAGTATATAATTATCTATAATTAAGTTCCGATGATGGTGCAGATGTCATGTTCAAAGTGTTTTGATGGCAAATGATATCAAATATTTATCAAACTTAATTTATATATATTACAAATTAATAATAGTTAAAAGTAGGCTTTTATAGGAGGTATAAAAAGTTTTTCTTTATTCCAAAGTGTGATTCACATATTAGGTAAGATCTACTTGCCTTCATTTTATCGTTGACTTTAGGTTGAAATAAAATTTTAATAACGGAAAACTTTTAATCCCACAAAACCCTACTATTTAACTAACATTAAGCTTTAATAAGGACCTTGTTTTAGTTTGAGTGATAATATTTTACACACGATAATCATATAATAATAATTACAATAACCAGCGGGCAAATTACGGCACTCGATATTCATTAAATTTCACAAATAAATTCAATTGAAATTTGTAATCTGGGATCAGTTAAAACAATTCCTAGTTTTACAATAAAAAATCCCTTGCGTTCCAGAGAATTTCAATTATCGATAATTTTAGTAACTGTAGTATTGCACCGAAAATGCAGAAACTTTCCACTGTATTCTCTTTATATTAAAATCACAAGAGCAACACACTCTCACATGAGATATTTTTATTGCTCTACTTTTATAGAAGAGTATATATGAATGTATGATATCGTGCTATATAATGGGTGTTTGAATTATTATCTTGTTCTCGATATATTTTTCATTTAACGAAATGAGTATCAAATAAAATTAATGTATGGATGCATGTACATATATATGTATATATGGAAGTATATATGTATGTATGGATGTGTGTATGCATATATATAAAAATTAATACTAAATACCTTTTCTAGTTACACACGCCAGAATTCAATGAATTACCCTGTATAAGCAATCATTTAAATTGAACTTAATAGATTAAATTTCTCATCTCATCATATTGCAGGCCGTGACTTGTAAACATTTATCACAGACTCTTTATTATATTCGTATCTGAAATACGGTTAAAAATAAAATACTATGAAATAGAATAAATTTTTAAAAAATATTTTATCAAGTTCTATAATAAAATGTTTAAATTTTTGCAAATAATTATTTTAAGTATTATATTATGCCATCAATTAACACAAGGTAGTAAGTCGTATTGTATAAAAATGGAAAGAATAATACATGTTACTTAATTTATTCCAATTTTCCTTGCAGCTTGTCCTATTTATCTTACCATCGGATTGGATGGCAACAATTACCAGGAGTCAACTTTACATTTAAATTGGGCCTCCGATTGTTTTATACGCCCTGAATGGTATGGTATTTACAATGAGGAGCCCTCGACCACCCTACTACAACCCTTCATCCGTCTGTACAACATAAGCAATGCAACATTTGAAATGTCAATTAAGCAAAAGATTGGAAAATTAAAATTTCCAAAAGGCTGGAATCGCAACGACGCCAATATACAGCCAATCCATTATACCAAGAGCAAATGCTTGGATTACTACGTAGCCAGTTTCCGGCACAACGAACTATTATCTGTGGAGTGTATAAAGATCTATCCAACATGGATGACAAAACAAAGTGATATTGCCAAATTGCAACTAAAGGAACTTTTTATACCAGGTATGTGAAATATGCGCGGATAGACATGTAGATACTAGTGAAAACGATGAATTAAATTAAAAAAATACGTGAAGTAATGAATAATAGTTTTAAAAAATGGGTAATTTTATATAAAAAATTCCAATATAACGTTAATTTTTGAAAGAAAGTTTACTTTCTAATGGGATGGCCAGTTTTATAAAAAATAAAATCGGCCCTTATCAGTGTCACGGACTTAAGAAAGCTCAATTCATATAACTAAAAATTTTTAAAGTTATTGTTTTATACAACAAATACAAGAGAAATTTGAAACAAATTTCTTTAACGACACTTCTTCGATTTAAAAAAAAATACAATAAAAAGTTTTAGACTTATTTTCGGATATTTTCGGAGTTACAGACCTATTGTATGAACTTTCGTAGCGAATTGCTTATTTGGTGTAACGATATGAGCATCGGAATGTTTTATTTAATTTTAGATCGATTGTTAAAATAATTATATGAATATATGTACATATAATTCTATTTCTTCTCATTAGGTACTCATGCCTCAGGAGCATATCTTGCAAACTATGGAACCGCAAAGTCAGTATTAATCCGAGAACATGCTGTTTCACAGTATTTTGATGTCTGGTCTCAATTGGTATTTGGCATACGCTATTTGGATTTAAGCGTAGGGTAAATACTTTATATACTTTTTGTTTTTGTTCTGAATCGAGGCTTCAAAATGCAAGTACAAAATATTACAAAGTTGAAAAGTTTTGGTTGTGTAACATATTTAACGATATGCCGAATCGAATTATGAAAACGCGAAACGAATTAGGCAGACATGAAACGACTCAAAACCAACACACATGTACATCCATCCATTAAAATCAAATGCAATTTGGCCTGAATATACACACACACGTTCAACTTGATTGAGAAATTTTCGCGTACTCTTTTTAAGCAAGTCAATTTTTTAAACAGCTTTACAATAAGTATTTTAATTGCAGCTATAAGCACGTTGACTTGTACAATACTGAAAGCCCCGAAAACTATTGGATCGTCAACGAAAATATGTTCATCAATCAGCTGAGATTCGTTCTGAAAGACGTTCGTAAATTTGTAAGCATTTCGGGTGAAGTTGTTATATTGGATTTTAGCTCATTTCCTATAGGTAATTAATATATTACTATATGCATACATATCGCCACTCAAAATGCCAAACGACATATTTAAAACAAATCGGAATCTATATATTTATTGATTAAAATTGATTAGGGTAAAATTTACCAAGTTATAACCAAAGCTTAAAATAACATATAATTAAGTAACGGATTTTCTTAAACAAAACGTGTCATTAACCATGTCAAAGGAAAAATTATATGTCAGGTTGCAGAATTGTTCGTATATGAGTGCTAGAATATAAATATCTCTGATATTTTCATCCAGTGGTAGTACGTTCAATCTCCCGACTATTTAGTCTCAGCGCACAGTGGGGCCTTTTGACTTTTTTCATTGCAAAAATCATAACTTTTAAATTAATAAAAATATTTAAAAAGCATTTGAAAGAAGATACTTCAGGCTACAATATATATGATTTTCACGCTCATATGTTAACCGCGGCACTGTGCCTTTTGACTGTTTCATAACAAACATAATAACCATTAAAGTACATAATAAATATGTTTTAAAAATGTATAAAGCATTTCAAAGATAACCGCTTTCACTAAAAGATAAGTAACCTGCATGTCCATAGGATCACAGGGTACCACGCACAGTGGCTTTATCGTCGCAAAAATCATAATTTTTGAAACTACCAAGATATTTCCAATAGTTAAGAATCACTTCAATTTTAAATCCTTTAGTTTCAAAATAAGTGCTCCCGCATTTTGAGATTTCACGGCTTCTACCATTGACAGTTTCATTATATTACTTTAAGTGTTTGAAGTAAAAATTTAAACTTTTATTCTTCTGACACTTTATTTTGCAAAACATAACAATTTCAAATAACATAAGAAGGACAATTTATAAACACAGACTTCTTTTATCTCAAATAACCTTCTAATTTGCCTGACGTCCGTTTTTGAAAATTTTATTTCAATATCCTACGTAGCTTATGGAAGCTGACGTTACATTATTTTGCATTTTAAGTGTCGATATGTATTTGGTTATTTATTCACAGAAAATATAATAACTCTTTTAGGTTTCTACAAACACCCCGAAAGACATGCCGGGCTATTGCACTTGATATCAAATGAATTGGGTCATTTAGCTTACCAGCGCAGTAATAAAATAGTGCCCTGTTACGAGTCAACAATTGCGCAAATAACTGCATCGAATGGCACAATTATCATTTTATATCCCCTCGAGGAGTTGCCCCATCCGGAAAATGGTGAGTAGCAACGCTAAGTAATGGCAGACACACTTACATTAGGGTGAACTTTGATGTAATTATTTTTTCATCATTTTAGAATCACCTTTTTTATGTTCACCCTGGAAACGTTTCTCAACTGGTTTCATGAATAACTCACAAGCCCTAGACTATATGCGTTTATTGTTTAGCAAAAAGAAAACGTCACCTGTCCAAGATGAAGGCTGGGTATTTAATGCCATAAAAAGTATGGAACAATCTTTGGTGAGTTGTAGAGATTATCGAATTGCTTAGAGTACTTACGTATGTGTGCTACACAAAGAAGTAGCGAAATATTGGAATAAAGACATAATTTTTATATAAAAAATAAAAAATAATAGACCTTTTGCTCAAATAAACCTAATAAATTAATAAAAAATAACTTGGAATAAGTTTATAAAATAAATTATTATATTATGTATGTATATTGTATATAACACAATTAATTTCTTTTTTAAGAACACAAATAGCAAGTTGCAAAGCGCCAGAGAAAGAGCGTCACACATTAATACCAAAGTATCGAATTGGCTGAGAGGACCTTGGGGTACAACTGCAAATGTTGTGGCTTTGGACTATTTCAGTAGTACGAACATTATAGATGTGGCAATCAACGCGAATATACAAAAAGCTTTTGTGAAATTAAATAAGGATTATGTGAAGTTTGAAATCACTGCACCATGAAATATTTAAATTATGCAAAACCAGTAAAAAAAATAAATAAATAATAGCTTAGACAATTACAGCATTACCTCAAAGTGTCACTGGTATCAGTTGGAAAGCCGGAAACCCATTTCTCCGAAATTTAGCTTAAACTAACTGTGATGTAGTTAACACGCAGACTACGTTGCCTGAGATCTAGAGCTGTACAAAACAGCTCTTTTGAGTGAGCGCTCTTTTTAGCTCCGCTCACTTTACTGAATTAATTCATTCAGTTGTTTCAGTTCATTCAGTTGTTTCAGTTCATTCAGTAGCTGAGTTGTTTCAGTACTTCAGTTTATTCAGTAACTCAGTTGTTTTTTTTGCTGGCAACTCTATAAATAAAGAGTACTACATCTCTGTATGCAATAGCACATGTGTGTGAATTAATTAATTTTTTTCGTATGGATTTTGACATACAAACTGAAGCATCACTGAAAAGAGCTACTGAAAGAGACACATCTAATGAATCAACTGAAACAACTGAGCTAAAAACGCTCAATTGAATGAAAGATTCAACTGAATTAATTCATTCAGGAGCCGTGCAGCTCTACTGAGATCCAGTGTTTGGCTGCGCTCTCAGTCATGAATATTTTGTCTAACATTGTAAGAGAACTAAAGAAAAAACAATTTAACTCAACCACGGCCATTTAAAGACTGATGATTGGAAACTGACATCTAACTCAAAAGAGTTAGAGTTCTTCTAGTTAAAAGTTTTCGAGGCTTTTTTTAAAAAAAGCTTCCTTCTGTAGACATTTTTAAATATGAGTTTTTGGAAGCAACAGACTTAAAGCATTTCTGCAGTGAATTACAGATTGTGCTGAGACCAATTTTAGGGAGATGGGAAGATTCCAAATTAGCCGCAATAAATGTGAAAAGCACATAAATGTTATTGAAAAAGCTTTAGTTTTAAAAGTTCGCCTAGGATATTCCAGTCACAATGTCCGTTTTATGGAAGAAAGCTCTATTTCTCAATACAAAACAGAGTTGATTGATTCAATGATTTTGTAAGACATTTAAAGAGAGATTTTTTATTACAGCCCTGCTCGTGATTCTCACAACTGCCTCTGCAAGTGGCGCTAATGCATAACAAATGCAATGCGCATGTTCCCTAAATTGTGCTATAGAATCTGTCATTTAATACTTCAGAGATTTGCCGCCAAAAGCTTAGTACACTCATATAAAATAAGCGGGAGTACTAAACCTTAGAACAACACTGACGAAAGCAATAACAATTTTGGTGGAAAGTGATTAAGACACCCAACAACAATTGTAGGGCCAGATGACAGATCAAAAGAAAATTTGCAAAGAACACACAAACTTATAAAATTATTTAAATCGATGCTGTAATTATAGAAGAAATTATAACAAACATACCCAAATTTCAGAATATATGTCCTCCCATTCGTTGCTCAATTCAGAATTTAATGTGGAGCAGAAATAAAAAGAGCTCCAATACCGGCGAATGCTTAAGATGAAGCCAAAGAGTTTATTTGCCGTGATTATCGAAGAAATCAAATAAAAATCAATAAAACACAACACAAAACATATTATCAAACAATCAAAATAATATAAGCAAATTAACAAAAAAAAACATTTTAACTATACAAAAAATTAGAAAAAACACAAACGATAGTAAGAAAACTAAAGAAAAGACAATTTAACTCAACCACGGCACACTAAAGACTGATGATTGGAAACTGACATCTAAATCAAAAGAGATAAAGTTCTTCTAGTTAGAAGCTTTCGAGGCCTTTTGTTAACGAAAGCTTTAAGTGTTAAGACTTCGCCTAGGATATTCCAGTCACGATGTCCGTTTTATGGAAGAAAGCTCTATTTCTCAATACAAAACAGAGTTGATTGATTCAATGATTTTGTAAGGCATTTAAAGAGAGATTTTTTGTTACAGCCCTGTTCGTGATTCTCACAACTGCCTCTGCAAGTGGCGCTAATGCACAACAAATGCAATGCGCATGTTCCCTAAATTGTGCTATAGAAGCTGTCATTTAATACTTCAGAGATTTGCCGCCAAAAGCTTAGTACACTCATATAAAATAAGCGGGAGTACTAAACCTTAGAACAACACTGACGAAAGCAATAACAATTTTGGTGGAAAGTGATTAAGACACCCAACAACAATTGTAGGGCCAGATGACAGATCAAAAGAAAATTTGCAAAGAACACACAAACTTATAAAATTATTTAAATCAATGCAGCAATTACAGAGGAAATTATAAAAAAACATACCCAAACTTCAGGATTGATGTCCTCCCATTCGTTGCACAATTCAGCGTTTAATGTGGAGCAGAAATAAAAAGAGCTCCAATACCGGCGAATGCTTAAGATGAAGCCAAAGAGTTTATTTGCCGTGATTATCGAAGAAATCAAATAAAAATCAATAAAACACAACACAAAACATGTTATCAAACAATCAAAATAATATAAGCAAATTAACAAAAAACATTTTAACTATACAAAAAATTAGAAAAAACACAAACGATAGTAAGAAAACTAAAGAAAAGACAATTTAACTCAACCACGGCACACTAAAGACTGATGATTGGAAACTGACATCTAAATCAAAAGAGATAAAGTTCTTCTAGTTAGAAGCTTTCGAGGCCTTTTGTTAACGAAAGCTTTAAGTGTTAAGACTTCCCCTAGGATATTCCAGGCGAAGAAAGCTCTATTTCTCAATACAAAACAGAGTTGATTGATTCAATGATTTTTTAAGACATTTAAAGAGAGATTTTTTATTACAGCCCTGTTCGTGATTCTCACAACTGCCTCTGCAAGTGGCGCTAATGCACAACAAATGCAATGCGCATGTTCCCTAAATTGTGCTATAGAATCTGTCATTTAATACTTCAGAGATTTGCCGCCAAAAGCTTAGTACACTCATATAGAATAAGCGGGAGTACTAAACCTTAGAACAACACTGACGAAAGCAATAACAATTTTGTGGAAAGTGATTAAGACACCCAACAACAATTGCAGGGCCAGATGACAGATCAAAAGAAAATTTGCAAAGAACACACAAACTTATAAAATTATTTAAATCAATGCTGTAATTATAGAAGAAATTATAACAAACATACCCAAATTTCAGAATATATGTCCTCCCATTCGTTGCTCAATTCAGCATTTAATGTGGAGCAGAAATAAAAAGAGCTCCAATACCGGCGAATGCTTAAGATGAAGCCAAAGAGTTTATTTGCCGTGATTATCGAAGAAATCAAATAAAAATCAATAAAACACAACACAAAACATATTATCAAACAATCAAAATAATATAAGCAAATTAACAAAAAACATTTTAACTATACAAAAAATTAGAAAAAACACAAACGATAGTAAGAAAACTAAAGAAAAGACAATTTAACTCAACCACGGCACACTAAAGACTGATGATTGGAAACTGACATCTAAATCAAAAGAGATAAAGTTCTTCTAGTTAGAAGCTTTCGATGCCTTTTGTTAACGAAAGCCTTAAGTGTTAAGACTTCGCCTAGGATATTCCAGTCACGATGTCCGTTTTATGGAAGAAAGCTCTATTTCTCAATACAAAACAGAGTTGATTGATTCAATGATTTTGTAAGACATTTAAAGAGAGATTTTTTATTACAGCCCTGTTCGTGATTCTCACAACTGCCTCTGCAAGTGGCGCTAATGCATAACAAATTCAATGCGCATGTTCCCTAAATTGTGCTATAGAATCTGTCATTTAATACTTCAGAGATTTGCCGCCAAAAGCTTAGTACACTCATATAAAATAAGCGGGAGTACTAAACCTTAGAACAACACTGACGAAAGCAATAACAATTTTGGTGGAAAGTGATTAAGACACCCAACAACAATTGTAGGGCCAGATGACAGATCAAAAGAAAATTTGCAAAGAACACACAAACTTATAAAATTATTTAAATCAATGCTGTAATTATAGAAGAAATTATAACAAACATACCCAAATTTCAGAATATATGTCCTCCCATTCGTTGCTCAATTCAGCATTTAATGTGGAGCAGAAATAAAAAGAGCTCCAATACCGGCGAATGCTTAAGATGAAGCCAAAGAGTTTATTTGCCGTGATTATCGAAGAAATCAAATAAAAATCAATAAAACACAACACAAAACATGTTATCAAACAATCAAAATAATATAAGCAAATTAACAAAAAACATTTTAACTATACAAAACATTAGAAAAAACACAAACGATAGTAAGAAAACTAAAGAAAAGACAATTTAACTCAACCACGGCACACTAAAGACTGATGATTGGAAACTGACATCTAAATCAAAAGAGATAAAGTTCTTCTAGTTAGAAGCTTTCGAGGCCTTTTGTTAACGAAAGCTTTAAGTGTTAAGACTTCCCCTAGGATATTCCAGGCGAAGAAAGCTCTATTTCTCAATACAAAACAGAGTTGATTGATTCAATGATTTTTTAAGACATTTAAAGAGAGATTTTTTATTACAGCCCTGTTCGTGATTCTCACAACTGCCTCTGCAAGTGGCGCTAATGCACAACAAATGCAATGCGCATGTTCCCTAAATTGTGCTATAGAATCTGTCATTTAATACTTCAGACATTTGCCGCCAAAAGCTTAGTACACTCATATAAAATAAGCGGGAGTGCTAAACCTTAGAACAACACTGACGAAAGCAATAACAATTTTGGTGGAAAGTGATTAAGACACCCAACAACAATTGTAGGGCCAGATGACAGATCAAAAGAAAATTTGCAAAGAACACACAAACTTATAAAATTATTTAAATCAATGCTGTAATTATAGAAGAAATTATAACAAACATACCCAAATTTCAGAATATATGTCCTCCCATTCGTTGCTCAATTCAGCATTTAATGTGGAGCAGAAATAAAAAGAGCTCCAATACCGGCGAATGCTTAAGATGAAGCCAAAGAGTTTATTTGCCGTGATTATCGAAGAAATCAAATAAAAATCAATAAAACACAACACAAAACATATTATCAAACAATCAAAATAATATAAGCAAATTAACAAAAAACATTTTAACTATACAAAAAATTAGAAAAAACACAAACGATAGTAAGAAAACTAAAGAAAAGACAATTTAACTCAACCACGGCACACTAAAGACTGATGATTGGAAACTGACATCTAAATCAAAAGAGATAAAGTTCTTCTAGTTAGAAGCTTTCGATGCCTTTTGTTAACGAAAGCCTTAAGTGTTAAGACTTCGCCTAGGATATTCCAGTCACGATGTCCGTTTTATGGAAGAAAGCTCTATTTCTCAATACAAAACAGAGTTGATTGATTCAATGATTTTGTAAGACATTTAAAGAGAGATTTTTTATTACAGCCCTGTTCGTGATTCTCACAACTGCCTCTGCAAGTGGCGCTAATGCATAACAAATGCAATGCGCATGTTCCCTAAATTGTGCTATAGAATCTGTCATTTAATACTTCAGAGATTTGCCGCCAAAAGCTTAGTACACTCATATAAAATAAGCGGGAGTACTAAACCTTAGAACAACACTGACGAAAGCAATAACAATTTTGGTGGAAAGTGATTAAGACACCCAACAACAATTGTAGGGCCAGATGACAGATCAAAAGAAAATTTGCAAAGAACACACAAACTTATAAAATTATTTAAATCAATGCTGTAATTATAGAAGAAATTATAACAAACATACCCAAATTTCAGAATATATGTCCTCCCATTCGTTGCTCAATTCAGCATTTAATGTGGAGCAGAAATAAAAAGAGCTCCAATACCGGCGAATGCTTAAGATGAAGCCAAAGAGTTTATTTGCCGTGATTATCGAAGAAATCAAATAAAAATCAATAAAACACAACACAAAACATGTTATCAAACAATCAAAATAATATAAGCAAATTAACAAAAAACATTTTAACTATACAAAAAATTAGAAAAAACACAAACGATAGTAAGAAAACTAAAGAAAAGACAATTTAACTCAACCACGGCACACTAAAGACTGATGATTGGAAACTGACATCTAAATCAAAAGAGATAAAGTTCTTCTAGTTAGAAGCTTTCGAGGCCTTTTGTTAACGAAAGCTTTAAGTGTTAAGACTTCGCCTAGGATATTCCAGTCACGATGTCCGTTTTATGGAAGAAAGCTCTATTTCTCAATACAAAACAGAGTTGATTGATTCAATGATTTTGTAAGGCATTTAAAGAGAGATTTTTTGTTACAGCCCTGTTCGTGATTCTCACAACTGCCTCTGCAAGTGGCGCTAATGCACAACAAATGCAATGCGCATGTTCCCTAAATTGTGCTATAGAAGCTGTCATTTAATACTTCAGAGATTTGCCGCCAAAAGCTTAGTACACTCATATAAAATAAGCGGGAGTACTAAACCTTAGAACAACACTGACGAAAGCAATAACAATTTTGGTGGAAAGTGATTAAGACACCCAACAACAATTGTAGGGCCAGATGACAGATCAAAAGAAAATTTGCAAAGAACACACAAACTTATAAAATTATTTAAATCAATGCAGCAATTACAGAGGAAATTATAAAAAAACATACCCAAACTTCAGGATTGATGTCCTCCCATTCGTTGCACAATTCAGCGTTTAATGTGGAGCAGAAATAAAAAGAGCTCCAATACCGGCGAATGCTTAAGATGAAGCCAAAGAGTTTATTTGCCGTGATTATCGAAGAAATCAAATAAAAATCAATAAAACACAACACAAAACATGTTATCAAACAATCAAAATAATATAAGCAAATTAACAAAAAACATTTTAACTATACAAAAAATTAGAAAAAACACAAACGATAGTAAGAAAACTAAAGAAAAGACAATTTAACTCAACCACGGCACACTAAAGACTGATGATTGGAAACTGACATCTAAATCAAAAGAGATAAAGTTCTTCTAGTTAGAAGCTTTCGAGGCCTTTTGTTAACGAAAGCTTTAAGTGTTAAGACTTCCCCTAGGATATTCCAGGCGAAGAAAGCTCTATTTCTCAATACAAAACAGAGTTGATTGATTCAATGATTTTGTAAGACATTTAAAGAGAGATTTTTTATTACAGCCCTGTTCGTGATTCTCACAACTGCCTCTGCAAGTGGCGCTAATGCACAACAAATGCAATGCGCATGTTCCCTAAATTGTGCTATAGAATCTGTCATTTAATACTTCAGAGATTTGCCGCCAAAAGCTTAGTACACTCATATAGAATAAGCGGGAGTACTAAACCTTAGAACAACACTGACGAAAGCAATAACAATTTTGTGGAAAGTGATTAAGACACCCAACAACAATTGTAGGGCCAGATGACAGATCAAAAGAAAATTTGCAAAGAACACACAAACTTATAAAATTATTTAAATCAATGCTGTAATTATAGAAGAAATTATAACAAACATACCCAAATTTCAGAATATATGTCCTCCCATTCGTTGCTCAATTCAGCATTTAATGTGGAGCAGAAATAAAAAGAGCTCCAATACCGGCGAATGCTTAAGATGAAGCCAAAGAGTTTATTTGCCGTGATTATCGAAGAAATCAAATAAAAATCAATAAAACACAACACAAAACATATTATCAAACAATCAAAATAATATAAGCAAATTAACAAAAAACATTTTAACTATACAAAAAATTAGAAAAAACACAAACGATAGTAAGAAAACTAAAGAAAAGACAATTTAACTCAACCACGGCACACTAAAGACTGATGATTGGAAACTGACATCTAAATCAAAAGAGATAAAGTTCTTCTAGTTAGAAGCTTTCGATCCCTTTTGTTAACGAAAGCCTTAAGTGTTAAGACTTCGCCTAGGATATTCCAGTCACGATGTCCGTTTTATGGAAGAAAGCTCTATTTCTCAATACAAAACAGAGTTGATTGATTCAATGATTTTGTAAGACATTTAAAGAGAGATTTTTTATTACAGCCCTGTTCGTGATTCTCACAACTGCCTCTGCAAGTGGCGCTAATGCATAACAAATGCAATGCGCATGTTCCCTAAATTGTGCTATAGAATCTGTCATTTAATACTTCAGAGATTTGCCGCCAAAAGCTTAGTACACTCATATAAAATAAGCGGGAGTACTAAACCTTAGAACAACACTGACGAAAGCAATAACAATTTTGGTGGAAAGTGATTAAGACACCCAACAACAATTGTAGGGCCAGATGACAGATCAAAAGAAAATTTGCAAAGAACACACAAACTTATAAAATTATTTAAATCAATGCTGTAATTATAGAAGAAATTATAACAAACATACCCAAATTTCAGAATATATGTCCTCCCATTCGTTGCTCAATTCAGCATTTAATGTGGAGCAGAAATAAAAAGAGCTCCAATACCGGCGAATGCTTAAGATGAAGCCAAAGAGTTTATTTGCCGTGATTATCGAAGAAATCAAATAAAAATCAATAAAACACAACACAAAACATATTACCAAACAATCAAAATAATATAAGCAAATTAACAAAAAACATTTTAACTATACAAAAAATTAGAAAAAACACAAACGATAGTAAGAAAACTAAAGAAAAGACAATTTAACTCAACCACGGCACACTAAAGACTGATGATTGGAAACTGACATCTAAATCAAAAGAGATAAAGTTCTTCTAGTTAGAAGCTTTCGAGGCCTTTTGTTAACGAAAGCTTTAAGTGTTAAGACTTCGCCTAGGATATTCCAGTCACGATGTCCGTTTTATGGAAGAAAGCTCTATTTCTCAATACAAAACAGAGTTGATTGATTCAATGATTTTGTAAGGCATTTAAAGAGAGATTTTTTGTTACAGCCCTGTTCGTGATTCTCACAACTGCCTCTGCAAGTGGCGCTAATGCACAACAAATGCAATGCGCATGTTCCCTAAATTGTGCTATAGAAGCTGTCATTTAATACTTCAGAGATTTGCCGCCAAAAGCTTAGTACACTCATATCAAATAATTGGGAGTACTAAACCTAACAAGAATATTGACAAAAGCAATAAAAATTTACGGTGGAAAGTGATTAAGAAAATTTGTATAGAATACACAAATTTATAAAATTATTTGAATCAATTCAGATGTTATAAAATGTTAGAATCATAATAATTTGCTGATCAATGTTTGTATGTGTGTTTTTAACAGATTTTACGGAAATTTTCAGTAACAGTTTCAAAGAATATTTTGAACAAAAATTTTTTTTAAATTACAGCTCACAAGTAATTAGTAAAAATTAGTGTACATTTTTAAACTAATTATGTTTGTCTTTGTGAATAGTTTAATTTAAATTTCTTTTATAATTATGTTTTTCTTAACCTGTATTAATTATATGCTTGATATATGTAAGAACTTGTATTGCATTTCAAGCACAAATGAGAAAGTGGTGTGTATGGGACATCGAAATAATTTAATAAAAAAATAATTTAATTATAATAATTTAATAATAATTTAAAGAAAAAATAAGAAATTATGGTTTTTGCAGTGCTTATTTTACAAAAACTATATATTTTAATATATTTGCAACCCAATTTGAAGACGTTAACTACAATGCTGTTATATGTACGTAAGTAAGCCTGAAGATTTCATAATTAGAAAGTAAACAACCAAAAAATTAACATAATGAACACTTTTTTAAATTTAAAAATGTTAAACAATTTTGAGATGAATTTAAATAATTCGCCAAGGCGGACTAATCTTTCCTAATTTGTGCAAACTGGCAGTACTTATGTTAGATAAATCCATATCACGGCAGTGCTTGTACAGAGATTTTTTCGAAATTATCTTTGCTTAAAAATAAATTAACTAATAAATTAAAAGTTAAAAGTGTAGTTCAATGCTGTCGGCTTTAAATTTAATATACAGATATACAAGACAGGATTCCCTGTGATGAACTTATTTTTAAATACAGAAATGAAATTTCAAAATAGAATGTGTGTGTGTATGTAGTACATTCCTAATCTAAATCGAGGGAGGGATCACACCCGAGAGCAGGCCGCACTGAGCTAGTCGGCCAGTCATTTTAGCGCCAACTATAGAACTGCATATGTGAAAAATGGTTAATCCTAAAGGCCATCCATTTGATTTTTTGCTTATTCTAGCCCCATACTTACCGTAACTTAATTTTTGTGCTATTCTATGCTTTTAATTTTCAAATCAATCGATTCCAATGTGAATCCAATTTTACATAACTTTATTAAATTAGCTTAAATAATTAACAATTATAATTATTAAGTAGATTTTCTATGCAAACGTTTGATCGCTACCGCTCGCTCACTCAATTACTGGCTTTTATGCACAATTTTTATAATTTAATGAATCAATTCTCTACAAACAACAAGATATTCGTAATAAATTAAACTGAATATCAAATGTCGTCTTTAGAAATGTTATGATGAAGTGTTGCATGTTTAATGGAATGGCTAATAAATGGCCAAATAAGGAAGTGGATTATACCTACTTGCTTACAAAACACGAATTAAAAAAGCTACTCGCAGAATTAGTTATTTGAAATGAATAAAGTTATGAAAATGGACTCGCAAGAAGGTTTTCAGTTCAGTTTTTTAACTATTCCTTCGTTCGAAAATTCCTGCAACAAAATTTTGGAAATTGTTTTTTTGTTGTGGTATTTGTCTGACAGAACTGTAGATTGTGATGGTTAATTTAAAACAAATATTCAAAAAAATATTTCACTCAAAAATTAAACTTGCAAACTCAATCAATCATGACGAAAGAAATTTATCCATGAGTAACATTCGGAAAATCAAGTCCATTTAAAATATCATGTCCGATACTAACTTTTTATATATGATATAAAATACATCAATAAAGCTATTATTTATTTTTGGAATATGGGAACTTTATTCGATTTCGATATACAGAACAGGCCTGTATCACTTGTGTCATAATAAAATGTATTTAAATAGTGTCTTTTATTAATATTATTATACATACATACATGCATACATACATACATGTACTTATGTACAATTATTTATTTATAATTCATTGACTTATTTTTTATATTAAATTTCTATTTCGTAGTTCTTGTACTTTAACGTCGGCAATTTTTAATTTGAAAATGATTTTAAAATAAAATTAAGATACGATTTCAAATAAAATTAATATACTTCAATATTTCAAGCAACTTTTGAAATTTCGATTAAAATTGTCAAGAATGATGTTGCAAAAATAAAAATTTTGTTCAAGCCCACAGTCTGTAAAAAGGACGCAATTTCAAGAGAAATATAAACGTACTACCTTTTTTATTGTTGCTCGACACACAGGACATTCTTTAACCGACAAGGCACACTCAGGACAGGCTACCACATGGCCACATGGTACATACGCTGTATTGCATTCCTTCTCAAAACATATTTTACACAATTTATAATCATTCGATTCTGCCGCCGATTGCGATGATTCTGACGGAATCAGAAGATTTTCATTATTCTTTTGCTCCGGTTCTTTGGGTCGATAATTTTTAAATTTTTCATAAACTGATTTAATATATTCTTCGCCTTTTATTAGTTTAACATACGGACAATAATGGCCCATCCACAAGGCATGTTGCTCCCATGGCTCATCATCTTCCTCCCAGTCTTTGAGACCACCAAGACAACTGAAACAAACAACACAGTCACCAGTGCCTTTATAGTAAAAACCTGCATCGACAAGCTGAACGGGTTTTTGTTTCATACTCCTTGGCCAATCAGCAAATGAATACAAACGTATGGCTTTTATAGAGTAATCGTGAATTGGTATTGGCTTCACGGTTACGGATGGAGGCGTATCATAAGTGACATGTTTAGTTGGTGGTAATACCAAGTCCAGGGTTTCATCATTTAGAGGTATATTGTCAGTTGTACGCCGTCGCAATAGCGGACAGTTGGGTGACCATCGCATATGCTCTTGCACAGGATCATCATTATGATCCCATTTCCCAATGATAACCTCACAAAAATAACACTTTGTATGATCGCTCACGCCCGTATAAAACATTCCAGTTGTGGCCAATATATTTTTATCCAGCCATTCCAGAGGCCAATTTTCAAACGTTTGAAAACGTTCTTTTTCGAAACGAAACTGCTCGTTCCATGTATACTGGGGTGTTAAATATCTATTGAAGTCAATAAATCCGTTTGACTGTGGCGCTTGGAGTTCCGTTAATAAACTTGAGGACATTGTCAATATTTTAAATTACGGACTGTACAAACAGACTCTTATTTAGAAAATAAATTAATATTTTTCCATTTTATAGCTTTATAGCCACCACAAAGACATATTTTTATTAATATATTTTAATTTTAGCCTATAACTTTATGATCTTCTTGAAACTATAGATACGTATGTATGTACGTACATATATGTATGTATGTATCCAAATTATTTATAAAGACATAGTCATATATTTAATGAGCTGTTCGTTTAATATTTGGACGCATTTTTACTGTTTTTATTGACTTTACTTACAGAAATCCAGAGTAGAACGCTTTTCTTTGGCAACATTTATCTTCCAATTAGCTTTCATCTTGACTAGAAAAACTTTTTTGATTGTAATTTACAATATCAGATATTGTAATTTACAATATCAGCATCCAGCGGATTTGGATGTGGTCCACTGTTAATAGCTAATATATTAACATAGCAGTTAATGCACATAAAAAGACCCTTTTAATCGTGTTCTCTTCACCGAAGATTCCTGGTCTTTTCATCTACAATAAATAAAGCTTCTGATTACTATTCTTTTTAAAATTATATAAAGAAATGACATCGAAAGATAAAGATAAATATAAATACAATCGCTAATAATGATTATATACATATATATATATATATATATATATATATATATATATATATATATAATCAAAATTTCTAGTGTCCGACTGAAAGTTCGGGTGCGGTTCTGGGTGGTGTTTATACCAAACTTTACCGAAATCATGTTTCTCAAACATACTTTAGGGCTTTCATTCGTTAAATTTAATTTTGTTGAAACACTCGGACACTACAAATATCTTAACTATATTCCAGACATTCGCTGAAATTAGTGTTTCAGATACATACATATATAGCTAAGTTTTCTTTTAATTCTGAATTTATATTTTAATAACTCACATTTTTTCCTTGAAAATTTTGGACGCACATGAGATTGAAGACTTTTCAAATGGTGGTTCGAGGTCCAATCGTATGTTCTCTATTGCCGCAACTTTAGTTTCTGTTTTTGTCGTGTATTTGAATTTTCCAAATCTTGAACAGTCAAGTTTTTATATCCAAATATATTACTACAAATATTATAAATATTAATATGAGTCAGGTAATATCACTTCAACTGGAGGGTTTTTTTAGGTTTGCTCCCTTGTAGTTGTTCGTTCCTTTCCCGATTTTTTACATTCCTTGCAAGTGGTATTTTTAAAGTTCTGGTTCTGCAAAAATCTCAGTCATACCGTTTTTTTTTTTTTGTAATATTGTAAAGCCGACTTTGGCGTTTAAGTTCTCGGTTTTATTTGACAAATGAAAATGTTCTTAACAAACTTTAGCTTGCAGTTTTATTGATTTATGAGCGATTTTACGGTTCAGTACATCTTTAAAACACATAAACAAACGACTCAATCATGTCAAAAAATAAACGAGAATCAAGTCTATTTCATAATTTGTCAAGACTCTTATATGATAAGAAAAGAAACACAGGAACAGTTCAAATTTTGTATAATGATTTATTTTGTTATTTTTTCCAAAAAATTTTTTTTCTTGAAATTTTAAATTTTATACTTCTTTATTCATTTGTTTTTGTTCGTTTTGCAGTACAAGTTAAAATAAATTTTGTTTTTGTTTACTGCTTTAATGCCAAATCAAAAAGGTGTCATAATAAGAAAAGGTCGGAATTACATGAATATTAAGAACAAAGGAAGTTTTATAAATTAAAATTATTGTGGGTTAATTTCTGTGTATTTGAAAGAGAAAAATAATTTGTTGGCAGAAATTTGGAACATTTAATAAGAAATTTAGAAACTGTGCTGATTTTAATATTGATTTTTTTTATTTTATATTTTCGCCTTCATGCACAACAATTTGTTGCTCGTCAGCCACAGACATACCTTACACTCAAATATAAATTTTACATTGTAGACTATCCTTAATAATAGAGATTGATTATTTTCACATAATGGCTTTTTATAGCTTTTTGTTTTATATTGAATTTGTTTTTATTATTTCTATTAATATTACAGATAGTATTTGTTAATGTCTATATGTATGTTTATATACCTCAAGTTGTGTCCTTGTTTTAGCCTGTTTTGCACTACTTTTACTAAAACGTTTCGTAGTTTTTTTAATACTAGACATCACACAACTTGCTTTTTTATGTATGTATTTAGGTATTTGTATGCGTAAAAGAATTAAAGTATGTTTTTGGATTTTTTAAGACTTTGTTTTAGTTTTTTGGGAGTTTTTATTTTTAAAATTAATTTAAATATTAAATTTGTTTGGACAATATGTATACATGTAGTAAGTTTTTGGGCATTTTAGTTTTTCTGTTTTGTTAGAAAAAATATTTAAATTATTTTTGAAATCATAAAAATTCTTAATTTTATAAAAGGGTACAATTTAAAAAGTTGAATGAATATTAAAAGATTTTAGTTGCACAACAAGTTTATTTAAAAAAGTTAAACGGCCAGTTAAGACTCGGTTATAGAAATTAAACAAATCCTAACTGGCCGTTAAGCTCGTTTTGTTAGCATATGTTGATAGCTTTTGAAAAGGCGGATTATGTTAGGAGAATTATGTACATTTGTAAAACTATGCGAAGGTGAGTTAGAAATTATAGGAAATCTAAGAACTTTGTTGTTGCAGATGTTAAAAAACGTGGTTGCTTTATAGCTATATAGATAAATAACTATATTGAGGTTATAATAATTTATGAAAAATATACACGCATCACATCGGAAAAGGGTTTTCGACATAGTGGACACTTCGTAACGGATGAAGCGCACTTGGCACAAGCGACCACATGACCACAGGGTAAAAACGCTGTATTGTATTCGCTGACATAACAAATTTTGCACAATTTCTCTTCGGGTATAGCAGAGCAAGACTTGCCATTTTGGTCGCCTAAAGTTTGTAATTGTGCCGCAGAACCAACTTGAAGGGATTCGTCCTCCTTTGAGCCAGAAATACTGCTCACTGCTGGCATAACTGATGCTGAGACAATGGAGTTGGCAGCAACCAGATTTTGTGACTCCCCCTCTTCATTGATGTTCGAAGAGGATTTTTTAAATCTATTTACAACAGTTTCAATATAAGTATCACCCTTAATTAACTTAACATAACGGCATTTGTTCATCCATAGAGCATGTTGTTCCCATGGTTCATCGTTCTCATCCCAATCTTTGAGTCCACCACCGCAACTGAAGCACTTGACGCGATCACCAACCCCAGTATAAAAGAAACCAGCCTCAGCTAATTGAACAGGTTTCTGTTTCATATGTCGAGGCCATTCGGTGAATGTACGTAAACGTGCCGTTTCAATGGCATATTCCGGATATTCAGGGTAAAATGTAGCTGAATTTTGGCTGCTGCTACTACTGCTGCTGCTGCTAGCAATGGCCGGAGAAGCAGGTGGTACGTCAGAGGCAGAAATAGTGCCTTCGGGAAATGCGTTACGTCTTATTTCAATGTGCTCATTTAAACCGCAAATATCATAACTAGGAGGGGGCAATAAACGTTCCAAGGCTTCACAGTTAATTGGCACGTTGTTTGTAGTGCGTCGCCTTAATAGTGGACAATTTGGCGACCAGCGCAGATGTTCAGGTACAGGTTGATCTTCACGCTCCCAGCGACCAATTTCAACTTCACAAAAATAACATTTCGTCTTATCACTCTCGCCCATGTAAAACATACCCGACATGGCCAATTGCTTCTTATCCAACCAATCCAATGGCCAACTGTCAAATGTCTTTAGACGTTCATCTTCTCTATGGAATATATCGTTCATGGCATAACGTGGTTTAAATCCCATTTGTAATAGATCATTATACGTATTATTATCGATTTCATCCAAACCTGCCGTCGGAACGGTCAGTATTGGGGCACGAAGTTTAAAGTCTCTGGCCTTATAAAAACCATTTTGATTAGTGGGAAAGTATAAAGCACTTTGTAGCGGCCTTATTTGATCGGCTAATAAATCTCCTGACATTTTGTTTGATATTATTTTGACAATTGTTTTCACGAAACGTTTTTACAACTTTTATATATTTGAACTGCAAATAAAAATTGAATATAATGAGAATACATAAGCAAAGGTGATAACAAGAATAGAAAAACTATGAAGGATAAATAAAGGATAGATAGATAAGATACTGAGTGTGTGTTATCAAAATAAAAGAGTGTATGTCTTAATAACACAAATTCTTGGCCGTTCTACCTCTGAGGATATTAACCTTATAGAAAACGTATATACTCAAATGTACATACGGATACTTTTATGGGCAATTTCAAATGTTTAACAAAGGAAATCGTATAGGTTATATTTTATCAGTAAACCAATAATAAAGTGTTATGTATATATGTATATTATTGAAATAAAAAGATAGATATTTCTTATATGTGTTTTTAATATTTTTGTGTTTTCTGTATGCACTTCACTTTTTGCCTCTTTCTTAACCAATAACTTTTACTTTGAATATACATATGTATTACGAAATAGTAAAATCATTGCAAATATCATTAAATAGAAAAATGCATTATCATATTTCCAAGAAATTGCCAGTATAATGTAATTGAGTACACCCATGATAAGATTTCTACTTAATTTGAAAAGTGGTTGGTAGAAGTAAATACTGCTACAGATTATAATATTACAATTCAATTTCATGAAAAAGCAATTATTATAATAAAAATTCATTTATGTTACACATAAAAAGAATTATTACAAAATTCCCAGAACTAGTTGAAAAATTGGTTTAATTTAAGAATAATTTTACATGAAAGACAGTAGAAGTCAACAGACCAAAAAATATATTTTCCTTTATTGAAGAAAATATTAGTGAAATATATTCAAATTAATAGTAAATTTCAAAAGTATTTTGATTCGTTGTTCAAAATTATGAGTGTTAAAGCCATAGCATTCGAATTGTTTATTAAATAAAAAATAAAATCACCTATGCTTTATTTTCTCCAGAAGAGAAAACGCTAAATTGATATTAAAACAGAAATACTATAAGTTTTTTAGAATTCTCCCTGCAAACCAGGATGATTTCATTCCGTCTTTTCTTCAATGTGGAATATTTTAGAATTTGTAAACGATAGATACGATAGATTTGTAAAAGAAGGCTGTAGAACGTACCATTAATTTTTTTTTTTCAAGATAAAAACGAAACACCGAAATTAATTTTTCTATATCGATATTCCTGATAACGTCGAATAATATATACATACATATATGTATATATGCTTGCATGTTGAGTTGCTAACATATAAACAAACATTAGATTAGATTGTACGAAAAGTGTTTTAAGAATAGATCTATACTCGATACATTTTAGGTATAGAATTTTGTATAATTCTAATCTTTAATATTAAATATTTCGGAAATATTTAATTGTCATATATTTGAATGGCATACAAATTTTCAAGTAAAAAAAAACGACATTACAAGCACTTTTCAACTTCAATATATTATAATTCATACGAACGAATACAATATTACGTTATCTTCAATTTTTCCTATTTTAGTGATAAAGCTTTGGAACTCTCCGTCATATATTGTTGAATAAGAGAAATGTAGAGAAGCAGATGTTTTTATTTCTTTTATTAAGAAAAGCATTAGTGGTGATGGGAAAAAAGTGGTGGAGTAGTAAACAGGCGCACTGCACTGCATGTTCTCTTTACAAATATATAAAATATTGATTTTTATTTTTAGGCAGACTGCGTATTTCCTTTTGTTACGTATTAAATTTTTTCGATATACTACGTTTTCCAAAAATTTTTTCAAAACTTGAATTTTTCAAATTTAACACAATGTTATTAAAATGTAAAAGATGCACAATTCAACCAAAATAATTATAAGGAACTTAAAATTAGTTAAGATTTTAAAAATATCTTTTTTTTTAATAAAAACACCCTTATTCCTTCACATATGTCTATTTTCAATGCTATTAATTACCTTTTTTGATTAATATTAAATATATTTAATAAATATTTATAATGTTAACATTTTATTTTGAGTATGTATTGATATACATATATTTTTTTCTTATTTAAAAAAAAAAAACTTTTAAAGTGAATAAACTAATCCGACTTGAGTGTTGTTGCGTTTACGTGACTTGTTTCGAGAAATTATATTTTACGAATGAAGTTCTGTGGAAAAATTGTATATATTTAAGGAAAACATAAATTGAAAAGAGAGGAAAAACGCGCACACATCCACAAAAATATATGGGTAGCTAAACTGCGAGAGAGCATAACTAAATATCTAGTTTGTTCTAGGTGTTTTTTTTATATTTTTATTTCATCCCCTATTATATAAAAATTTCAACAATACTTAATCATGGAAGATGCCAGATTGGATATAATGGATTACTTACTTTCAAATTAGTGAATTCTGAGGGTATATTAGTTAAGGAACCCACATATGTTTTTTGAACCTATATTAGAACTAAAATAATGCTTTCGCATAAAGCCTCTTGCAACTACATTCAAAAATTATTATTAACACTAAATTCTATATATAATATGAAATTTATTTGTTGGGTGGCTAAGCAATGTCGTCTATGCATTTCATTGGCGCTTTTTCCAAATCGTTAATGGACATATATAATAATCCGACTTGGCATTCCAAGTTTTGAACAAACCTAATAGGTGTGCAGAGAATATATACACCCCATATCTAAAAAAATCCAAGAGAATTAAGCGAAAACAAAACATACACACAATATTAACTATTATATTAGATAAGATAAAAAATGAGTATTTAAATAAACAATATGATGTACAACGAAAAAGTAAACGAATATGTAAATAGGTGTACAAGCGAACACATATATGTATGTATGTATATATGGCTGTATTCAAGAATTTTTTAGATAATGTACCAGGCCTTCATAAAATTAATGATTTTGTGGTAGTATTAAGAAAAATAGGAACATATCAATATTTCCCCAAAGGTCATTCAAACAGGATCTGGTAACTTCTTCTGCCCAGTTATAAAAAGCATCTGCTATTACGAATAATATGAGAGATAAATATATAAGAGAGTTCCTGCGAGTGTTAAAAAAAAGAGTACGTATCTATAATATATAATAAACACATCTACTAATTCAAAGTACTTGCATGTATTAACAATAAACCACTATTGTAGTATGTAGTAGGAAAGCAAATAATGTTCATGCACTTACATACATATTTTACATAAATGAATAGTAAATGAAATTAGCGAGAGACACAATTAAAGTTTGCAGAAATTCTCATTCAAAAAGGGAAGTGAGAGGGTAAAAATATCATAATGGATTTTTATAACTATGTATCACTTACGTATAATATGGGGATGGTTTAGGAAATATTATTTTTAAGAAAACAATTGCAGAACAATGAATTATCAAAAACTTTAAGCCTAAAATCAAAAATAAATATACAACGAGCATACATATGTACATATATACGTGTGTACGCACATACATGCGTACATGTATTAAAATATGTATATGTAAATTAAAAATTATTTAAATTACAATTTGTTTTTGTAGCTACATCAAAAAATGTGCATGCACACACATACATACATATATACTTAGGTACATATGGACACCCACTGTAGTGCCAACCCTAAAACGTTCGTAAAATCAGCAATTTTTATGGTCCAGACTGCATACAATCGTAAAAGAATGTGTTTAGTATGTATGTATGTGTGCATATACGAACGTATTATGATGAATCGAATTAATCACTTTCAATAACAAAAATAAATTAAATTCAACAATAAATAAATTGAAAAATATTTTTGTATTCAAAGAATGTGAACTTTGCTTACAAAAGCGAAATGTGATAGTGTTATTTATTAAATGATCTATTTTAATGTTGTTATTATATAAAAACTTATTGAATTTTTAATGAATGTTCCAATATAAGTGCATACAATATGTGTATGTATATGTATACTTAGAAATATATGAATGTATGTAGGAAAAACTTGCTGAGTGATCTTGATATTAAACCTTGTTGTGAAAGTTGTTGGCAGCGTCGTTACAATGCAACACTGCTACTGAATGGAATCTTCTGATTGTCATTGCAAATATTTTTTAAATCATTATTCAAATAACAAAACAATTGAATTATCTACTTCATTAAGGGCACATTTTCGCAATCGGGAGGTGGACTTCAATGGAAAATTTCCATGAATAGCCCGCCCTTCGTGGTTTTCAATGTTTTTTTTTTTTAATTTTGTAGATCCCTTTTGCACCTTTTCCGTACCTTTTTCAACCAGTTTTTTCTTTTCGTGAAACCAATCATCAAAACTGCATAAATTTAAACAATAGGATCAACTAACTAAAAGTTATCTCAATTTAAATTTTAAAAAAGTTATTAGCACTGTTTTGTACTATTTTTTTTATTATTTGTTTATTTTTTGTTGCGTTCCCCTTTTTATGTTGTTTATCATTATTATTGTTGACGTTGGTTCTATCTGTTATTGTTTGTTAAAATAATTATTATTTTCACAAACATTCCAAAGCTCGATTCAATGTAGTTTTTCAAGTTCTTGTTCCCATAATAAGAAATACAAAGAACAACCAGAACTACAACAACAAAAATAACAAACAAAAAACCATGATTTTTATCTAAAGCCCACTCACTTTGCACCAACTAACCAACGAGCCAGCAACTAATAAAATGTTCAAAGTCTAACAATTGTTATTTATGCTAGCAGCAACAATATCAATAAAATGTATTTAGAACAGATATTAAGTACATGTACATATGTAAATATTTTTGTATTTAATACATACGGGATTAAGAATTTGTTACAAATAATTCCGGAAATGGGCCGGCCGCACGAGTAGATACAGACGTTTTACGAAGCCCTATAATGGATGTTTGAAAACGCCCCTTTAATAATTTTTAAGTGTAATAAGTTGTCTAACTGCTAACTGAATTGTAATTTTTTACTTTTTAGTAGGTCATTTTCGATTGGAACTGACTTCCTTCAAAATGATCTTTGACTGAACTGTTCTAGCCAACTGCCGCAACTATAGGTTTCATACTCAGAAGTCAAAAATTACAAAATATACATATTCATACAAATAACTATGTATATTTTTTAGCAAAGTATATGTATTGTATACATATGTGGAAGTTCATATTTTCAAAATGTCCCATTGGTAAAGAGCTTTCTAAGTTATCATCCAGCCAGCCAGTAATCATTAGTGCAGAGTTTTACATTAATAGCAAATACAAGAAGACAAGAGCCAAGCCTTAAGCTTTATCTTATGACAGAAATAAAAACAACTGTAAGTACAATACTGAGTTTAGTACGCTGGCTGACTATGCGACTGCTCTTATGTTGCAACAACATAAATGGTGGTGGTCTCCTTTGAAGTTTTTAATTTTTTATTCAATGCAGCCGATGTAAACTTTTTTCCTCTTTTTCAACCTAGCCAAGTTAGTTAAAGCCAAAAAGGAGATTGTATGCATTTTCATATAAAACTGCAAATAGCCAGGCAAGCAGTTAATATTAAGTAAAACCAAACCATACCCATATACAGGCATCTTTTAATGGTTTCATTTTGTTGATGTTGCTTTAATGCTGACTTTGCCGCTTTCAACATTATGGCTTGAAGTTACATGGAAACCAAAGCAATCAACGTTTTTCTTCTTACATTTTTTTCACTTATTTTTGTTGTAGTTGTATTTCTTATATTAAAAACCAAAACAGCAGCAACAATCTTACAGAATCATTGCATTGGGGTTTTTCTTATATTTTGCCATCGTTGAGTGAATGCAATTCACAATGAACAACAACAGCATCCATCGACTTTTATAAAAATCCAAAACTGTGAGAAAGTTTCAATGGAATGCTGTCAAACAAGATTCAATGTAATAACAAATGGGATATAAAAAACACTAAAACTAAACGAAGAAAAACTCACACAACAGCAACAAAAATTCAGCTAAAATTCATATATTGACAAACTACAACATAACCCATGCTAAGCTGCATATATGTTCATATATACGTATCCATACATATTTGTGTATGTATGTACGTCCTACACAAAAACTGCATCCATCCTAAGATGCCACATCAATTTTCATTAGGGCTCAGCATATGTACATATATGTATATAAATATATTTGTTTAAAGATTTTATTTTTCGTTCGAAAAACACTGTTTAAACAAATAACTTTATATTTTTAAATTTTTTGGTCATAAATCGTGTGAATTTCAATAGAAAACTTCCGCTATTGCGGATATTTTTCTTGTCTAGGAAATTTTATTCGAAAACATCTAAATTCAGATCTGCTACGCCTGCCGCATGTCGCAAGCTATGCTTCTGTCTCACAATTCCATTTAAAACAAGCACGAAAACAAATTCCAGACCTATTTTCGCTTTATACGTAATTTAGCAATAGAAATATATCTGGCGAAAATGATAGTAACAAATCTATAAGCAAAATATTTAAAAAAGAACAACACTTTTTTTAAATTTACACCTTGTAGTGTAAAATGGTCCTCAAAGTAGACTCGTGTGCAATTCTGTAACGATTAAAAACGTTTCGGAATCAAATCAAAGTTGAACCTATGTATATCAGAGTGGAAGTTTAATGATATTGTGAATTTAAAATTTTACGAATGACTACCCCTTCTATGGGTGTCAATAATGTGGATAAAAAATGTGATCCTTAAGTATAAGATCTTAAAGTTGCGGAGGTTATTTTGTTATACCCAACATAAAGTATGGCAATAAGTACATACTTAGCTACATATGTCTGTATGTATTTGAACAAACGCAACGAAGCGGCAAACATTCAGCCTACCAATTATTTTCATTTTCATATAGCATTAATTTTCACAACATAATAAATATGTACGAATCGTTTCCCAAAGATATAGTAAAAAGAACGTGTAGTACAACTCTAGATATTATAGTACTACTACTTGCATTTTTAAAGCTTACACTTAAGCTAGAAAGAAATAACTATAAGTTACAGTATTCTTCCAACAATATAGTCAACCATCCAGAAGACCCTGTCATATTGTACATATAAACTTATGTATGTATGATGTTGGATAAGAAATAAACGAAAGAAAAACATCAATGGGAACTAAAAAAAATTTAAAGAGGTTCAATGCACAGCTATGGGGTTTGCAGTGCATACATTCATACAAGGGAGACTTTATTTTTGTTGCCGTTGCATGTTGTGCAAAGATTACAAAGAGAGACTTGAATAAGAGTACACATACTTCAACAAATAATGCATTGAACGACGCATCAACAACAGTAGAGGAAATAACGGTTTGAAAATTTATATTAAGTCAGCACATATGCGTGTAAATATGTATGCACATACACACACACATATATATATATATATATATATATATATATATATATACATATATATATATATATGTATATATATATATATATTTATATATATATATATATATATATAAATATTTATATATATATATATATATATATATATATATTTATATATTTATATATATATATATATATATATATATATGTGTGTATATATATATGTGTGTATATATATATATATATATATATATATACATATATATATATATATATATATATATATATATATGTATATATATATATATTTATATATATATATATATAAATATTTATATATATATATATATATATATATATATATATATTTATATATTTATATATATATATATATATATATATATATATATTTATATATTTATATATATATATATATATATATATATATATATATGTGTGTGTTACCGATTAAGCTTAAAAAATTATATTTTTCAAATATTTATGTATGTGTTAATCCAACATTAAAGTTACATACTACATAAATATATATATACATACTTTGTATAGTAGTACACAAATACGTATGTAAGTATGTATGAGAGCAGTTCATTTGTATGGAGTTTGGAGTTTATTGTATATTTATCAATAGTTGATTGAAAACAACCTATTGTGATGGAGAAAGGATACAGGGAAGAATTATATACTTAAGTATATTGAAAATTTCTCTAAAAACAAAAGTATTGTATTACAGTATGAGATCATTTTACTAATAAGCTTTTTGATTTCTCTATAGCTGACTCAAGCTTAAAAGAGATTTAAGTATTTTGGACACCATATTTTCAATATATTACATCTCATATTCAAATATATTTAATTTGTTGTTATTGGTATGTGTGTAATTCGAGCACTAACTGTTAAACAAGCTTTATTAAATCTAAAATTTATACTAATGTGTTGTGTGCAAAGGTTAAAATTGTTATTATACAATCGGTATTATAACAAAAGATATACTATAATTTTTCAATTTAATACTTCTATAGCTGAGCTAGATATCCGTGGAAGTTTATATATATATATATATATATATATATATATATATATATATATATATAAAGTTTTGTACAGTGTAATTACTTGAATTATCATCGTAGAATCTTGTGTACACGTCCTGTGATGTCAGGAAATTCCGTCATAATACATATATGGATTTTGAAAAGTATTCAACATAACTCTTAACATTAGATTCTCATTAGAGATCGACGCTCAAACAAGATCATTTTATATTTATACTATATGGCAGCACTAACTTTTATGATCAATTTCGATGAAGTCTAGCAAGCCGTATTTATTACAGCAGTGATGTTAACTCCTCCTTAAAAACTAAATATATATTCCAGTTTGCTTTAAGTATGTATCTTTCCCTACATCTGCGAACTCCAAATTAGGCAATCCCTGCAAAGTAATTGTACATCAAACATATTGTTGCTTAATAGTTTGCTCTGTTTAAAATTAAATACTTGATATTTTGCTTTTAGGTCCTTCAATAATTTAAAGTTTATTGTTTAACAAAATATTTGCCGTAATGTAACAAGTCAACCAGTTAATGAAATCAATAGTTGGCGTCCGTGCGAAACACAATGGTGTAAATCTTGCGATTTTCAAATAAAATTAAAATTAGACCTTAAAAAAACAAATTCCTTGTTTTAATTTACTCAGACCAAGTTTAAAGTTTTTTGATAAACAAATTAGTTTTTAAAATACTCACTTCAGCAAATTAAAAAGTTGTGACATAAGTGAGTTAAACCCGACTTTTCAAAATTTAAATTAAAAACTGTGTCTTAGAAAATTTAACGAGCCACAGTTTAAAAAAATTTTTATTAATCTTTTAACGCAATGTTTTATTTTCCTTTTTATCTAGCACAAAGTTAAAACAAAGTAATACACACTAAAATATATGAAATTTTCTTTTGTTAAAAATAAACTTACCCAAAACAAGATGATTTCAATATTGCTTTGGAAAGTTTGTAGTTTGCTTATCCACAATTTAAATTCGTTAAATACAAATTAATAAATTTTCTTTAGTTTAAACTTCCGTTAAATATAATTTAATTTAGTTCAGCAATATCTCAATCATTATCTCATCAAATAATTATATTATTTAATAAAAAATATAAATATATTTTAATACGTTTCACGATTTGACTTCGTGCGTCTTCACGTTGTTGTTGCTAACAAACTAAATGCACTAGTGAAGTGAAAACTTCATTGCTCAATTGATTTACACTCGCGCAGAGTTAATATAAAAATCAGCGCTACACAAAAAAGAGAATATTATTCTCTCCTAAAATTAATTCAAATTTGATTTCGCTTAGAGAAATATATAGAAAAACCTAGATGTAAACAACAAAAAATAAAAATGAATGTGCGAGAGAAACAGAGTGCATTAATATGAGAATACATTCATGTGCATCAAATTAAAAAAATATATATATTAACCAAGCCTAAAAAGTCGTATACTTACGAACCGTAAACGTATGTAATTCTTTGGTCTGAAGTCCAAGCCAAAAGAAAAAAAAAACAGTAACAACTTAAGGCCAAGAAGCATAACAATAAGCCAAATAATAGTAATATCAAACATAATAAATACTGAAAACAAGAGAAGACCTAAACGAGCATTTCAATTATATACAACATAGAATATACACGTACATGCATACATACATGCCTGCATACATACGTACTACATGAATACGATTCAACTCACATGAAAACATTGGAATGCAGTTGAACAACTTTTTATGGTGTTAAGTTTCTTCTTATTCTTAGCAACATAAAATATAAAAACATTTCTACTGCCAGTCAATCGTTCTTATTTGTTGTTTTTAAATTTTACTTCTTCTTCTGCTTCTCCTCTTAACCAAAGGCACTGTTTTCTTCACCGATCGATTATTCATATTTTGTAAAAGGAGTTTTGAAACTAATGGGTGATTTTATAAGAACTATCGGAAATTAAAAAAAAAGAAAACACACAAAATTCAGAAAAATGCATGAAATATTTATTTGGATTGATAGTTGGGTCGATATAATTTAATGTTTGAAGATTATTTCATGCAAATGTTGGCCGCGGCTGCGCCTCAAATGGTCCATCCGCTTAGTCCAATTTTGGCATACTCTTTCCAACATTTCGGCCGGTATCTCACGAATAATGTTGGCAATGTTGGCTTCCAGTGCGTCAATCGAAGCGGGCTTGTCGCTATAGACATTAGCCTTAACATAGCCCCACAAAAAATAGTCTAGAGGCGTTAAATCGCACGATCTGGGCGGCCAATTGACTGGTCCCAAGCATGAAATAAACTGTTCACCGAACTCGCCTCTCAATTGGTCCATTGTTTCGCGTGCTGTGTGGCATGTGGCACCGTCTTGTTGAAACCACATGTCATGCAAGTCAAGCTCTTCCATTTTGGGCAAAAAAAAGTTTGTTATCATCGCACGGTAGCGCTCACCATTCACAGTAACGTTGTGATTCGCATCATCTTTGAAGAAATACGGCCCAATGATGCCGCCAGCCCATAATCCGCACCAAACGGTTGTTTTTTGTGGATGCATTGGTAGCTCTTGCAATGCTTCTGGCTGCTCTTCACTCCAAATACGGCAGTTTTGCTTGTTCACGTATCCATTCAACCAGAAATGAGCCTCGTCGCTGAACACAATTCTTCGATAAAAAAGTGGATCTTCATTTAACTTTTCAAGAGCCCATTCACCAAATATTTGGCGTTGTGGTAGGTCGTTTGGCTTCAATTCTTGCACCAGCTGTATCTTATAAGGCTTCACACCCAAATCCTTCCGCAAAATTTTCCACGTAGTGGAGTAACAGAGGCCCAATTGCTGCAAACGGCGCCGAATCGATAATTCACGGTCATCACCAACACTGGCCGATACGGCTGCGATATTTTCTTCAGTTCGCACTCTACGTAAGCGTGTTGGTGGTTTAATGTCCAACAATGTAAATTTGGTGCGAAATTTTTTTACAATAGCCCGAATAGAAGCCTCAGTAGGTCGATTAAACTGACCATAAAATGGAAGAAGCGCGCGATGAACTTTCTTAACAGAGCACGCATTTTGGTAATAAAATTCAATAATTTGCAAGCGTTGTTCGTTTGTAAGACGATTCATGATTAAATTATAGACCAAACTGAAGATGTTTGACAGTGACACAAGATACAAAACGTGCGCGAGCTGTCAAAACTAGTGTTGCCAAAAAGATAATAGCAAAAAAATCACTCGTTATTTAGCATACAATTCCAGAACAAATTTTGGATTTTCAAAAGTTCTGCTATTTGCTTATAGCTGAATATTTTTTCAGACATCGTGTGCTTAATTCGTACTGCAACATTTAAAAGATCACAAATTTTTGATTTAGTGCAATATATATATTTTAAATTAGTCTGTTAGAAAAAGTGGTCAAATAGAGCCAATCATCATCTGCAAATATTTTCTTCTATCGTTAAGGGCCAAGCTGTCACTAATATAAACATTTAGATTACTAACTCAAGCTTTCATAAAGAATAAAAGGCCCACAATTAAATCAACTATATTGTCCTGCAGAAAAATATTTGAACTTTCAATACATTCATTTTATTTCCTAGCGAATAAAGAAAGCACTCCTGAATATTGAGAATACGATGATTTTATTCTATACCAGTTTAAATAGACTTAGTAATTATTTAAAATTTATATTAAACTGATATAGACACATTGCAGATGTCTTAAATCCGTACAAGAAGTATGAGAAGAACATGGCTACTTCTTTGTTAGTAAAATGTTTATTTACACTATAAAAACATTAGAAATTTACTAGGTGTTTATTATTTTATCTTTGCTGGCTTTATTCCTTTTCTTAATTAAGTAATATTTTTCTTATAAGTTCATTAATACTTTTATCATTTACGAATTTAAATTCCAGAATTACAAATGGACGCTCGCTGTTTGTTCGTTATGGTTTTTTATTCTTGTTTAAATAAAGTGGCAAAAAAAAAAATTTGAGAAAAAATAAACAAAATCTTGTATGTATTTGCTCATGACTGCTTTTTGTTCTTCGCCCTTTCTGTTCTGTTTTTGTAAATTGAAACTCCGGCATCAGAATATTATTCAACTACAAGTATAAACTTCCAGCACCGACTAAAAGAAAAAAAATACATAAAACAATCCACTTTGTATCTGGTATCACTGCATTCCAATCTCGAATGTACCCATACAACAGAAAACAAGTAAAATAGCTACAAACAATTGTTCAAGTACATCCAATCGAACTTCAAGTGTAACCACATGAATAAATATTTCATTATTTCTCTGCTTTCCTCTATTCAACATCCCAACAACTTAGATTCCTTTTTTTAGCGGTTAGTTTATAGAAAAGAATTTTCCCAAGAAATTTTTCTCAATGAAATCTATCTATCAGCAGTGTTTTTTTTTTTTTTAAGGATTTCTATATCTTTATAATGCGGTTAAGTAGAAAAAATTCAATATTTTTCAAGAATCTTTACTTAAGATCTAAAGCAGTTGAGGGAAAATTTAAAAGTCATTTTTCTATGAAATCAGATACTGCGATTAGTGAATTTGCACTTACAGAAGCATCTAACGAAATTTTGGTTAGGTGCTGTTTCTGATTTATTAAAATGACTATTTTTTACTGAAATACATATATACAACTATGGCAATGATAATTAACTATCTAGTTTTATGCTTTATATTTCAAAAATTAAGTCAAAGGGGTCATCCTGCACAGAATAGCTTAAACATTTTCACATGACATCATCCTCACGCGTGAAAATTAAAGAATTCTCATAACTTATTTATTTCAATAAAGGTAAATATATACATATGTATAAAAAAACTTAAAATCTGTTTTAGAACACCTAGTGCTTAACTACATTTGTATATGTCAGTACAATCAAAATCAAGGAATTATAGTTGAACATCAACTTAACTTCATATTGATCCCCACCAACAACCATTGTACAAAACGTTTGCCAATTGCTCTTATTATGCTGCGGTTTTAAGAGGTCCATGCAATGATTTTATTTTGAATCACCTCAATGAACTTGTAATTGCAAAGAGGAATACCTGCAATACCGCGTTTGGTAATCAAAACTTTCCGTGAAAATAATGATAATCGACAACTTAGCGCGGCAACTAATATGTTTGCACTAAACGACTTAAATATCTGTAAGTGTAGTACACCTTAAAAGGGCGTGATTTATGTTTTGATATAATCCTTATAAGTATAAATTATTAAAAACTTGTGACTCTTAATTTCTTTGAATGATTGTAAAAAAGTTTAATTTATTTCAAATTAAAATAACGAAACAGAAAAAATCAAGTTTGTAACTAATAAGAGCCAATTGTTAGAAAATTACTGAGTTGGCTGATAAGTTGATTGGTTTGTTAGCCAGTTTGGTTAAACGCCATAAAGGTCATTTAAATTTGAACATTTTTTTAATGAACGAATTTATAGACGAAAATAAATACGAAATAACAAACGAATACCGACAAAAGCATCGTACAGCGATAAAATACTATTTCTAATCAATTTCAATAAGACATTATTTTATGTACGCTTGTATGTTCGAGTTATTGGATTTTTGTTCTTAGGTTTGTGTATCTCTTTCCACACCCAGTAAACAATTTTTACCCATATGTTTTTGATATAACGAATCGATTCATATATAAATACATGTTCACGAAACGTAATGTAAATAACATAAAAATTCAATCAAATTCATTTGTACGAAAATGTTTTTAGACTAAATTTTCTGTGGATCATTTTGGTTTTGCTTCTTTAGTTTTCTTCCATAAAAAGTTTATTCAGTATTATCTCTTATGAAATTTTGTAGTACATTCTAGATTTATTGTGGCAGTTGTAAAAGTACCCCTGTCATTTTTTAAAAGAAACTGAAGAACTTTAGAGCAGCAAGGATTTTTCAAAACATATTTAGAAAATTTCTAATTTTGTAGTATGGGGAGCAAAATTATCACTCTGATGTTAGGAACGATAAATTTTTCGACGCGAATATTCGTGGTGAAAAATAAAACACGTATATTTTTTACGTTAATAACTGTGTTATTTTAATTTTATAATTTTTAAAATACGTTTGTGGTAGATTAAGGAAGACAATTAAATGGTATGCTATCTTTTTCTCTAATTTCATCAGACAAAAAGATATGACAAGCGACGCGAATACGCTATAACCCATAGAACGACAGTATTTACTCATTTTGACTAAATTTTGGTTGAATGTGCACTGGGTATAGATACGACATTAATGAGCCAACAAACAGAATTCCAAGAATTGAATGAATTTGAGATCATGTAGTATGGTTTAGTAGTGGTAGTACTAGTTGTGGTTGTTGTAGTTCGATGACGAAGATGATGCTGGATCATACATAAAATAAAATTAAAAATAAACAACAATAAACATTTTAAAATATTAAACCAACAAGAAGAAAAAAAAACGTCGGCGCATGCTCAACAATAAAAACTCAAGAAGTATTCTTAAATATGCTGTTTGCTAGTCAGAATTGTTCTCTTTATCATTCTCACATTCTCACCCTGCCATGCCCTTGCCGTCATTCATTAAAAGGAAAACAAGATTTTCTTTAAACTTAAAAATGCATTTATCGCAGTCTCATTGTCGTGATCTCACAGTCAAAATATGCTTGGCACTGCTGGAGGAGCATCTGATCGTCATCATCATCGTCTTTAACAACATACGAACTTTTGTTAATTTTTAAGTATTGTTTTCCATTATTATCTTCCTCCGTTTTGGTACTTTACTTTTACATGGTATGGATTTTTAACGTTCATTCTGTTAAGGGTTTAACCTTCAAGGTGTTTTGAAAACAATTCGTGAGAAGAGATGTTCGGGCATAGATATGGAATGAATAACAACAACAACAATAACAGCTAAAATCAAAAAGAAAACTGAGCAAATGCCGCCTTTTCTCTACAATAACAAAAAATTTAAAAGGAAAGATCTATCATGGGATTAACAAGAGACCTAAAATACTATGAGGGAGTAAATTTTATTTTCGTTACTCTTCTTATACTAATTTTATATACATAGATTTCGTTTTACTTTATAATAGATATAGACAAGATGTGGACCACCTAGACTGGTGATTAATATATTTTACGGTTTTCATGTTTTATTGTTATGGAAAATCATAGTTATGATTTTAAATTCAACATTTTTTATGTTTGAAAAAAAATTTGTATATGAAGATGTTTTTTTTTTGCGAAGAACTTTCAAGACTAGAATTCCAGACACAATTTATATTGGATGAGAAATTCAAGTTTTGCCACAACGTCTACTTTCACATTCCCTAAGACAATATCGGATTGCATACAAACATATTAAACAGAGAATGAAATTTAACACTCTATACATACATACACATATTGATATAGGAAGAGATTAATGTATTTTTAATATACTTATTTATTTATAAATACGTTATTAGATACAGAACGATTCTGTCAACGTCACGTCTGGACAACATCGAAAATATCACACTTCTACACTTCTTTTCAGGAGATAATTGTTGCGCAAAAGGCTAAGATAAGTGTCCTATTTCTGATAGTACCTTCAACGGAAGTTGACGAATACTTATAGAATAAAGGAGAATTACAATTTTCTTAATTATGATAAACGTCGACGGTCGTGCTAAATTATTATATTAGAATATACATATGTACAGAGATCCATATGTACGTATAACATATGCCAACTGCTCTTGAGCGTTTACAAAATCTACAACAGAAACTGAAATGTCGAAATTACATACGAATGTAAGCATTTGCATATGTATTATCCACGAAATTTTGATATGTATTGAAATTGCATTTCGAAGAAATTCTTTCATTGACCCTGACCGTTTATATTAAAAGATCTCACAAGTTAAAAATAAACTTCAATATATATAACACCTTTTTATAGTGGATATTGTTGGTATACATTTACAATTTCATCCAAAATGATAATATGACTAACGGGCAATTTAATTGAAGAATAAAATCATTCGTATGAACATACCTATAAGTATATATGTATGTAACTATTTTGTGTATGTAACACATGTATAAGCGTAGCCACATACATTCATATACATTCTTTGTATATATGCATGAATATATAGCACTTATGTATGCCGTGTACAAATATTTTTCAATTTTCGAAATATGTATGTAAAATTGTTTATTCTTTCTACTCAGTTATTAAAACAATAAGAGCACGATGAAAACAAAGTTTATGGTTGAATGCACTACTTCCGCTGGTAAAGGAAATGATAATAAAACAACACCAACTACAACAAGAATCACAAAAATGAAAAAGAAAAACGAAAGAACGGAAGACAAATCCAATGTATTTGGAAACTATTATTCCGAAACGTGACCATTTGCCATAATATAATACCTAGTATATATATACATATATATATATATATATATATATATATATATATATATATATATATATATATGCGTATATATATATATATATATATATATATATATACGTATATACTTATATATATATATATATATATATATATATATATATATACGTATATATTTATATATATATATATATATATATATATATATACGTATATATTTATATATATATATATATATATATATATATTTATATATTTTTTTATTTATATATTTATACGCATATAAATACATATATATTCATACGCATATATATATATATATATATATATATATATATATATACATATTAATTTATATTTATATATATATATATATATATATATATATATATATTTATATACATATTAATTTATATGTACCTTATATATATATATATATATATATATATATATATCAGGTACGTGCTCGCGGATAAATGTTTGTATCTACTTCTAAGAAGACTGACTAAGCGATAACGATATTATTTGTTTATTAAAAATGTTCTATTTCAAACATGAGGTAAATAAATTACTACATGCATACATACAAATGTACATACATATGTATATAAATATGTTATAATACGTACTTGCATACATAAGTATGTACGTATGTATGTATGTACATATTTTTTTTAATTTTTGAAGTTTGAAACGCAATTTATTTTTGGTGTGCCAAATATTAAAACAATATAATGAAGTCATCCCAAAATATTTTATTTTAATATATAATGTATGTTTATAAAGAGTAAATAAACATCAACGCACACAATAATAAGCTTAAATGTCCCACGAAACATTCATCATAGCGAAATTGGTATATATAGACTATTAACCGAGAATGTAACATAATATTGA